>OY776112.1:8772434-9122934 GCA_963675035.1 Allygus modestus
CCAAACAGCTGTTATCAAGGATTATATCTAAACATACTTGAAAGGCATAAACATATGTTCATTGTGGAAATAAAAAACTACTTGAATGGCAACTCGAACACTTTTTTCGATAGGCGAGTGAGCGAAGCGAACGAGCTAATGCGGAAGTCGAGTGAGCGAAGCGAACGAGCTCATCTTGAAAATGAACGAGTATTTGACATGAAAAAAAATCAGGACGTCTGTCGGGCCAGCTAGTCTCCACTAAAAAGTGAAGCCTACATGCTGGTGACCCATTTTCCCTCTGTCCCCACCGTTCCTATGGCATGCAACAGACTATAAAATGATGAAATCTACAATTTATGCGTCCAACCATTTTCCATACAGAAAACAATAAAAAGTTTTCCTGAACACCATATAATTTAATTTGAAGTGTTTTCAAGATAAACTCATTTAAATCGTTCGTAAATATTTAACACAAGGGAAACAAATATTCTCATAGTAATTGACTGACTACGGAAGATATTGTGGGAATTTAAATCCATCTTTCGACCGCAAATCCTATACTCTAATATGAGTAAGGTTTGCTTGCTTGATTGCGTGCTTGCTTGCGACACGGATCTCAAAAACGGCTCCAACGATTTCCTTCAAATGTTCAAAATAACTAATTTCTGGGATAAAAATAAGTTCTAGACAGGCCTCATCCCTAGGAAAAATAAAATAATATAAAAAAACTAAAATGAAAAGTTAAAAAATTAACATTGGGCTTATGGAGTTTCAAATCAAAACAAAAGAATTGTAACAGCTGTTCATATTCAACCAGGGAACTGTCAAAGTAATACTCATATTGTTTATGATTATTAACATGTGGTTTCCTGAGAGCAGAGATTAAAAGATTTGAGTTAAGATTACATATATAGAGTAGTAAAATAAATCAAAGGGACATTGAGCTATAAATAACAACTGGAGGGACCTTAAAAATGTAGAAAAGAGGCAAATGAATAATACAAATCTGATTATCAGTAGAGGGGGGAGTGGTGAAATATTACTACAAGTCATCTAAACAAACTGACTGGCCTTCCCCCGAGCAAAGCTCGGCCCCCCAGGTACTTAAAATTAAACAGACTACAATATGCAATTATAGTAATCCCGTTACATAACTGAAATGCATTAGGAGTTTACCATCAAGAATGTTTACACTACGATCCGGGAGATGAGGAAACTCACAACCGTTAACTAGTGAGCCGTGCTACACCATTTTAGATTGGGGATGAGGACAAGAACCAACAGAAAACATTTGTAATATGTATATAAGATGTATTAAGGAAATCGTATAATACAGTATGCGCCAAAAATAAACAGTACTGAAAATGTAAAATTTTATTTGACATAGCTTTGCCAACATTTTTTCATAGCTTTACCATCATATACAAGTAATACCCCCGTCGCAGCAAACCTGCAAACTCAGCGAATTTCCAATGAATTATATAACATGACACATTAAGCCACTTAACAAGATTCATGTGAAATATTTTCACAAACATTCAATATTTAAAATATTAATTATTCTCCATAAGAATAACATTGGGGATGAGTACGCAGGTTTGCTGCAACAAGGAACAGAAAATAATGGGTTTTTATGCAAATATCAATAGAACTCAGCTAAGTGAAGTCACATACCTAGTTTCATCCATATACATTCATAAATAAGCGATACATAACATTTGAATTATTTTCCATAAGAAAAACATGGGGACCGAGTACCTAGGTTTGCTGCTACAGGAACCATAGGCGAAAAATTGTTTTTATGTACAAACAACAATAAACCACAACCAGATGAAGCCATATACCAAATTTCGTCAGTTTATGTTCATAAATAAGCGAGATATACAATTTTTCTTTTTCTCCATAAGAATAACATTAGACAACGTACTGTGTTTAGCACTTTCAATATCTCAGTAACCAATTGACGTAGAGCAATGATCAAGATACCAAATTGTTTGTTTTTTTATGCTGAATTCAATGGTGAAAATTAAAATTTGATTTTAATAAAAGTTACATGTGAAAACCCCAAAAAACCCATTTTTGGGGTACAAAACCCCCCCAAAACCCCCCTTTGGATGGTGCAATTCGTCTGGTTTTCGAACTCGTTCAAATAAATGGTACTTTACACGTTTGTACCAAATTTCATTAAGATCGGACCTTTTTTACGAGAGTTATCGTGCTTACGGACACACACATATATATATATATATATATATATATATATATATAAAAATTTGAACGAATGGTGTTTTTGGCATCTGGGGACCTCAAAATGAAAAGTTATCATGGTCTCGGGCTTAAGTCTTACCATGAGACCTACGGTAATAGCTCCTTCCCTATAGGGGAAATTCGCTAAAATTAAGCAAAATCGGTTAAACTCGGTAAATAACATGTTCAATATGACCCCCGTTCAGTTTGAGACAACACTCGTTCCGCTTTTGAAGGTGTTGCATCATTTTGGTGAAGAGGGGTTGTTCCATGCTCCTTATAAACGTTTATTTTTTTCCTTGAGTTATACGATGGTGGCTGGAAGTTCCTCACCTTCGAAATTTTTGAACAACACTAATAATCACAGCATTAGTAGTCGGGTTTGTGTGAAAATTTTCCTGGAAACGTTATGCAGTGTGTGACAAACTTGGCCAATCCGCACGTCCGATTCTGTATGAGCGAAAATAATGCTCTATGATAAAAGATTTCTCTGCAGTAGTTAACATTATGTCAGAAAAAACTAGCCTCAAATAAGAAATAAATAATAAACAAGAAGACGTGGCAACAATGAAAAGTTGACACAGCCGATCGAGAATGCAACTACAGCTGATTCAGTTTCAGTATTGTTCATTTTGGCGAATACTGTATCTTACTATGAAAAATATATATTCCAGTAGAGTCTTCCAGAAACGAAAAGTTCCCTTTCAAATCAAAGCGCATCAGTTACGGAACGTCCTGAATGCACTTCAGAGGATTTCACAGTTCATAAACCACCAGAGAAATCCTAAACCAGCCAGCGGCTCTGTGAAACACCGGGGTAAATCCATGGCAATTTAATACATCTCGTCCAATTAGGAAGTGCGGGAGGTGCTTGGCACGCAAGCGAACAATTGTGTAGCTGCATTTTAGCGAATTTCCCCTATAGGGAAGAAGCTATTACCGTAGTCGGCATGGTAAGACCTAGGCCCGGGACCATGATAACTTTTCGTTTTGAGGTCCCCAGACCCCAAAAACACCATTCGTTCGAAACTGTATATATATATATATATATAAATAAATAAATATATATATATATATATATACAGTGTGTGTATGTGTGTGTTCGTGAGCACGATAACTCTCGTAAAAATTATCTGATTTTGATGAAATTTGGTATAAACATGTAAAGCAACATTTATGACTTTAAGTTTGAAAACCAGCCAGATCGCTCTATCCGAAGGGGTATTTTGGGGGGTTTTGTACCCCAAAAATGGGTTTTTCGAATTTTTTACATACAATTTTGGAAATAGTCAAATTTTACTTTTTACCATTGGAATCAGCTTAAAAAACACACACAATCTGGTATTTTGATCATTTCTCTACGTCAATTGGTTACCGAGATATTGAAAATGCTAAACACAGTACGTTGTCTAATGTTATTCTTATGGAGGAAAATAAAAATGTTATATCTCGCTTATTTATGAACGTATACTGACGAAACTTGGTATACGACTTCATCTGGTTGTGGACCATTGATATTTGCTCAAAAAAACAATTTTTTACCAATGGCTCCCGTAGCAGCAAACCTGCGTACTCAGCCCCATGTTATTCTTATGGAGAATAAGGAACGTGTTATCTCCCTTCATTATGAAAATAAATTAATTAAATTTGGTATATGGCTTTACCTACATGAGTTATATTGATATTTGTATAAAACCCTATTTGTTGTGCTCCTTGCTTCAGCAAACCGCATACTCAGCCGCCATGTTATTCTTATGGAGGATAATTAAAATGTCATAAATCGTTTATTTATGAATGTATATTGATGAAACTTGGTATGTGGCTTTATGTGGTATTAATATACATATATATGCATTGGAAATTCGATGAGTACGCAGGTTTGCTGGTACGGGGGTATTTATATACGCAACAATTCGCGTTTCTATTAGCTTAATGTTCGCGCTTCTCTCATAACGTTAACTTTCAACGCCCTAAAGGTTATTTTGGGTTACTACCGCGGTCATAGGAATTAGGAGGGTACCCCGCACTCCAGAAAAAGGGCTATCTATGCCAACTGCGCCGCGGGAAGCGCCTGAGACCCTTACCGAGGATTGCACCGGGAATTCTTGTTTGGTCCGTAATCTTCCGCAAATAACTCACAAGGATAAACACCCAGAAACAAAACAGTTGTGAGGTGAATTAGTTTGAACACTTACTCAAATAATAATCGAAACGAGCTATAGGATTACGAATGATCATAATCCTAAGATAGCCGTGTTAGTTTTTCATGAGTTAAAGATTATACTCTCCCAAACTTAACATGGACATTTTAACAGACACGGCCCTCAAAACCGTAGGATGAATCGCGATATATCTATCATAAAAAACTCAATTAAAAAAATTCTCAAGTTTAAAAATCCCCAAGTCTCAAAACCCACAAATTCCAAAGGTACCCTAATTATACGGGTTACTACCTGGTCAACAAGTCTCAAAATCCCGACGCCCGCACGCGCACTCACGACTGACATTAATATGCAAAATAATTCCAAATTTGAAGAAGGTTTGTAAAGTGCGAATAGGTCCATTGTTAGCACCAGCCGCGATTGCGGACATCAACAGGGGCTTCTTGTATACACACGAAATTATAGTGTACAAGTATCCATGTCCTTGTGACTTCGTTCAAATCAAACTATCGATAGTTAAAATAATCGATATCAGGAAGCTGACATAAACGTCCTACCTTATTGGGGGGATAGTTAGTTACCTTCAAAATAGTTAACGAGTTCGCACGCAGCACGCTGACGTTAGGGAAGTGAATTTCCGCATTTAACGAGTTCGCACGCAGCACGCTGACGTTAGGGAAGTGAATTTCCGCATTTAAAACTTTAAACAATCAAATAACGGGGTTAAACAACGGATTTGTACCATTTTAGCAAAATGAAAAATATTATATTGTTGGCTGTTCTGATACACCTGGTTCTATTTAAATCCACTATGGGGTTGGCAATGTTGTGCATCATAAGCTTAGGAGGAGGTACCCATCAGGATCAAAAATCGGTATGGGGTATTAGGAGTGATAAATCTACATCAAGATATGAAAAACAGCCTTTTCCAATGTAAAATTACCATAAGACAACGTAATGTGTTTACTCAATCTTTATTTTTTTAATAACTCAGTAAATATTGGTGCTATAGAACGATGGGGGAGGGCTTAAAATTATCTCTTTAATTGCTATAACCTATTACGCAATTATTTTACATTAGGGGCTTTTCTGACCCTTTTTGGGCCCAAAAACTTAAAATTCAAAATTTAAAATCCCAAAAAATGAGGGTTAGAGTTTACCGATTGTTTTTTCCGACGAATTGTTCCAACTGATTATAGAAAGGAACGTCTCTACCAAATTTGAAGTAAATCGGTCAAAAAATGCGACCGCTAGAGTGCAAACACACACACATATATTTATATATGTATATACAATATATATATATATATACAATTTTGAAAAACCCCCAAAACGTGTTCAGGGGGTCGCGTTAGGAACTTATATGGTGATCCCGGGCTTAAGTTTCACCGTGCGGGTCACGCTAATAGTTCATAGGAAATTTCCATAGTAAATTCACTAATAATAATAACTGTTTGAAAAATACCTGGAAATACCTTGGATTATTAGTACCCACATCAAAATTTATCAACATCGGCCAATTAGTATGGCCCTATAGGTCTGTACCTACATACATCAATACAGATACATAGACATAAATCACTTCAAAAACACTTTCTGGGTTAAGGAAGCACCAAAACGAACATCTCCATTGGTAACTCAAATTCTGACATCGGGACGAAAACAATTCTTTTTCCGTATTACACTATGTACAGGGGGGGGGGAAGTAAAAAATATGCACATAAGTATAATGATATGATTCATTATTGTCATCTACAATTCTCTTCCTGAATCCACACCAAAATGAATCATCTTATTCCGATTTCCTCAATGACTCATTTACCCGTCAGCCGGTCAGTACTGCGACCATTTCCACATTAACATTGGTTAGTTGAGTTTCTCGCGCAGATATGAATAAGAATATTTTATTTTATACAAATTTCATTTGTACCGTAATCCAGAAAAATCATCTTTTTAGGGGGGTATCCTAAAAAACGATTGGTTTTTATTACAACTATAAGTTGTGTGGACTAATTCTTCTTGGAATTAAATGAAGATTGAAGAAATATAACTTATTTTAATATATGATAACGTTCACAAATATCAGAGCTATGATCTGAATCATGGCACCGCAAGGGTTCTAGGCGTTGGGCTCCGACGGAGAACGGTTGGAGGCGCTGCGCTCCCCAAGGCATGCTGAGAGCAAAGAACCTCCAGCCTAGCTCTCGGGGACTATGAGACTCATTAACTCCGTTGGAGGCGCTGCGCTCCCCAAGGCATGCTGAGAGCAAAGAACCTCCAGCCTAGCTCTCGGGGACTATGAGACTCATTAACTCCGTTGGAGGCGCTGCGCTCCCCAAGGCATGCTGAGAGCAAAGAACCTCCAGCCTAGCTCTCGGGGACTATGAGACTCATTAACTCCGTTGGAGGCGCTGCGCTCCCCAAGGCATGCTGAGAGCAAAGAACCTCCAGCCTAGCTCTCGGGGACTATGAGACTCATTAACTCCGTTGGAGGCGCTGCGCTCCCCAAGGCATGCTGAGAGCAAAGAACCTCCAGCCCAGCTCTCGGGGACTATGAGACTCATTAACTCCGTTGGAGGCGCTGCGCTCCCCAAGGCATGCTGAGAGCAAAGAACCTCCAGCCTAGCTCTCGGGGACTATGAGACTCATTAACTCCGTTGGAGGCGCTGCGCTCCCCAAGGCATGCTGAGAGCAAAGAACCTCCAGCCTAGCTCTCGGGGACTATGAGACTCATTAACTCCGTTGGAGGCGCTGCGCTCCCCAAGGCATGCTGAGAGCAAAGAACCTCCAGCCTAGCTCTCGGGGACTATGAGACTCATTAACTCCGTTGGAGGCGCTGCGCTCCCCAAGGCATGCTGAGAGCAAAGAACCTCCAGCCTAGCTCTCGGGGACTATGAGACTCATTAACTCCGTTGGAGGCGCTGCGCTCCCCAAGGCATGCTGAGAGCAAAGAACCTCCAGCCTAGCTCTCGGGGACTATGAGACTCATTAACTCCGTTGGAGGCGCTGCGCTCCCCAAGGCATGCTGAGAGCAAAGAACCTCCAGCCTAGCTCTCGGGGACTATGAGACTCATTAACTCCGTTGGAGGCGCTGCGCTCCCCAAGGCATGCTGAGAGCAAAGAACCTCCAGCCTAGCTCTCGGGGACTATGAGACTCATTAACTCCGTTGGAGGCGCTGCGCTCCCCAAGGCATGCTGAGAGCAAAGAACCTCCAGCCTAGCTCTCGGGGACTATGAGACTCATTAACTCCGTTGGAGGCGCTGCGCTCCCCAAGGCATGCTGAGAGCAAAGAACCTCCAGCCTAGCTCTCGGGGACTATGAGACTCATTAACTCCGTTGGAGGCGCTGCGCTCCCCAAGGCATGCTGAGAGCAAAGAACCTCCAGCCTAGCTCTCGGGGACTACGAGACTCATTAACTCCGTTGGAGGCGCTGCGCTCCCCAAGGCATGCTGAGAGCAAAGAACCTCCAGCCTAGCTCTCGGGGACTATGAGACTCATTAACTCCGTTGGAGGCGCTGCGCTCCCCAAGGCATGCTGAGAGCAAAGAACCTCCAGCCTAGCTCTCGGGGACTATGAGACTCATTAACTCCGTTGGAGGCGCTGCGCTCCCCAAGGCATGCTGAGAGCAAAGAACCTCCAGCCTAGCTCTCGGGGACTATGAGACTATTAACTCCGTTGGAGGCGCTGCGCTCCCCAAGGCATGCTGAGAGCAAAGAACCTCCAGCCTAGCTCTCGGGGACTATGAGACTCATTAACTTGCCTTTTGCGGTTGCATTTTTCTTGTGGAGATGTTGAGACTGTTATTCGCCATTTTTAAGCTTGGGGATCTTGACACTTGGGGATTTTGAGACGTAACCATTATTGGTTATTACCCTAATTTATCTCACATAAATCACTAGGTATTCTTTTTCTCTTTAAAACGAGTTCGCTCTTATATTTCTAGTTTACCAATCAAAACCCAAAATCTAACTATTAACAGCAAAAATCGTTAGCGAGAAAGAACAAATATTAAAATTAAAAAATCTGCCAATTAAAAAACGACACTAACACCTCAGCAGTTAGGAGTCGGAGTCGAGACGGATATATTGACGGGAGGACAGTGTTTGGCTGCTCGGGGCTTCCGTCAGGTATGAGCCATGAGTCGCACAACAACAATCCTCTTATGGCATACAAATGTCGCGTCAAGGTCTAGGTCCTAACTAATCCCCAGAGCGTGCCGCGGAGATTGCACCACACACCCTCTCACCCTCACTCACCCTCTCGCCCTCTCGCCCCCTACCCTCACTCACCCTCCTACCCTGACTCGCCCTCCAACCCCTACCACCACTGTCAAGTCGCGTCGGAGGTCTTGGCGCGGCGTGGCTTCTGTTGTAGAACATGTAAACACCCGATTGTGTAAGATTGACATAACACGTAGAAAATAAATCTTTGGAAACACGACTTGTAATGTGTTTTAGCAAATTTGTGTATTAATAACACCCCCGAAGCAGCAAACCTGCGTAGTCAGCGAACTTCCAATACATATATATGTATCTTAATACCACATAAAGCCACATACCAAGTTTCATCAATATACATTCATAAATAAACAATTTATGTCATTTTAATTATTCTCCATAAGAATACCATGGCGGCTGAGTATGCAGGTTTGCTGAAGCAAGGAACACAAAAAATGGGGTTTTATACAAACATCAATATAACTCAAGTAGGTAAAGCCACATACCAAATTTTATTAATTTATGTTCATAATTAAGGGAGATAACACGTTCTCCATAAGAATAACATGGGGGCTGAGTACGCAGGTTTGCTGCGATGGAAACTATCGGCCAAAATATTTTTTTTTTGTCACACCGATATCAAGCAATATACCAAGTTTCATCAGTAAGTTGATAAATAAGCGAGATATACAATTTGTCTTATTCTCCATAAGAATAACATTGGACAACGTACTGTGTTTAGCACTTTCAATACCTCTGTAACCATTTGACGTAGAGCAATGATCAAAACACCAAATTGTGCGTATTTTTAAGCTAATTCCAATGAAAACAAACAAACTAAAATTAGACTTTTTCAAAAATTATATGTAAAAAACTCGAAAAACCAATTTTGTGATCTGTCTGGTTTTCGAACTATAAGTCATAAATGTTGCTTTACAAGTTTATACCAAATTTCTTCAAAATCGGATTATTTTTACGAGAGTTATCGTGCTCACGGACACATTTTATATATATAAATATATATATATATACAGTTTTGAACTAATGGTGTTTTTGGCATCTGGGGGCCTCAAAACGAAAAGTTATCAAGGTCCCGGGCCTAGGTCTTACCATGCCGACTACGGTAATAGCTTCTTCCCTTTAGGGGAAATTCGCTAAAAAGTAAATTTATTGTATTTAATGACGCTATATGATATAGTGTAGCTTTTATGGCAGATATAAACTGAGATTTAAGGACAATTTGTAAGATGTGTATTTTATGTAAAATAGGTCCTATCCACGAACGAAGTTTCTTGGACTTACGCTCTCAAATGATTTATTATGGACCTTTCATATAGAAGATCTGAAAAACAAAATTAGCCGTGGAATATTCATGATTAAAATACTATCAATATGTTGCTCAATAACTGTGACTAAATTAGTGTATTATGCATATATCCAGTCTCGGATTTCATATGGGCTTATTTTCTGGGGATGGAACAGAAATGCAAAGAAAATATTTACTCTAGAAACAAAGCTATACGAACACTTTTTAAAATTTCTAAAACAGACATGACGGCCTTTTTTAGGAACTCAAAATTTCAACTCTAGCACCAATACATCTTACAAACTGCCTGTTTTATACAGACGAACATACCAACATTTCAAATGAGAATGAACAGCTATGATACAAAACATATATTTACCAAAAAGGAAGAGAAACTATATAATGAAGAAACAAAGTGACAAACTGTTTTTCTTTCTGTTGTTTTGGTTGCCTTTAGAGTATATGACAATCTAAATTTATAAGAAATTACCAGAAACATTCAAGAACATTAACAATCTATAATAAACGGTATCAGGAAACTGACACATACTTTCTCCCTTTTAGCACCAACTTTAATGAATAAATTACTTTTTATTCACTAAAATATAGAATACAAAGCTTGGTCGAATGTACAGAAAATCTTGTAAACAAGTTGTTTTCAAAAAAATCCACTCAAATCCCTGTTTAGGAGGCACTATAGAATCTATCGCTGCACATGTGGTTTTAAGAGGGGAAATTCCCCCTATTCCCCCCCTCAGGGTTCTTAAGGGGCAACATATTTCGAATTTCCTCTGTTGGCCAATGCTAGCTTGACAAAAATATCAAGTTTGAACGAGATTGATCAGTAAATAAGAGAGAAACACAAAGACATCACGTAAAAATCACTTTTTTGGATTCAGGGAACACCAAAACGAATATTTCCACTAACAACTCAAATTTGAAAATTTTGACGAAAACAATACTTTCTCCATATACTATGTAAAAGGGGATAAAGTAAAAAATGTAAAAAAACTTCTTTTCTTGTGTTTATTCAAAATTGATGACTTTTTCGCAACTCCTGCTTAAGTTTAATAAGATGACTAACATGTAACTTTTAATATTAATGCAATATAACGAGAAAACCCAACCATATTCATGACAATTGGGTTGTTATGCAAATACACTAATAGATAATAGTAACATCCGACAGTAGATAATAGTAACATGCGACAGTAAAATATTGAAATACTCCTTCATATTTATTGATGTCAAAGTAATAATAATAATAATCTATTTTTCTTCGATTAAATACTTCAGTTCTGTGAGGGGTACTAAATGGTACACGTTTTATTTGATAATTCCAACATGGCCGGGCCAGCGACATAGACGTTAACGCAGTAGCAGACGGTCGTCGTCCAGTGCGTATAAATAGCGCAACCTTCACCTCCGCCCCGTGTTATGCCGCGTATTGTCACAACAGTCAGTGGCACTATGCACCGAGCGAGCGACAAACAAGGAAAGATACATAAGAATTCTTCTTGCGTATCTTATAAATGCAGCAGCAGCAGCAGCAGCAGCAGCAGCAGCAGCAGCAGCGGCAGCCTATAAGCTGGCTAGCCAAGCACAACATGAACAATAATGTACTGTAACATATATCGCGTGGCCCAGAGAGTACGATATCTATATATTTAATTCCGTAAGCGAATCGGTCCCCACGAAATATCTCGAGCTAGGAAGAGGTTATGTTAGGTTATAATGATTCATTTTAAAGCTCGAGGACCAAGGACAGTGGGAAAAATATCACAAATGTCAAAAATTACGTGGGCTTCGCCTCACTGGAAAGATCCAATGGTTTTCTTCTGGAAATATCACTACAGTGTTTTTATTATTAAGCAAAATGAACTAATGATCAGCTGTGATTACCCACTTACACAAAAACCATATGTTAGGGGCTATAGCCCCTAAAAGTCACTAGTCATATTGTAATGTTACCGGTATGAACATTTTTTGAAAGGTCATAGTTTGAAAGGACGCCCTACAAACCTGGGAGTCGACTGACGGTCTAGTGAGAATAATTTTACGCATGGAACACTGCGTACTATATACTGACCGCATCACGTAAAATACTCGCGACTCATCACATAGAGAAAGGCACGGAACATACGGGAATTCTTCTTATGTACCTTCTAAACGCAGCAGACTATAAGCTGGCTAGCAAGGCACAAAGTGAGAAAGAATGTACTGTGACATGAAGCGCGTGGCCTAGAGGATACGATATCATATCGAAATGTTACCAGTATGAACATTTTGTAAATTCAGCAAATTGGTAAGGTTACCGCTTTGAAACGACACCCTACAAATCTGCCAGTCGTCTGACAGCCTTTAACGCCTTTAACGGTTTGAATAGTTATACTAATTACGAGTAAAATGTTTCATTGGATTAAGTTATAAGTTAAGTGGTCAAATGTGGATTAAATGTTGTCAGACACCGAGCCAATTGTGTGTATTTGCAATTAATTATTTGTTGAAACGTCAATAAAATTAAAAATAATTGGGTCTGAATTGCTAACACGTTTTGATAAGTGGGCTATAATATTAAGTTTTACATATAATGCTGCAGTTAATAAAATGAACAAGCAATCTTTGGACAGTGTATTTGCCAGATAAGAAACGCGAGCAATGGCGATTAAAGGTAAGTGGATAAAAAAATGTTTATTTTAAAACAATGTTGTTACAATTTTATATGGGTTTAATAATTAATTACTGTTGAACGAAAATACTTAAAAAAGCTCTCGCAGCAAACCTGCGTACTTAGCGAATTTCCAATGCATATGTATTTGTCTTACTCCTATACATATATCCAATTACCAAGTTTTTTATAGCTACATTCACAAATAAGGAATATGCAACATTTAATTTTATTAGTCTCTATAAGAATAACATTGGGGCTGTACGCAGGTTTGCTGCAACAAAGAACACAAAATACTGGGAGTTTATGCAAGTAACAATATAACTCAACAAGGCGAAGCTACATACCAATTTGTATTAATTGATATTCATAAATTAAGAGAGCCAAACAACTTTACTAAATCTCCATAAGAATAACATTAGGGCTGAATTAGGTTAGCTGAAACAAAAAACCCAAAATGGGTTTTTATGCAAATATCTAGCAAAACGAAAAGTTATCATGGTCCCGGGCCCAGGTCTTGCCATGCCGACTACGGTAATAGCCTCTTCATTAGGGGAAATTCGCTAAAAGAAATAATCAAGACCTATATAAAAAACCTCTGTATCTATTTAAATAATTTAAAAAATAAATAAAATCCCAAAGCAATTCAAACTTATCAGTACAACTCAACAATAAATTAGCAGCTTATTACGTCACACGTTGCACTTGCAGAAACTCTGGCAGTCCGCCAACGCACAACTCCCGTCAATATACCGCCCGTAATCTCAGATGCAGACTCACCGACCGCAGGACCGCAGACGGCGGACAGACGGGCACTAGAGAGGGCCGTGAGGGGGGGAGGGGGCGTGGAGAGAGCCGACCGGATAAGGAAATAAGGAAGGGCACAGGTTCACTGTCACTTTCCGCACAACCGAGTAAGAAAACACTTTCTATTCTATCGATCGTTTGCTCCGAACTGGGATAGAAACCTCCCAATCACCTAGATAATTGGGGACAAAAAATGCTATAATTCCCTATAGATAGACATTTATAGTAAAGTCTGCTTTCTCGGCGTTTTTATGGTCTTACAAAATAGTTTGTGACAAAAATATTTGTTTGCGAATTAAAGTTTGGATGTAGTTCCATCACACATAAACTACTGGACTGATTAAGCTAACATTTTGCATGAATATAGCTTACATATCATATTAAAATTTAGACCTGATAATTTCCACATCCAACCTTTGGGCTCAACCCCACGGGTCCTGTAAGTTCCAATGCAAATCTTATAGGAGGATATCATTTACAAAATTACCAGTTTGTCGTTTGTCAGTTAAGGCAAAGGAAGTCATTTGGTAAAATTAAACAATGATTTGATAGTGCGGTTCAGCAATTATGAATGAATTATGAGTGTAGTAGTGTAGAATGGGTGAAATGCCTTGTGTAGCCTTGTTACTGACTAAGACCGGCTGGTCATTAAGCCAGAGTCATTAGTTAATAGCCCAATCAATTAATTGTTTATTAAGTGTCAAAGCAGTAGCAAAAACCACAGTTAAAAATAAGAACGTAGCCCAATGACCAATGATAGCTGGATCCAATTTCGAACCATGACAAGATGCGCGCATCACAGCGGGGAATAACGTTTGCTAGGTTAACAAATAAGTTTCTGTACTTTAAAATCAATAAAATTGCTTTATCACCAAAATAGAATTTACATTCATAATTAATTTTAAAATCACAGGAAATTCCTTTAAATGGTTTTTATGAGTTTTTGATGCTATGTAATTTGTTGAAAAAATAAAAAAATACAACAGATAATATAAGTCGAAACTCGAAGACAGGAAAATTTAACCATTTTATTTTTGTCTAACACAATACTACCCATCCCATTCAAATCTGTTGACCCCTTTTTGGGCTAACTCCAATTTTATGCAACTAACTCCTAAAAAAGGGACAAACCTACTCCAACGATTCAGTGCTCCCACACGAAATAAAAGGTTAATTAATTAGAGAAAATTATTATAAAATAGATTAAGAATTCAATTTCAGATGGAATTTGATTTGGAAATGTCTTAAATGAAAAATTCTTAGTTTTAGAATGTTATTTACCAGTGATGTTATTTACTTTGACCCAAATAAGTGAGCCGCAGTGCCGCACAATGACATGGAATCATGCCAAATAAGTGCAACGAACGACAAGTTGCTGTGGCTTGATTTTGGCTGGTTATACTACAGTACACTTAAACGAGATCGCACGCAGAACGCTGACGTGAGGGATGTGAATTTCCGCATTAAAACCTTAAAACGATCAAATAAATGGTTTAAACCAATGCTAATTACTTTTTTTTTAAATTGAAAAATGTTATTTTTTGGCTGTTCTGATGCTTCTGGTTGTATTTAAATTCACTAATAGGATGCAAATGTTGTACATTATAAAGTTAGAAGGAGGTACAGTCGGGATAACAAGTTGGTATAGTGGTATTGTGGGTGATAAAACGATATTACGGTATGAAAAACTGGTTTGTCCAGTGTAAAATCCCCATAAGACAATGTACTGTATTTTGACAATTGATATTTTCTTTAATAACTCGGTAAGTACTTGTGCTATAATAATGAGGGAGGGCTTAAAATCTTTGTTTTTTTACATACAATAATGTAATGTGCAATAAGTGTACGTTCGGGGCTTTTCTGACCCTTTTTGGGCCAAAAAACTCAAAATTTGAAAACTTAAAATCCCCAAAAAAAGGGGTTAGAGTTTTATGATTGTTTTGCCCAACGAACTTGTCCAACTGATTATAAAAAGGAATGTCTCTAAATTTGAAGTAGCCTAAATCAGACAAAAATTGTGACCGCTAGTGTGTGAACGCACACACACACACACACACACACACACACACACACACACACACACACACACACACACACACACACACACACACACACACACACACACACACACACACACACACAGACACACATATATATATATATATATAAAAGGGTTTTTAGAGACACTTAAAAATGTGTTCAGGGGGTCACGTTAGGAACTTCTATGGTGGTCCCGGGCTTAAGTCTCACTGTGCGGGTCATGCTAATAGTTCATTTTTCAAAAGGAAATTCACTAAAAAGTGTACTAGCAAAAAGTATGAACATTAAAATGATTTTGTAAAATGTTAATGTATTGGGAACAGGAAAAATAACTGTTTCAGAAAAATCGATTTAATTATATCAAATTGAAGCTGTAGTTTATATTTTGAATCATTTTAAGTTAAAAGTTTAGTTGAAATCTCAAAGGATTTCTAGGGAGCAGCCGTTTTTGGACATAGGGACGTAGTCTATGTAGAGCTTGACCTATGTCTTTCATTCAAGATTTTCTTACAACTTCTAGTCATAAAATCAAAAGAAAAATTTACGTTCTATTTTTTTTAAAGCTTAGTATTGAAATCAGGTAAGTTTATGCCATTTACAAAATAGGACACAGAGTTATACATGGGCATAGATTATAGACTACCAACATTTATAATTAAAAAATGTTGTATAATAAAATAAAGGTTGCATATGTTTGTAAAAATTAACTGTTGTCATACAATGATGCATTCAATACCTTAGACAGTAAATTATCACTAGTGGCTTGAAGGGGCCAAAGCCCCTATCCCTAACCTTGCTCCAATAACAGTCATTACTTGCTTAGGAGAATAAAACATAAAAGTAGGAACACATGTCAGTTCAAGAACAAAGTACATGCTTCAATGTAAACAAAGTATGCTTTTCTTATGGGGGATGTTTTACGTTATTTCTCGTTTGCTGGCAACTTTTTGGAAATACTGCTATTTTTCCCGAGTCCCTGGGATTGAGACCTTTAATTTGAGATGTCTCCCATCATCCTGCAATTTGCCAAACTCCCAAAATTTTGACTTAATTTCGCTTACAGAATTATATATAAAGATTAAGTGGCCATAATTTGACCACTTATATAAACATAAATTTGTATTATAACCACTGCAATCATATGAATGTTCGTCTTCAATGTATCAGTAAAAGGGCTCAATCAATAAAATGTTACAATCATGCGTTGCGTGAACCCAACTCAATAACCCCAATATTGAGCTTAAATCACAAACTTATTGTTTTGTATCCTTGTTGAATTCAATTGTACAAGTTATGCGATCCTTTTAACTGCGGAGGTCAATTATTAGGTCAACAAGATTGTTTTGGCAGACGCACATAATTCTGTCGCGACATGCTCCCATTGTCCTTTCACATGAAAACTTGGCGCCAGCCATCCGACGGGAATAAGTCCCATGTAAAGTCCACACAACTTGTGGCAATCCACTCAAAATGTTATAATGATAAGTGAAATCCAGTTAAAAATTTAAACAATATACATCACTATCCTTCCTAGTTTTATGGAAGAATGTTATATTAGCTTTGGTTTTACAATCCTATATACTCGAATTAATATGCAGGGACAGGCTATTTGAAAGAGCGAGATATTAATCCAATTTGTAGGCTTCATGTGTCAATTTCTTTATTTATTTCTTTATTGGTAAACATCTAAATTGCCATAGTTAAATTATAGTTAAGACTAAATTAAATTTATAGAGGATGAAATGGTAATAATAACTGATAGAATTTTGATTAATTAAATCCTTAAATCTTACAAAATAATCTTCATCCAATCTTGAAACCATAACATTTTGATTTTAAATTTATATTATATTTCCATTGTGTTTTCATTTTAAAAAATCTTCGATTTTGTATGAACATTCCTCGATAAGGTATTGCTTTAATTTATTTTTGAACTGTCTTATTTTATTCAAAGATTTTATTTCTGAAGGAATTTTATTGTGAATTTTGATTGATATGTAGTCTGAGCATCTTTGTTGGAATGTTGAATTTGGATGTAGCAAGTCTATATGGTTGAGATTTCTCGTGTTATAAAATTATGAATTTGTCTTCTGAAAGAAAATTTATCAAGGTTCAAAAGTACAAAACTTCCTTGTAATATAAAAATTCACCATAATGTTAGAATATTTAATTGTTTGAATAGTTGTTTGCACTATGTTCTTCTGAGACTTGACAAAGTGTACTTATACCTTTTTCCTGCATTTTAAATACAATTTTGGCATTTGGGCTTGAACCCCAAAAAATTAGTCAATATGATATATGTGAATGGATATGCATAATATACCATTTTATTTATGTCTAAAGTGCAGCATTTAGAAAAACATTTTATCAAAAAGATCCCTCAACTGACATTTTTACAAATTATATCAATGTGAGATGACCATGAAAGATTTGGTTGTGATGTTAAACCAAGAAATTTATTCTCAAAAATAAATTTTCTTATAATTTACATTTGCCTTTAAGACTTTGTTCCTTAGGGCTTCAAAACTCAATAAAAATCTTATAGAAGAAGATAAATCAACTGAATTGTGTATTTAAAATCTGTTGACACATTAACACAACACAGAGCAGCAGTACGAATAGATGTTACTACTGGAATGGCAACGCGGTACACATGATATGTTACAAAAGTTAATGTAAATTCAAAAGAACATTTGCTTGAGTTAAAGGATCAGGTACAATACTAGTATCATTAATATAGAGAAAGAGAGATAAGTCCTCTTTGATGTCTTAAAATTCTGGAACCATAATATTTTTATAGCTTTTCTAAAAATGGGTGATATTTATTTTGTTTTGAATAGACTTACTTTTGAATCAAGCAGCACTATTTCAACATTGCAGCAAAGGTTATGGTATGTTACTCTATTCATGAAAATATTTGTATTTGATGTATTTAAATAGTTTATGACCACAACGTAACTTAACCCTCTAGGTGTCGCATCAAAAAACCTGAAATGTTACGCCATTTTTTTAACTTTTGCAGAATTTTATATAAAATACTATAAAAAAATTAAATTTTGATATACTGGTAAACAAGTATACATTTTCTTAGAGAGCAGAAAATGGGCTATCTTTTAATATAAAATTTGTTGGCCTAAATGTATGGTATAACAGTCCGGCTTGGGTTCAAATCTAGACAACCCAAAAAAAAAACTTATTTTTTATGTTACGAGACCCGTAGAATATATTTAGACAGCCATAATCAAAAATCCAAGATATACATTTTGTTCAAAATTCAATAAGGAAAAAGAAAATATACATATATATATATATATATATATATATATATATATATATATATTATATATATGTATATATTATATATATACATATATATATATAATACACAACAACGTAACCTCACATTACAGCATTCCTATTGAAAACATAACTAAACAGATGATTAAAAACGGCTGCAAAATTATTAGTTCGCAAAAGGGCGAACATTATTAGTTGCCATGAAGCCCAGACGTTGCCGATCACTTTGGTATAATGGATGGTTCGAAACGACCGATCGTCAACGAGATATACGCGCTAAACTGGATGTCTGCAAAGTCGACTGAAATCAGTCGATTAACACTCGAGCGTCAAAAAAAGTCTACTGAAATCAGTCGATTGACACTTAGAGGGTTAAAATTAACATAAAAGCCATTGAGCAACAAACAGGTTAGTAAACTCCTTTACGTCCAAAAGAGAAGAGTAGAGATTTTTATATGCAAATCAAGGATTAAAAGTCAAGGTCTCAAGAGGTTCCAAGGTCGACCGCTTATTCTCTACGGTTTTACTGTTCGTTTCTCCTGTAAGTACCACATTCACTGACACTAAAGTTGTAAAACAGTTATTTAAAAATAGAAGCACGAGTTATAAAGAAACTATCTTCACACAGTATTTCCTCACTAAACAAAAAGAGAAGCCTATAATTTATAGATTAAGATGAATTAAACGTTCTTGAGTCATATTACAACTTTATGCAATCCTTTACCTTAATATGAGAAAGGTTTGCTTGCTTGTAACTCTGATCTGAAAAAACGCCTCTGACGATTTCCTTCAAAAGTTTTAATTAACTAATTTCTGGGTTAAAAATAACTTATAGACAGGTCTCACCCCCAGGAAAAATCTAATTAAGTAAAAAAACGAATTTGAAAAGGGGAAAAAATAACATTGGGTTATGGAGCTGGTTATAAACTGATCAGTGAACTGTCAAAGTAATGCTCACGCTGTTTATAATTAACATGTGGTTTCCTGATAGCAGTGACTGCAACCACTGAGGGAAGATTACACAAATAGAGTGGTCATATCCAAAAATAAATCAAAGGGACGTTGAGATTTAAATAAGAACTGGAGTAACCTTAAAAATGCAGAAAAGAGGGTAATGAGCTATACAAATCTGATAATTGGCAGGAGGAAGTGGTGAACAATTACTCCAAGTCTTCTAATCTAACTGACTGACCTTCCCCGAGCAAAGCTCGGCCCCCAGGTACCAAACAGGATCAAATTACAGTAAACCGATCCCAACGACACTTCCTGATCATTATACTCGGCCACGTTTAAGTTTCTCCACAACACACGGCGCTCCAACTCACGAAACCACATGTGAAAGCTACCATCTGCATAAATCCAAGTTTGACCTTTTGGAAAGTCATTGACCTATGAATCTCTTTGAGAAGGGAAAAAGGAGAAGAAATAAACTGTAACCGTTGAATGAAATATATTAAATTTTAGGAAGAAGTTTTAAGTACTTATGTCTAACGGATAATAGTGTACATATAAAAGAAGACAATGTTTTGTAATAAAATAGAACTAACAAATGTTATCAAGATCCATGTTAAATAATCTACTTGGAAAGATTCAACGTAAGAAGCTCATGAAAAATCTGAATATAAATTAACTATAATTAAAATAATAACATAAATCTATGTGCTGCATTCTGTATGGAGACTACCTGGAGAAATTATTAACCATAGTGATTTTAAAAATAACTTTGAATCCGAAAATCATACTACAATATTCAAGATAGGCTAGGTCAATTCTTTTAATAGTATAGATTCTCTTTTACACCTTGAGTCTAAATAATCATCAAGGTAAATGCAACGTCAATTTCAATTAAATATAATTGACAAAGCTGTTTTTTGGTCTGTATACTAAGATCGTGAAGACAAATTAATGGAAAACTATATTTTCACTATGGGATAGAAACTACTGCACTTCCTCCTTACTGCTCCAATTAGTGTTATATTACACCACTGACATTCTATAACTCTAAAGATGACAACGTTGTGGGAAGAGTGTAGGAATTCACATTTCCAAATCATCTTTATATATTATTTCTCAAGGATTTCTTTTTAATAGGTCGCATCTTCCTTAAAACTTCATCACAACCAATAGTTGAGCCATAACTTTGAAAATTACCCTCGCCACCGCTAAACGTGAAAATGACATGATTCACATTCATTAATCGAACAAGAACAGCCACGTGAAATAACAATAGCAACATTTGCGCCTCACATTCAGGAAGTTCCGGAGTAATATTCTGGACCGAACATTCAGAAAATAGTTTGTACGGTTTCTCATGTTTTTCAAACTTTTCAAATCTCACGTTTCAAAAAGTCTGGTGGTCCTGAGTCATCGATAAAATTAGCAGAAACAACTTCATATAATTTGGCAGCTTGACCAACACACGCCAGATGTTACACTTAAGACACGCAATGAGGCCTATAAATAGTCAGTCTTCAAGTGCAAGTTTAGGGTGTGGTGACCTGGCCTATCTGCATACTGCGGTTACCCCACCTACCAATGGGAACAATGCTATTGTTCCAGCTGGCAAATAAACCACCCTGATGGAATTACCATTGCAAAAGAGCTCATAAACTTTTAAGTTATCCAAAATTCATTTGAGGATATCATGGCATTTTTTAAATTGATAGACCTTGATTAAAATAAAAATAAATGGTTAGTCTCATGGAGAGCCCCCTCTCATACCATATAACCCCCAATTTTTTTAACTGTACCCAAAATAATTTTTCCCAAAGGCAGTCTTGCCAAATATATGACTGCAGTACTACTCAGTATAACATAAATTATTGCCCAAGCATTTTTTTATGTAAAATATGTTATACTGTGTGTGCATTTTAACTGGGCCATTTTAATTGGTGTCTCAGAAACCACAAGAATTATACTTTTAATGGGGAACCACCCTACTTTATAGCGACGACTGTAAATGCCAATTCCGAATTTCAAAACTCAATGGCCATTTTCCAACATGGCGGCCAACTTGAAAATGTTAACCAATTGTTTTGGCATTTTAGCGAATTTCCCCTATAGGGAAGAAGTTATTACCGTAGTCAGCATGGTAAGACCTAGGCCCGGGACCATGATAACTTTTCGTTTTGAGGTCCCCAAACCCCAAAAACACCATTCGTTCAAAACTGTGTATATATATATATATATATATATATATATATATATATGTGTGTGTGTGTGTGTGTCCGTGAGCACGATAACTCTCGTAAAAATGATCCGATTTTGATGAAACTTCTTGGTGTAAACGTGTAAAGCAAAATTTATGACTTAAAGTTCGAAACCAACCAGATCGCTTCATACGAAGGAGTATTTTGGGGGTGTTTTGTACCCCAAAAATGTTTTTTTTTAATTTTTTACATATAATTTTTGAAATAGTCAAATTTTATTTTTCACCATTGGATTCAGCTTAAAAAAAACACAAAATTTGGTATTTTGATCATTCCTCTACGTCAATTGGTTACCGAGATATTGAAAGTGCTAAGCACAGTACGTCGTCTAATGTTATTCTTATGGAGGATAAGAAAAATTGTATATCTCACTTATTTATGAAAGTATACTGACGAAACTTGGTACACGTCTTCATCTCGTTGTGGTCTATTGATATTTGCTAAAAAAAAGTGTTTGCCAAAGACTCCCGTAGCAGCCAACCTGCTTACTCAGCCCCCATGTTATTCTTATGGAGAATAATTAAATGCTCTGTCTCCCTTAATTATGAACATAAATGATTAAAAACCGGCATACGACTTCACCTAGTTGAGTTATATTGATATTAGCATAACAACCCATTTTTTGTGTTCCTTTTTGCAGCAAACCCGCGTACTCAGCCCCAATGTTATTCTTATAGAGAATAATGAAAATTGTATATATCGCTTATTTGTGAATATACTTTTATGAAACTTGGTAAGTGGCTTTATGTAGTATTAAGACATTTATATCTCCATTGGAAATTCACTGAGTATGCAGGTTTGCTGCGACGGGGGTATTTAGGTTTTGGGTGGGTTTATAAAAGTTCATTCTTTGTCATTTTCTCATAATCTCGAAATAAGGATTTTGTTAGTCTAATGAAATGTGTCAGTTTTATTGATACAATTTGTGAAAGGCAATTTTTTTCAATTAAAAATAATATCCCGTGATTTAATTTGTAATACATGATTTAAAGGTGAGGAGGCTAAGTTTTTCTGTTGATTCAACTTACTCTTGAAGGGAAAGATAGGACTCAGGCCTACCTTACCTGGTTACAAGATTTCCCCATAAATTATCTATTTCATTGTAAATTCCAATACCTTGTAAAACATTGTCACGGAATAAATATTATTATTATTAATTCATCCATGTTGCAGATTATACAGTACCGGTAAGTACAAAATATACACTTTACCCATGTTGTCCTGTTCAAAATTAAAAATCCAAAACTAAGACAAATTTAAGAAAAAAACCTTTTTAATAGGACTAGTTGTTTTTGAGGCAGCCAACTTAAAAATGCACAGCATTATCTACACGTTCTAAATACTGGGGACCATTGTAGGCTTTCAATTTAAGAGTAGAACTGTAATCTCAAGATGAATTAATGCTCCTCGTAATTGTCCCAAAGCTAACTCAACACCAGGTTTTACGACTCTTTTGTTGAAAGAAGTAATAAAATGCATTGTTTTATGACAGTATCTCAATATTGAATAGCCTCATATTACTTTGCATACGTTTACATTATCCAATACTCTAATATGAGTAAGATTTACTTGGCTTCTTGCTTGCAACTTTGATCTCAAAAACTACTTCAAACGTTGGAAATAACAAATTTCCAAGATAAAAATAAGTTAAAGATAGGTCTCATCCCAAGGAAAAATCAAATAATATTGAAAAACGAATATGAAAAGTTAAACAAATTAATATCGGGGTTATGAGTTTAAAATCAAAAGAAAAAATTCTAACGGTTGTCTATGATCAGTCAGTGAACTGCCAAAGTAATACTCATGAAGTTTAGGTATTAAATGTGGTTTACTGAGAATAGTGATTGAAGCCAATGAATTAAAATTAAATATCAAGTGGTCATACCCAAATGAATCTAATGTGCATGTAATAAAAATACTACCCGAAGGGGCATTGAGCTATAATAAGAACCATAATGACCTTAAACGAGGCAAATGAGCTAAGTACATCTGCTCATCAGTATATGAGGGGACATAATATTATGGGGGACATAATGAAAAATTACTTCAAGCCATCTAAACAAACTGAATGACCTTCCCTGAGCAAATCTCGGTCCCCCAGGTGCTTAAAATAAATAGTTTGCAATTTAATAAAATTTGAAATTGTGAAATAAATAAATTTTAAATAATGATTTATAAAAAAATGTACTGATTACAAACACGGTTGAGTAACAAAAGCAGTGACTGCTTTGAGCAGATATGTTACAATTTTAAAACTTATAATACACTTTGACAAAAGCAAGTCCAGTTAAAAATAACATATAATATTATATTGTTTAAAATTACTATTACTAAGTTCTATAAAAGTTAAAGTAAATGTAGAGAAAATATCAGATAAATGTAACACAAAATATTATTAAATACCCCCGTCGCAGAAAACCTGCATACTCAGCGAATTTCCGATGAATATATAACATAACAAATTAAAACACTTAACAGGATTCATAAGAAATATATTCGCAAACAAGCGATATTTAAAATGTTAATTATTATCCATAAGAGTAACATTGGGGGATGAGTACGCAGGTTTGCTGCAACAGGGAACACAAAATAATGGGTTTTATGCAAATATCAGTAGAACTCATATTAGTGAAGTCATATACCAAGTTTCATCCATATACATTCATACATAAGCGATATATAACATTTTATTAATTATTTTCTATAAGAGTAACATGGGGACCGAGTACCTAGGTTTGCTGCTACGGGAATCATAGGCGAACAATTTTTTTTGTGCAAACGATAATAAACCACAACCAGATTAAGCCATATACTAAATTTCTGCTGTTTATGATCATAAATAAGTGAGATAAACAATTTTTCTTTTATAATCCATACAAAAAACATTAGACAACGTACTGTGTTTAGCACTTTCAATATCTCAGTAACCAACTGACGTAGAGCAATGATCAAAATACCAAATCGTTTTTTTATGCTGAATTCAATGGTAAAATTAAAATTTGAATTAAATAAAAATTACATGTGGAAACCCCAAAAACCCATTTTTGGGGTAAAAAACCCCCCAAAAGCCCCCCTTCGGATGGTGTGATTCGTCTGGTTTTCGAACTCATTCAAATAAATGGTATTTTACACATTTGTACCAAATTTCATTAAGACCGGACTTTTTTTACGAGAGTTATCGTGCTTACGGACACACACAAACATATATATATATATATATATATATATATATATATATATATATATACATACATACATATCTAAAAATTTGAACAAAAGGTGTTTTTGGCATCTGGGACCTCAAAATGAAAAGTTATCATGGTCTCGGGCTTAAGTTTTACAATGAGACCTACAGTAATAGCTTCTTCCCTATAGGGGAAATTCGTTAGAACTCATAAAAACTGTCGATGCATTATTATAAATCAAGTTTACTGTAGAATGGTATAAAAGATGATGCAGGGTTTTAACACTGAATCTATTTAATTTATCGAGGCACGACAACAGTTTATACTGATAACTTCATATAATTTGTTTACAATAATAATTTTGGCGCCATGTACTGTTCTTCAAGAATATGTCAATAAAGATCATTGTCTATTGTCTATTGTGTATTACAAAAACAAAGCGCTACGATGGATATCCGTGTGGTTAAGAATTGTTCTTTTGCAGTGTAAACAAAGCACAGCTGGAATAACATTTAGCTATCCAATTCAAACAGACATTTAAAATCCATATCCTATTCTAGAATACAAACAAGCAGTGTTTGCAAAATTTATCTCATAAATTACGGAACAATTTTGTTAAAACTTTGGAGTTAGGGGCTTTTGGACAAAAAAAAATCTATTGGTAAACACCTCAACCCCAGCAAAATTCATATTTTTATTAAAATCTCATGTAAAAATTTGAAATTTTAACATTGGGCTTAAGTAGTTTCAAATCAACAAAAGAATCATAACAGCTGTGAATAAATTAACCAATGAACTGTTAAAACAGTACTTATACAAACCAAAGCCTTTAAACAATTACATCGTAATTGGCCAGGTCATACAAAGAAAATCTTTTTTCAATACACAAATCACATAATAATAGTAACATAATTAAATGTGATTTATTGAAAACAGTGAAATTATTTCTTCTACAGTGATTAGACTAGAACCATTGAATAAAGACTGCTTATAGAGAGGACATCTTTTTCCCTCACAAAACAAATCAAATATCACAGAGTACAGCTTGGAATACCTGGTACTTATTTTCTTAAAAGAACAATTAAACAATTTACTTTAACTACTTGCTTGGATGTAATATATTAGATAAACTAGCCTATTATTATTAGCGAATTTCCCCTATAGGGAAGAAGCTATTACCGTAGGTGGCATGGTAAGACCTAGGCCCAGGACCATGATAACGTTTCGTTTTGAGGCCCCCAGATGCCAAGAACACCATTCGTTCAAATTCATATATCGTCCGTAGGCACGATAACTTTTGTAAAAATGGTCCGATCTTGATGAAATTAGGTATAAACGTGTAAGGCAGCATCTATTATGAGTTCGAGAACCAGACATTTCGCTCTATTTAAAGAGTATTGGGGGGATTTCGTACCCCAAAAATGTTTTTTTTAACTTTTCACACATAATTATTTTTAATCCCAAATTTTGGTTTACACCATTAAATTAAGCTTAAAAACAAAAAAAATTGTATTTTGATCCATCACTCTATGTCAATTAGTTACTGAGATATTGAAAGTGCTTAACACAGCACGTTGTCCAATGTTAATCTTATGGAAATTAAGTAAAATTTTATATCTCCCTTACTAATGAACATAACTTGGTATGGGGCTTCATATGGTTGGGGTTTACTGATATTTGCATACAAAACCCATTTTTTGTGGTCCCCAAGGCAGCAAACCTGCGTACTCAGCAGCTATAATGTTATTCTTATGGAGAATAATAAACATGTGATATTTTGCTTGTTTATGAACATAAATTGGTAAAACTTGGTATGTTGCTTCATCTATTGGTGATCCATTGTTATTTGCATAAAACCCAGATTTTTGTGGTCCCTGATGCAGCAAATCTGCATACTCAGTCCTAATGTTTTTCTTACGGAGAATAAATAAAATGTCATATCTCGCTTATTTATGAATATGCTTCGATGAAAGTTGGTAAGTAGCTTCATGACTTAGTGAAGTACCATTTGAAATTCGCTGAGTATGCAGGTTTGGTGCAACAGGGATGTTTTTTAATGCCTTGAACCTTTCATTTTTGCCTTTTCTTGCCATTTTAGAATCTTCCAAGTGTCCACAATTTATAGTAATTTAATGTTAAAAATCTTTGCTACTTACTATGCTTTACTATATGTGTGTTTATAAAACCTATGATGAACCTAGATTAACATTTAATAAGTCTACAAATTATCTTTCAAAATTGTTCTAACAGCCTACCTAATTAGTCCTCATTTTGCTAATTTGTTTAAATGCAATTAATTTACATTATAACTATATTTTAAATATTTATTAATATAGTTTCCGAATTTAATGCTAAGTAGTCCTCATATTGCTAAGATTAATTCCAAATTTGTAATTCAAATATTTCTCTATTAAATTGGCTATAACATATTTTCAAAGATAGAAATTTTACAGCATTCCTTACGAAGTGCTGACCAAACCGACCTTTGAAAGAATCTTAGAGAGCTAGACTCACGTGGTAGCAACAATCAGACCTTGATCTTGGCCACACACACACACAGACAGACACACAGACACACTGCACACTACCACTGCACCGCACGGAGCGCCAGACTACACTACACTGCCAACACCGATCAGCTGTTCTCACATGCCATTGGTCCACGTCACTCTGTCTGCCCTGACGCCTGTCACTAATATCCACTACTGATAACAACAAATGGCCAATGACATCAGAATACTCCAATTGCTTATCTACCTGGCAAGAAAATCCCCTTATGGCATTCCACTTTATATCTAATGCTTAGATTGATAAATAACTTTTATCCTTGTTTAACGTTTTATTTTTTTAAAGAAAACAATTTTAAATTTGTACTAAAATCCATACAACTTTTTAATATTTTATTATTGCAATTGTAAAATAATTTTGATTAATGTGCAGCATTTTTGTAAATAATATTTGTAAGGCTAGACAATTTTTTTTAGAGAAAGTTTCATGATGGGATGTAAAATTTAAATAAATAAAAAAACTGTTTCACAGAACTACTGACTCACATCTTCTCCCATTTAAACCCTATAGTAAACAGCAGGCCAATATAAAGCTGAGAGTTTGTCATTAATTTGTCGGAATATATATAAAACACATTTGGTTGTTAATCACTGATTCTCCGATTCCCCAATATGCTAGAGGCAAAATTTGGCACAGTGTAATGGTTGAGAGAAACAAAAAAAAAACAACTGATCAATCAATTTTCCGGCTCAAAAAAGTTCTAAAAATAAAAACGAGAACGCAGCACGCTGACGTGAGGAAAGTGAATTTCCGCAGTAAAACCTTTAAACAAATCTAATAAATGCTTTAAAACAATACTGGTACCATGTTTTGGAAAATTGAAAAATTTTATTTTTGGCAGTTCTGATGCTCCTGGTTATATTTAAATTGACTATTAGGATGGCAATGTTGTACATTATAGGGTTAGGAGGAGGTATAGTCAGGATAACAAGTTGGTAGGATTGGGGGTGATAAAACTACATCAAGATATGAAAAACAGCCTTTTCCAGTGTAAAATCCCTATTTTAAGACAACATACTGTGCTAAGACAATTAACATTTTCTTTAATAACTCTGTACATACTTGTGCTAAAATTATGAGGGAGAGCTTAAAATTTTTGGCATTTTACATATAATAATTTAATATACAATAATGTTACATTAGAGGCTTTTCTGACCCTTTTTGGGCCCAATAACTCAAAATTTGAAAAATTAAAATAAAAAAGGGGGTTAGAGTTGTCCGATTGTTTTGCCCAACGAACTTGTCCAACTGTTTACAGAAGGGAAGGTTCCAACCAAATTTAAAGAAAATCGGACAAAAATTGCGACCGCTAGACTGAGAACACATGTATATAAAGTTTTTAGCGACACCCCAAAACGTGTTCAGAGGGTCACGTTAGAAACTTCTATGGTAGTCCCGGCTTAAGTTTCACTGTGCGGGTCATGCTAATAGTTCACTTTTCCGTAAGAAATTCACTAATAAAAAAACTTGTAACCAACAAACGGTAGTCAGGGCATGACAAATTTCATACAAATCGGGTCATTGGTAAGGGCTCCAGGTTTGTGCACATTTATTTACACAGACAGATACAGATCACAGTGAAAACCAATTTTTTGGGTTAAAGAAGTATCAAAACGAATAAGTTACTCCACTAATAACTCAAATTCGAAAATGTTGACAAAAACATACTTTTCCATATACTGTGTAGGCCTATGGGGATAGAAATTAAAATGCATCATAGTCATTATTAGCACATTGGCTGTGGATTACAAAATATCAAGTTGTTGACCCTTCACTGCATAAGACATGATTTCATATATTGGTGAAATACAGTTAGTTAGTAATAAAAACTCTTAACGATAAAATAAAATTTGATTAAAATTGTTTAAATAAAAAAAACACAACTATTGTTTAAATAAATTGTTTGGTTACTTAGACTCACTTGACGCAACTGGTTCAAATGAGCACAGCAAAAAGAAGAAGATATTTACACACACAGTAAATAATACTTTTAGCGAATTTCCCCTATAGGGAAAGAGCTATTACCGTAGGTCTCATGGTAAGACTTAAGCCCCAGACCATGATAACTTTTTGTTTTGAGGTCCCCAGATGCCAAAAACACTATTCCCGTAGGTCTCATGGTAAGACTTAAGCCCCAGACCATGATAACTTTTTGTTTTGAGGTCCCCAGATGCCAAAAACACTATTCGTTCAAATTTATATATATATGTATATATATATATATATTATATATATATGTATATATGTATATATATATATATGTGTGTGTGTATGTCCGTTACTGCAATAACTTTTGAAAGAAACGCCCGATGAAATTTAAAAAAAAATTATTTGAAATATTATTTTAAATATTTGTTTGGAATTTTTTTTTTATGAAATTTGGCATAAATGTGGAGAGTAACATTTATGACTTCAAGTTCGAAAAGCAGATCGATCGGTCTATGGGAAGGGGGTTTTATGGGGGTTTAAAATTTTCCAAAAATCACTTTTTTGAACTTTTTACCCTAAAATTTTAAAAACACTAGATTTTGGTTATAGCCATTTTATAGAGTTTTAAAAAACAAACAATTTGGTATTTTGAATCATTAAGCTAGGTTTAGTGGTTGTGGAGAAAAGTCAAAAAATGTGTCTATAAAATTGCCCATGTTAATCTTATGGGGTATAGTCATACGGTTTTTAGATTTTCGTCAGATAATTTCATTAAAAACTCCACATTTCTTTCTACCAATCACTTTAGCTCTACAAAACAATCATTTTGGCGTTTTAATTGTTGTTTTACGTCCAACCGTTGCTGTGATAAACACAGTACGTTGTCCAATGTTATCCTTATAGAGAATGAATAAAATGTTATATTTTGATTATTTATGTATGTATATTGATGAAACTTGGTATGTGGCTTCAAATAGTTGTGGTATATTGATATTAGTACAAAAAAAGGTTTTTGTTGATTTTTCCCGGTAGCAGCAAACCTGCATACTCGGCCCCATGTTATTCATATGGAGAATAAGCAAAGTTGTATATCTCCGTTAGTTATGAACCTAAATTAATAAAACTTGGTATGTAGCTTCACCTGGTTGAGTTATATTGATAATTGCAAAAAAAAACACATCTTCCTTGTTGCAGCAAACCTGCATACTCAATTATAATGTTATTCTTATAGAGAATAAATAAAATGCTATATATCACTTATTAATGAATGTATTTTTGTAAAACTTGGTAAGAGCTCTAGGTAGTAGTGATACCCATATATATGCATTGGAAATTCGCTGAGTACGCAGGTTTGCTGCGACGGGGGTATTTCTCTCTACTTTTCATCTGAAGAAGTCTCCAATGGACACAATATCTAATATGTGTGGAAATATCTTCTTCTTGTTGCTGTGTCCATTTGAACCAGTTGCTTCAGGTGACTTAGCTGTGTATCCCACCTTTTTTCTATGAAACTCCCAAGCCAAGTGTTTTTCCTTTGTAAACATAAACTTTACAATAATTTTCAGCCTCACAATTTGTTCAGTTTCAAGAGACAGGTCTCCTAATTTGATTAGAAAACGTGCAGAATTACGTAACCATGCTACAGGTATTATGTATTTATATTGCATGCAAGTTAACATCATCAACCATTCCAATGATACATCTCAATTTTCAGTATCAACCTAAGGTAACTCAGGTACTACAACAACCAATAATTTTGTGGCCTTGAGTTCAAAAACATAACCTTTTACATTACATATTGTTTGCCCTTGTCAAACACAATTCCACCTTTTAAACAGTCATATTTGTCCCACTAGTGTCACAACTTCCAAAGTAAATATTGATATAGACATATTGGATAGCATTATAGTTTTGAATACTCACATATTATCAGTGAAAAATAGATCATCTAAATCTACATATTTAAAAATTCCTGCTTTTTATTCACTCACTTCCTGAAGTTAATACCCAATTTTGATGATTATTTTTTTATTTAAAAGATAATTTCAAAGTCTAAGTCATTGTCGAGCCAGAACTTCAAGTTAGGCCCGAGGGCTCAACTTGGACCCATGAGACCTCCAAGTTCCCATGCTATTAATAGGGTTTATTTTTTTATTTGGTTTATTTCACATGTGTTTTTTCTTAATTCAATAAAACAGCTGTTATACGGATTATGTCCGCAAAATATTGCGGGGGAGCAGCTCGTCACAATAACTGCTAGATATCTCAAATACCCCCGTAGCAGCAAACCTGCATACTCAGCAAATTTCCAATGCATATTTATTTATCTTAATACCCCATAAAGCCACGTACCAAGTTTCATCAATATACATTCATAAATAAACGATTTATGACATTTTAATTATTCTCCATAAGAATAACATGGCGGCAGAGTATGCAGGTTTGCTGAAATAAGGAACACTAAAAATGGGATTTAATACAAATATCAATATAACTCAACTAGGTAAAGCCACATACCAAGTTCTATTAATTTATGTTCATAATTAAAGGAGATAACAAGTTAATTATTCTCCATAAGAATAACATGGGGCTGAGTATGCAGGTTTGCTGCTACGGGAACTGTTGGGCAAAAATTGGGTTTTTGTGCAAATATCAATAGACCACAATGAAATGAAGCAATATACCAAGTTTCGTCACAATAAGTTGATAAATAAGCGAGATATACAATTTTTCTTATCCTCCATAAGAATAACATTGGACAACGTACTGTGTTTAGCACTTTCAATATCTCAGTAACCAATTGACGTAGAGCAATGATTAAAACATCAAATTGTGCGTCTTTTTAAGTTGATTCCAATGGTAACAAATAAAATTGTACTTTTTCAAAAATTGTATGTAAAAAACTCAAAAAACCCCCCCAAAATACCCCTTCTGATAGGTCGATCTGTCTGGTTTTCGAACTTAAAGTCATAAATGCTGCTTTACACGTTTGTACCAAATTTCATCAAAATCGGACCTTTTTTACGAGAGTTATCGTACCCACGGACACATATATATATACAGTTTCGAACGAATGGTGTTTTTGGGGTCTGGGGACTTCAAAACGAAAAGTTATCATGGTCCCGGGCTTATGTCTTACCATGTCGACTACGGTAATAGCTTCTTCCCTATAGGGGAAATTCGCTAAAAAAAAAATTATTAACAACTGTAGTTAACATTCTACAAATCACAGTCTGGCATATATTTTTGTACTAAATTAGATTAAAACTCTTATTATTATTACCAAAATAAAAAATTCAATTAGTAAAGCTAAATTTAACTTACTGCATACACAGCCTTTGGACACCCTCTAAATAAAATATTATACTGTTTGTTACTAACTATGGATTTACTTACTCAACAAATTTAAGAAGCACATGTTTGTTTTGAGGTTTATCATATTAATGCTTAAACCTGACGTCAGTGATTTATCAAGTTAACCTTTTCTTACAAAATCTACCAAAAAAATTAAATTTATGTAATTTTAAGAAAATCATAATATTTTTCTAGAACGATTAATGTACCGGTATTTGTTATTCTAGGCACTCCCGTTTTAAGGAGATACTAAATATTTATCATAAGTATTTATCAGACAAACATTAATATAATGATGAAAGCAAATATATACAAAGATAATTTATTAACACAAATTACCACCTTCTAATGAGGTTGCCGTAAATTATAGATTGCTTATTACAATAATTTTAGGCTTTATACAATTAATACTTAATTTGTGTTGTTCACAATTTTTCCTCCTTTTTAAATTTTTGTATTAATGAATTAATATTGATTTATTTGAACTTCTAGTGTTAAAAACTACACTATGTTTCGGGAGTTTCCTCACCCCTCCAAACATATAAAACCTGTTATAACTCTAAAACTAAATTAATTTCAACTTTTGTTTCTTTAAAGCTGGTATTCACGGTAATTATTAGCGAATTTCCCCTATAGGGAAGAAGCTATTACCGTAGGTCTCATGTTAAGACTTAAGCCCGAGACCATGATAAAATGATAGGTTTCATTTTGAGGTCCCCAGATGCCAAAAACACCATTTGTTCAAATTTTTATGTATATATATATATATATTAGCACTTTATATATATATATATTAGTTATATATATATATAACATAATATATATGTATATATATATATATATATATATATATATATATATATATATATTATGTTATAATGATTGATTAGGGCTACTAATATTATAAGATGTATATTCATATTTTAACAAAGTACCCTTTTTTTATAAAAAAACATTTTTATTTTAGACTGACATGTTTCGTGCGCTTAGGCCATTATCAAAGTCTATAAAAATATAACCTCACATTTAAAATAAAATAAATATTAATCATATGTTAAAATTAATTATTTTAAAGTTGCATATGAATTGTTTGTCATAATCAATAATATATTTTATTTTCTTCTGTTATTTTCTTTGAATACTATATTAAGTGATTTTTATACGTCCCTGTTCTTATTTTTTCAATTTTATCAAATGATCTAAAAGAACATCTAACAATTTTAGAGTTTGAACGAGAAAGAGAGAAGCTATTTGTCAAAGAAGAAATGAATATTTACTTTAATTTTAAAAAAGACCCTTCAAACATACTAAATACAGTTTTACCTAAACAATCAAACCCGATATTTGATAAAATTGAAAAAATAAGAACAGGGACGTATAAAAATCACTTAATATAGTATTCAAAGAAAATAACAGAAGAAAATAAAATATATTATCGATTATGACAAACAATTCATATGCAACTTTAAAATAATTAATTTTAACATATGATTAATATTTATTTTATTTTAAATGTGAGGTTATATTTTTATAGACTTTGATAATGGCCTAAGCGCACGAAATATGTCAGTCTAAAATAAAAATGTTTTTTTATAAAAAAAGGGTACTTTGTTAAAATATGAATATACATCTTATATATATATATATATATATATATATATATATATATATATATATATATGTGTCCGTAAGCACGATAACTCTCGTAAAAAAGGTCCGATCTTAATGAAATTTGGTACAAATGTGTAAAGTACCCTTTATTTGAACGAGTTCGAAAACCATATGAATCGCACTATCCAAAGGGGGGTTTTTGGGGGGTTTTGTACCCCAAAAATGTGTTTTTTGGGGGTTTCACATGTAATTTTAATTTAAATCAAATTTTAATTTATACCATTAAATTCAGCTTAAAAAAACAAACAATTTGGTATTTTGATCATTGCTCTACGTCAATTGGTTACCGAGATATTGAAAGTGCTAAACACAGTACGTTGTCTAATGTTATTCTTATGAAGGAAAAGAAAAGTTGTATATCTCGCTTATTTATGAACATAAACTGGCAAAATTTGGTATATGGTTTGATCTGGTTGTGGTTTATTGTTGTTTGCACAAACAAATTTTTTCGCCTATAGTTCCTGTAGCAGCAAACCTAGGTACTTGGTCCCCATGTTATTCTTATGGAAAATACTTAAAATGTTATAGTAGTGGGTAAACAGCAAAGAGGCATACTATTCGGCGCTTTTTTCCCATGTTATTCTTATGGGGATCAGTTTTTGCGCCGACGCCCGATCCTACCCTACACAAATTTTCTTTTTGGCCCTTGCCTTATTTTCCCCCATTTAAAATTTGCATTAATTTTAATACATCCTTTGCAGAAATCCACGAGTTCAAAAATAACTCCACACTAAATAAACAACACATGTAAACAACTTAGAAGTTATTGTGTAGTAGTGGGTAAACAGCAAAGAGGCATACTATTCGGCGCTTTTTCCCCATGTTATTCTTATGGGGAGCCGTTTTTGGACCGACGCCAGCTCCCGCCCTACACAAGTTTCCTTATTAGCCTGTACTAATGTCCAACCCTTGCCTATATTAAATATATTGTCCCAATCCCCATCCCTCCTCTATATTTTTTAAAATTAATTTTCAAATTCAGGCTAAAAAACTATCTTTAGTGTTTATGGTCCGATTTGTTTAAAACTTGGATATGTTATTGTCCTAGGCAAGTGTTTTAATAAATTTCACTTACATTTCCCAAATTCACTATTACGGTCAAATTAAAAATATTTTTGAAAAATACTGCCGCCACCTTCTTTATTAACTGTCCGATTTATCTTCAATTTGGATATGTTATTGTCCTAGGCAAGTGTTTTAATAAATTTCACTTACATATCCCAAATTCACTATTACAGTCAAATTAAAAATTATTTTTGAAAAATACTGCCAATTGCCAACTTCTTTATTTACTGTCCGATTTATTTAAAATTTGGATATGCTATTGACCTAGGCAAGTGTTTTAATAAATTCCACTTACATTTCCCAAATTCACTATTACGGTCAAATTAAAAAATATTTTTGAAAAATACTGCCAATTGCCAACTTCTTTATTTACTGTCCGATTTGTTTAAAATTTGGATATGTTATTGTCGTAGGCAAGTGTTTTAATAAATTAGCCTTACATTTCCCAAATTCACTATTACAGTCAAATTAAAAATTATTTTTGAAAAATACTGCCAATTGCCAACTTCTTTATTTACTGTCCGATTTGTTTAAAATTTGGATATGTTATTGTTGTAGGCTAGTGTATATGCACCATCCACATTTTACAAATATTGCGGTTAAATTTAAAAAAAATTTGGAAAAATACTGCCAATTGGCAACTTCTTTATTTATGGTCTGATTTGTTTAAAATTTATATATGTCATTATTCTAGGCTAGTGTATATGTACACACCATCCATATTTGACAAATTAACTATAATGGTCAAATTAAAAAAATATTTTGAAAAATATACTAACAATTTCAAACTTCTTTATTTACTGTCTGATTTATTTTCGGATATGTTATAGCTCTTATATAGGTAACAAGACCACACTACCACACGTTCCATTACCCCCTACAATACAGTATTTTGTCTTTTTGTTTGTTTATTTTGCTGTAATCCCAAAACTGACTTTGCTGTTTATTGTCCGATTTGCCTACACTTTGGATATTGTCCTAAGCATTTATTGTCTGATTTATTTTTGGATATGTTATAGCCCCCAACTATTATATCTAAAATTACAATATTATTTCCACCTATAATACAGTTGATGTGTTGTTTGTTTTGCCGCAACCTAAAAACTAACATTGGTATTTGTGTTTTTACAAAACTATATTTTGCGGTTGGATTAAAAAAAAATAAATGCAAGCTTATTATATTTGCCACAAGCTTATTATATACATCCAGCTGTTATATTTGCCACATTTCCAATATTGTTGTGACCCTCTCAACTACCTCTCATTGTAATATAATAAGTAATATATATCCACAATTATGGTCAGAACTGCCTAAATTTTGGATATGTTTTAAGCCAATGCGATAACAAAAAATAAATTTTTAAAACCCAAAACAACTAAACACAAAACACTAATCTTTCTTTGTGCTTGTTTGGAGTAGTCTTTATTTTATCCAACTTAATTTTAATTTTGTAGTTAAAATCAAACTTCCCACATTCTAGCTCCCTTTCCAGCCAGTGGTTGGAGACATAAAGGTTACGAATATTTTCAAACTGTACGATATATCTTTTTCTACCCCTATGTTGGACTTGTTTAATAGCGCTTATTAATAATTCCGCACCATATTCCAAATCCTCCAGTCTACTACATTCTTTAAATTTAACATTTCCTTTAATATCTTGCATCTCTATGTCTTCTTGTCCAACATCATCCCACTCATTGTTACGGAAACTTAGGTTTTCTATTTTTGGAATTGCCATAAAATGTTGCGGTTCCGTTAGTGTTAAAGCTTGCAAGTGGCTCGTTGGTAGGTAGATAAATAATGTCCAAATCACCACTGTATGGCAACGCGCTATAACCTTGCCTATTCTTATTTATCTCTATAAATACAGTTTTACAGACACCTTTAACATAGTATACACCCCTCTGTCCATCCTTTTCTGCCAACACCCCCACAAACTTGTTGTTTACTACAAACGCATACACCATATAATGTCCACAATGCTCTAGATCCTCCCAACGTCGCAGGAAGTAATCTTTTAATTTATTCTCTCTTTCCCTTCTTTCTTGTTCTTTAGCCAACTGTGCTTTGTATTCCTCTGCAACAGTATTTTCCACACATTCCAATTTACGCTTATTACTGTCGATGTCTTCTAATTCCAATTTCCTCTTTTTGGAACAACTCTCTAAGAAAGGCTTGGAAAGTGGCTCTATTTCTTTAATAGTGTATAGGTACAGTTTATTGGTCCGGCTTCTTAAAACGTAGGGAGTAAGGTTAGGACTTTCCACTAAGCCTAATTCTTCTAAATTGATGTGTTTAGGTATAGTGGAGAAAGGTGTATTTGATTTTGTAAAACATGTGCCCCCAGATTTGATGTAACACTTATGCTTTACACTTATGGCATCAGGAAACTCCTCTATTACCTCTACATAGTTAGTTGGTAAACAGTTAAAGCTAAATGCAGATAGAGCATACTTTATTAACTTTTCCCTTTGTGTACTATCTTTTGGCAGTTTTAGTTGTACTCCAGTTATCTTCTTCGTATTACTATTACCCCAATATGCGTATTGTAATAAATCATTAAACACTAAACAACAACTGTTTTGTAATTGATTGGCAACTTTCACCCACATCTTATGCAGAGGTACAGCATAGAATGGAGCATTTTGAAAGTACCGTTTGTTGTCTTCTATTAGACTTAAACAATCTCTTAAAGGTTCAAACCCTTTACCAAAACCTCTACAATAGTTATAGATTGTTGCCTCTAACCTTGTTATTCCATTCTCTCTAGCTAGTTTAGACGAGAACGTTTCTTTTAGTCTCGCATCTGGACAGTTTACAAAGTTTATTATATGGTTTCCTATACTTTTAATTACTCCAGGACTTGTAATCTGGCATATAAATTTATTATATATTTTTACCCTGCTATTTACATTAAACCATGTTAAACAATCTTTACTAACATTATCTACAATAACATTATATCCATTCGCCCCTTGGTAGCAAAAGTTTTCTGTAAGATATTGGCACATTTCCTCTTTATTAAATATTCCAGCCAAATCTAGTGTTATATCGAAATCCATAAGATAGTACATTTCTTTTTCCAGATCTTGCAGTATCTTTGGAAGATCTTCCAACAAATCCTTAATTTTAACATTTGCAAGCTCTATTTTATAGGGAATTGCTATAGGATCATCATACTTTTGTTTAATTTGGTCAATATCCTTCTTTATTATTTGTAACACACCCTCGCTTTGGACCCCAGAGGACCTCTCCAAGGAGAATGGTAGTTTGGCCACAACACCATGTCGAGCTAAAGAGAACTTTTTAAATATTCCTCGTAAGTAGCTATTAAACGAGCCACATATTTCCTTCTTAACTTTAAATTTATTCCGAACGTCCCCATCACAATCCGTAACATTGGTTATCTTAACTAACATCCGTTATAGATGTTAAGTTATTTAATTTTGGTTCGCCCTCGCAATAGTTTATATTACCTATGTCTGTAAGAAGGTTATTACGTAGATTTTCTAATAAAAACCATATACCGAATCTTTCGTTAGTAGGTTTAATACAATTTCCCAATAAATGGCTAACAGAGTACATTTCTTTTATACAAAAAAGTAGCGGAAACATGTAAACAGGACAGATTACACTATAGGCATATAGAGGTTGTAAATATATTGTATATAAACATAGGCGAGCGGTAAGTGTAACATGTAAGTGGACACCCATATGCAAATATGGAATACCCACAAATTCGACTAAATAAGTTTATAGTCTCAATATAATTAACATATTAACTAACGGTGCCATCCCGCATTAGTACCCAAATTGTCGAAATTCTATAATTCTATTCTTAGTCCTTGTATAGTATTAGGTTTTGTACTATTAAACCCTTCATTCTTATCCTGTGCAGTAGAGTAATATATGCATGTTATTTAATACAGATACGCACATTCTACAAGACCTATACATAGATCTGTTGTATAAGCAGCAGAATAGACGTCTCATTGTGTTGTTGTAAAGTAAAACATAAATGTAAATTGTGCTGGATACAACCGGCCAGATATTAGACAGGAAATGTGTTGGAAGTGTATTGCCAAATAGTAAGACAAACACCACATAGTGCAGCATGTAATCAATCCATTACTATTTAGACAAATGTATAAGGTCAGTATTGGTACAACATCCGATATATTAGCCAAACCCACAACCAAACTTGGAAAACAAACAGTAAAAAAATAATATTATAGTAACAGAAATAGTAAGAGTATAAGGACATACTAATATTTAAAGTTTATAAAACAACACAAATGCAGAGACACAATAAATAACACACTCCAACACATTACGACACAGGCACAGATACTGGTTTACAGCCATTTTACACAACTTTACAGGTTCTGTCAACTGACACAAAAATAGTTTGTAAATTGTGTAAGAAATATATGTAATATAAACAAATTTAACACAATCATAACATTTTGAGGACACAATGTTTGGACTGGGTTTGGCTAATATATCGGATGTTGTACCAATACTGACCTTATACATTTGTCTAAATAGTAATGGATTGATTACATGCTGCACTATGTGGTGTTTGTCTTACTATTTGGCAATACACTTCCAACACATTTCCTGTCTAATATCTGGCCGGTTGTATCCAGCACAATTTACATTTATGTTTTACTTTACAACAACACAATGAGACGTCTATTCTGCTGCTTATACAACAGATCTATGTATAGGTCTTGTAGAATGTGCGTATCTGTATTAAATAACATGCATATATTACTCTACTGCACAGGATAAGAATGAAGGGTTTAATAGTACAAAACCTAATACTATACAAGGACTAAGAATAGAATTATAGAATTTCGACAATTTGGGTACTAATGCGGGATGGCACCGTTAGTTAATATGTTAATTATATTGAGACTATAAACTTATTTAGTCGAATTTGTGGGTATTCCATATTTGCATATGGGTGTCCACTTACATGTTACACTTACCGCTCGCCTATGTTTATATACAATATATTTACAACCTCTATATGCCTATAGTGTAATCTGTCCTGTTTACATGTTTCCGCTACTTTTTTGTATAAAAGAAATGTACTCTGTTAGCCATTTATTGGGAAATTGTATTAAACCTACTAACGAAAGATTCGGTATATGGTTTTTATTAGAAAATCTACGTAATAACCTTCTTACAGACATAGGTAATATAAACTATTGCGAGGGCGAACCAAAATTAAATAACTTAACATCTATAACGGATGTTAGTTAAGATAACCAATGTTACGGATTGTGATGGGGACGTTCGGAATAAATTTAAAGTTAAGAAGGAAATATGTGGCTCGTTTAATAGCTACTTACGAGGAATATTTAAAAAGTTCTCTTTAGCTCGACATGGTGTTGTGGCCAAACTACCATTCTCCTTGGAGAGGTCCTCTGGGGTCCAAAGCGAGGGTGTGTTACAAATAATAAAGAAGGATATTGACCAAATTAAACAAAAGTATGATGATCCTATAGCAATTCCCTATAAAATAGAGCTTGCAAATGTTAAAATTAAGGATTTGTTGGAAGATCTTCCAAAGATACTGCAAGATCTGGAAAAAGAAATGTACTATCTTATGGATTTCGATATAACACTAGATTTGGCTGGAATATTTAATAAAGAGGAAATGTGCCAATATCTTACAGAAAACTTTTGCTACCAAGGGGCGAATGGATATAATGTTATTGTAGATAATGTTAGTAAAGATTGTTTAACATGGTTTAATGTAAATAGCAGGGTAAAAATATATAATAAATTTATATGCCAGATTACAAGTCCTGGAGTAATTAAAAGTATAGGAAACCATATAATAAACTTTGTAAACTGTCCAGATGCGAGACTAAAAGAAACGTTCTCGTCTAAACTAGCTAGAGAGAATGGAATAACAAGGTTAGAGGCAACAATCTATAACTATTGTAGAGGTTTTGGTAAAGGGTTTGAACCTTTAAGAGATTGTTTAAGTCTAATAGAAGACAACAAACGGTACTTTCAAAATGCTCCATTCTATGCTGTACCTCTGCATAAGATGTGGGTGAAAGTTGCCAATCAATTACAAAACAGTTGTTGTTTAGTGTTTAATGATTTATTACAATACGCATATTGGGGTAATAGTAATACGAAGAAGATAACTGGAGTACAACTAAAACTGCCAAAAGATAGTACACAAAGGGAAAAGTTAATAAAGTATGCTCTATCTGCATTTAGCTTTAACTGTTTACCAACTAACTATGTAGAGGTAATAGAGGAGTTTCCTGATGCCATAAGTGTAAAGCATAAGTGTTACATCAAATCTGGGGGCACATGTTTTACAAAATCAAATACACCTTTCTCCACTATACCTAAACACATCAATTTAGAAGAATTAGGCTTAGTGGAAAGTCCTAACCTTACTCCCTACGTTTTAAGAAGCCGGACCAATAAACTGTACCTATACACTATTAAAGAAATAGAGCCACTTTCCAAGCCTTTCTTAGAGAGTTGTTCCAAAAAGAGGAAATTGGAATTAGAAGACATCGACAGTAATAAGCGTAAATTGGAATGTGTGGAAAATACTGTTGCAGAGGAATACAAAGCACAGTTGGCTAAAGAACAAGAAAGAAGGGAAAGAGAGAATAAATTAAAAGATTACTTCCTGCGACGTTGGGAGGATCTAGAGCATTGTGGACATTATATGGTGTATGCGTTTGTAGTAAACAACAAGTTTGTGGGGGTGTTGGCAGAAAAGGATGGACAGAGGGGTGTATACTATGTTAAAGGTGTCTGTAAAACTGTATTTATAGAGATAAATAAGAATAGGCAAGGTTATAGCGCGTTGCCATACAGTGGTGATTTGGACATTATTTATCTACCTACCAACGAGCCACTTGCAAGCTTTAACACTAACGGAACCGCAACATTTTATGGCAATTCCAAAAATAGAAAACCTAAGTTTCCGTAACAATGAGTGGGATGATGTTGGACAAGAAGACATAGAGATGCAAGATATTAAAGGAAATGTTAAATTTAAAGAATGTAGTAGACTGGAGGATTTGGAATATGGTGCGGAATTATTAATAAGCGCTATTAAACAAGTCCAACATAGGGGTAGAAAAAGATATATCGTACAGTTTGAAAATATTCGTAACCTTTATGTCTCCAACCACTGGCTGGAAAGGGAGCTAGAATGTGGGAAGTTTGATTTTAACTACAAAATTAAAATTAAGTTGGATAAAATAAAGACTACTCCAAACAAGCACAAAGAAAGATTAGTGTTTTGTGTTTAGTTGTTTTGGGTTTTAAAAATTTATTTTTTGTTATCGCATTGGCTTAAAACATATCCAAAATTTAGGCAGTTCTGACCATAATTGTGGATATATATTACTTATTATATTACAATGAGAGGTAGTTGAGAGGGTCACAACAATATTGGAAATGTGGCAAATATAACAGCTGGATGTATATAATAAGCTTGTGGCAAATATAATAAGCTTGCATTTATTTTTTTTTAATCCAACCGCAAAATATAGTTTTGTAAAAACACAAATACCAATGTTAGTTTTTAGGTTGCGGCAAAACAAACAACACATCAACTGTATTATAGGTGGAAATAATATTGTAATTTTAGATATAATAGTTGGGGGCTATAACATATCCAAAAATAAATCAGACAATAAATGCTTAGGACAATATCCAAAGTGTAGGCAAATCGGACAATAAACAGCAAAGTCAGTTTTGGGATTACAGCAAAATAAACAAACAAAAAGACAAAATACTGTATTGTAGGGGGTAATGGAACGTGTGGTAGTGTGGTCTTGTTACCTATATAAGAGCTATAACATATCCGAAAATAAATCAGACAGTAAATAAAGAAGTTTGAAATTGTTAGTATATTTTTCAAAATATTTTTTTAATTTGACCATTATAGTTAATTTGTCAAATATGGATGGTGTGTACATATACACTAGCCTAGAATAATGACATATATAAATTTTAAACAAATCAGACCATAAATAAAGAAGTTGCCAATTGGCAGTATTTTTCCAAATTTTTTTTAAATTTAACCGCAATATTTGTAAAATGTGGATGGTGCATATACACTAGCCTACAACAATAACATATCCAAATTTTAAACAAATCGGACAGTAAATAAAGAAGTTGGCAATTGGCAGTATTTTTCAAAAATAATTTTTAATTTGACTGTAATAGTGAATTTGGGAAATGTAAGGCTAATTTATTAAAACACTTGCCTACGACAATAACATATCCAAATTTTAAACAAATCGGACAGTAAATAAAGAAGTTGGCAATTGGCAGTATTTTTCAAAAATATTTTTTAATTTGACCGTAATAGTGAATTTGGGAAATGTAAGTGGAATTTATTAAAACACTTGCCTAGGACAATAACATATCCAAATTTTAAATAAATCGGACAGTAAATAAAGAAGTTGGCAATTGGTAGTATTTTTCAAAAATATTTTTTAATTTGACCGTAATAGTGAATTTGGGATATGTAAGTGAAATTTATTAAAACACTTGCCTAGGTCAATAGCATATCCAAATTTTAAATAAATCGGACAGTAAATAAAGAAGTTGGCAATTGGCAGTATTTTTCAAAAATAATTTTTAATTTGACTGTAATAGTGAATTTGGGATATGTAAGTGAAATTTATTAAAACACTTGCCTAGGACAATAACATATCCAAATTGAAGATAAATCGGACAGTTAATAAAGAAGGTGGCGGCAGTATTTTTCAAAAATATTTTTAATTTGACCGTAATAGTGAATTTGGGAAATGTAAGTGAAATTTATTAAAACACTTGCCTAGGACAATAACATATCCAAGTTTTAAACAAATCGGACCATAAACACTAAAGATAGTTTTTTAGCCTGAATTTGAAAATTAATTTTTAAAAATATAGAGGAGGGATGGGGATTGGGACAATATATTTAATATAGGCAAGGGTTGGACATTAGTACAGGCTAATAAGGAAACTTGTGTAGGGCGGGAGCTGGCGTCGGTCCAAAAACGGCTCCCCATAAGAATAACATGGGGAAAAAGCGCCGAATAGTATGCCTCTTTGCTGTTTACCCACTACTACACAATAACTTCTAAGTTGTTTACATGTGTTGTTTATTTAGTGTGGAGTTATTTTTGAACTCGTGGATTTCTGCAAAGGATGTATTAAAATTAATGCAAATTTTAAATGGGGGAAAATAAGGCAAGGGCCAAAAAGAAAATTTGTGTAGGGTAGGATCGGGCGTCGGCGCAAAAACTGATCCCCATAAGAATAACATGGGAAAAAAGCGCCGAATAGTATGCCTCTTTGCTGTTTACCCACTACTTGTTATATATCAGTTATTTATGAATGTATATGGATGAAACTTGGTATGTGACTTTACTTAGATGAGTTCTAATGATATTTGCATAAAAACCCATTATTTTGTGTTCCTTTTTGCAGCAAACCTGCGTACTCATCCCCAATGTTATTCTTATGGAGAATAATTAATATTTTTAATATCGCTTGTTTGTGAATATATTTCTTATGAATCCCGTTAAGTGTTAATGTGTTATGTGTTATCCATTGGAAATTCGCTGAGTATGCAGGTTTGCTGCGACGGGGGTATTTATTCTTGGTTGCCACTTAAAGAACAGAGCCCACTCAGACAACGGACCTAGGAGCTACGAGCGGGCAGGAGTGTAGGAGTGGGCATGCCGTAGGCAGACAACCTTGATCATGAGACAGGGTGCAGTGAACCATACATGGCTTTGAGAATGGCACAACAAACCATTCTTTATAACAAAAAAAGGATGGTTTAAAAAATACAGTAGTTAGTTCGAAGTTAACAATACCATAACAATTTAATTTAGATACATCAATAACAAATGATAAAATATTGAACATCACGACTTTTGATTTTTTTTTATTGGTTTATAGGTTAATATCAGATAATCCATTCCATTGTTACTACACATCCGGTTAAAAACACATCCAGCGTTTTTAAAACGTTTAGTTTCCCGGGCGTAGGAACTGAAAGGGTTATTATGGGTATGGTAAGTATATTTTCAAAGGAAATATTTATTAAATGTTCAATAAATAAATTTTCATATTTGACAAGTCCGTGAGGTGAAGCCTAGTTTTCACATTTAACCACTAGTTAGTACCGTCTGCAAATGCTGCTAGAGTGTAGTATGGCGTAAAGTTGGTATATCTGTTGTAAATATTGTGTATAAAACAGGTCCAATAACACTTCCTAGTAGAACCCCTGATTTTATTGGAAAAATATATGTCAATATTTCTTCAAACTTTATCTGAAATCGTATATTGGATACATACTTTATCATAATAATGAATGTTCATAGAATCAAATAAGTCTAGAGCTTGTCTAAAATTGTATTAATATTTCAAATTATTTGTGATTTTTGTATTCATCTAATATGCAATTTCAATTCATAAAATTACATATTTTAGACAAGGAATTTATAGATTTTTATGTGACCAATATTTTGTCCATACTTTGTTCAGTAAACAAACAAGTCTTAAAACAAAACCAAATCAACTATTTTTGATCACACCTCTTATTTTCTTTAATTTAAAGTACCTGGGGGCCGAGCATTGCTCGGGGGAAGGTCAGTCAGTTTGTTTAGATGACTCAGAGTAATATTTCACCACTTCCCCCTACTGATAATCAGATTTGTATTATTCATTAGCCTCTTTTCTACATTTGTAAGGTCCCTCCAGTTGTTATTTATAGCTCAATGTCCCTTTGATTTATTTTACTACTCTATATATGTAATCTTTACTCAAATCAGTTAATCTCTGCTCTCAGGAAACCACATGTTAATAATCATAAACAACATGAGTATTACTTTGACAGTTCCCTGGTTAATTATGAACAGCTGTTACAATACTTTTGTTTTGATTTGAAACTCCATAAGCCTAATGTTAATTTTTTTAACTTTTCATTTTAGTTTTTTACATTATTTGATTTTTCCTAGCGATGAGGCCTGTCTAGAACTTATTTTTATCCCAGAAATTAGTTATTTTGAACATTTGAAGGAAATCGTTGGAGCCGTTTTTGAGATCCGTGTCGCAAGCAAGCAAGCAAGCAAACCTTACTCATATTAGAGTATAGGATAGGATAGGATATAATAAGTTTTAATATGTAACTGTAGCGACACAATTAAATATAACATATGATTGTTTTAATTCAATTTATACATGAATCACAATTTTTTAAATTTGAAATGCCTAAGGCCTTAAAAGTCTAAATATTTAATAATGCTTATGTGCGGTGATTGAATTTTGTTACATTATAACAAAAACACTAGTGGCTTGAAGGGGCTAAAGCCCCTAACCTTGCTCCAAGTAGGAACACATGTAAGTTCGTAAACAAAGTACACACTTAATGACATGTTTTAATGTAAACAAAGCAGACGTTTTCAAATACCCATGCTTTTCTTATAGGGGATGTTTAACGCATTTATTGATAACATTTGATCCCGATAACACTGTAGTGAAGTTTTGTGATCGAGTTTAAGACTATAAATAACTTTTCAGAAACATTGCTATTTTTCCCGAGTCCCTAGCCCTTAAATTTAAGCCCTCTCCTATCATCCTGCAATTTGCAAAACTCCCACAATTTTGAGTTAAAAATTTTGCTTACAGAATTATATATAAAGGTAGGCCTATTTTATGTTTAACAATATTAAAAGACATTTTTCAGTGTAACCAGGATATTGAGGCCTAGTAACGTTTTAATAAATGGCTTAGGAAGAACATCAATAAATCAGTAGATCGTTGACAAAAAAGTGATATGTTACTGTAAACTGTACAAACAGTATGATAAGATTAAAATAATCCAATTAGAACAATATATCTAATAAACACTTGAAGAAATGAATAACTCTTTTTATTGTTTTACAAATTTGCTATCACAGGTTCTAATAAAAAAATCTCAACACTTAGGGATCTGAAATTTGAACCCATCTTCAATTGTGCAGAGTATCTAGAATGTAACAGCAATCCAGATACTGTTAGATTAAAGTCTGTTATCTATTTTAAGTTTTAGATATTATTTAGAAAGGGTTGTTTTTAGTGAATTGGGAAACATTGGGAATTTTCTTAAAAACCACAATCTACTTCTAAATACAGAGAAAACTAATTTTGTAAATTTTAAAACCCCACAAAATCGAAAAAATTAAGACTTATTGATAAGCTATGAGTCAAACCTAATTGAAAAGAAGGATAGCATAAACTTTTTGGGCTTAACAATTGACCAACATCTAAATTGGGATGAACATATACATAGGATCTTAGGTAAAATTAACTCCGGAGTTTATGCCTTGTCGCAGATGAGTTATTACTGTGATGTAAAAACCTTGAAAAATTTATATTTTGCGCACGTTCATTCACACATCTCTTTTTGCATTGCCCTCTATGGGTCCACAAAAAAAATCAATTTAGAGAGTATTCTAAAACAACAAAAAAAAAGCTATTAGAATCATGCTAAAACTGAAATATGATGATTCAGCAAAGGACAATTTTAAAACTTTAAAAATTCTTATGGTCTTCGGTCAATATGTTTTTGAAACTATTCTTGCTGCAAGAAATGAAAAACTCAGTATGAAATTTTTTGAAAAAAAAACAACATATATAGGAAATATTTATCTAAAGCATATTCCAAAAAGTATATCAAAGGAAAATGGCTTAAAGTTTAAAAAAATGTTAAAAAAATATCTTATAAACAGGGCATTATATTCTTTTGATGAGCTTTCCACCCCTCTCTAATCTTAGGGAGTAAATGTATTCTTGTTTAGTTTAATATTGAAAAGTATTATTTTGATGATGCATATCTTGACGCTATTTATTGTACAGCTTGTGCATAATGTAAATAAAGATTTGTGACTATGACTATGACTATGACTAGGTCCAAATGCTGTGAAACTTGTTTTTCAATTCACCACTGAGCACAAATGTTTGTAGTAATTTCTTAAACAACAATGAAACTATAAAGTTATTTATAGTCTTAAACTCGATCACAAAAGTTCACTGCAGTGTTATCGGGATCAAACGTTATCAATAAATACGCATAGATCTCTCTAGAAGTTACGATTAAATTACAACACAGTAAAATATAAGATTGTTAACAGTAGTAAAGTTTTAGCGAATTTCCCCTATACGGAAGAAGCTATAACCGTAGTCGGCATGGTAAGACTTAAGCCCGAGACCATGATAACTTTTCGTTTTGAGGTCCCCAGATGCCAAAAACACTAATCGTTCAAATTTATATATATGTATATATATATATGTGTCCGTTACTGTGATAACTTTTGAAAGAAACACCCGATCTTGATGAAATTTGGCACAAATGTGGAGAGTAGCATTTATGACTTTAAGTTAGAAAACCAGATCGATCGCACTATGGGAAGGGGGTTTTACGGGGGTTTACAATTTTCCAAAAATCGGTTTTTTGCAAATTTGACCCCAAAATGTGAAAAACACTCAATTTTGGTTATAGCCATTTTATACAGCTTAAAAAACCAAATAATTTAGTATCTTGAATCATTAACCTAGGTTAAGTGGTTGCGGATAAAATCCAAAAAAACGTGTCCCATGTTAATCTTATGGGAAAAAAGGTTTTTAGATTTTTCTCAGATAGTTTTACTAAAAACTTCACATTTCTGTTTATTAATGTGTTTCTCTCAACAAAACAAACATTTTGGTGTTTTAATCGTTGTTCTACGTCCAACCGTTGCAGAGATATTCAAAGTGCTAAACACAGTACGTTGTCCAATGTTAGCCTTATGGAGAATAAATAAAATTCTATATCTCAATTATTTTTGAATGTATATTGATGAAACTTGGTATGTGGCTTCAACTAGTTGTGGTATATTGATATTAGCACAAAAAACATATTACTTATCTTCCTCGTTGCAGCAAACCTGCGTCCTCAACCCTAATGTTATTCTTATTGAGAATAAATAAAATGCTATATATCACTTATTTATGGATGTATTTTTGTGAAACTTGGTAAGTAGCTCTATATAGTAGTGAGTCACATATATATGCATTGGAAATTCGCTGAGTATGCAGGTTTGCTGCGACGGGGGTATTTAAATTGTTACGCTAGTACTTACAAGATATGATTGGATGATATGGAAAGCTAGAGAAGTAAATTATGATAATGTGTGTTTTCAACGTTTTTAGATGAAAATTATATAATTACTCCTATTTAAAGTTAGGAAGGAGTAAAGTACATAGTGTGTTCTCTTCTAGGATTTAAAAAAATTTTATTCCATAACCCACAGCAAGATACAACATAGTACTGATACAAAACAAGGTCTCCCCCGAAATCAAACTGAAAACTAAACGAGTTCGCACGCAGCACGCTGACGTGAGGGAAGTGAATTTCCACATAAAATTTTTAAAACACAAATCATACATGTATTCCAATTTGTATTGAAATCTGAAAACATTGATTTTTTGGCTGTTCTGATGCTCCTGGTTTCATTTACCTGCAAAGCTGGGAATACAATTTTGCGCATTATAATATTAGGAGAAGGTCCAGACAGGCTTGAAAGTAGGCGTGAGGTTGTTGGGGATGATAAAAGTACTCTAACAAAGGAATGACAGGCTTTTCTAGTGTAAAACCGCCATAAGACTACGTACTGTGTTTAGTCTAAACAAATTTTCTTTAATAACTTGGTAAATATTTATGCTAGAATGACGAGAGAGGGCTTAAAACGTCCGCCTCATTGATTCCAATCTTTCTACATGCACTAATCTTACATCCGGGGCTTTTCTGCCCCTTTTTGGGCCCGAAAACTCAAAATTTGAAATATTAAGCCCCAAAAAAGGGGTTTAGAGTTTTACGTTTGTTTTGCCCAACGAACTTGTCCAACGGATTACAGAAAGGTACGTCCTTACCAAATTTTAAGTTAATCGGACAAAAAATGTGACTGCTAGAGTGCAAACACATGTATGTCTATATATATATATATATATATATATATATGTGAACGACCCCCCAAAACGTGTTCAGGGGTTCACGTTAGGAACTTCTATGGTGGTCCCGGGCTTAAGTTTCACCGTGCGGGTCATGCTAATAGTCACTTTCCAAAGGAAATTCATTAAAAAAAGGTTGGATGAACAACAATTGATACTGAAGACACTTTAAATTTAGAACGTAATTTTGTAGCACTGGCAATGCAATATTAAATAGATGACATAATATACAGTATAACCTTGACAGCAGGACTCTCATAGAGATTTGGAAACAGTCTTGTTATCGAAGGACTCCTCTTGTTGAGGTTCGTGCTATCAGGGTTGTGAAGACTCAAAATAGTGCAATTAAGGTTACTGGTTCCAAACGGTTTTGGCTTTTGGTCTCTGACTGACCTGTCACAAACAATAGAACAGGGAAGGGTGAGATCGAGGTTTTCATGTTTAGACCTGAGCCTAAGAAATTGTTTCCTTCAAAACATCCGTACTGTGTAGATTGTGGGAAATATGTACTGGGAAGGTTATAAATATCTATGGTTTTGAACTTTGTTTAATACGATTTTCTAAGTTTCTTATTAAAAGATACAGTTCCTTGTTTTAAGGCTGAAGTTTATTTTAATTTACAGCCTACGTGTTAGACTCAGACATTCACGATGAAGCACAGTTCGGTTATTGAAGAACTAGAAACTAGTCGACCCGTGCGAAATTCCGCACTGCGAACCAAATATTGTCAGCTGATCAGATGTTCTTTTGTTTAAAGTTTCGCTCCTGTCAAAAAAAAAAACTATTCCCTTTACTTATTATTCAAATTTCTGAGAAACGGTACATTTTTAGACCATGGGTCTATTTTTCGTCAACAGCCGGCACGATAAGCTTTAAAATGAGGGGTAAATCATCGAATTTGATAAACGAATAAGGAAGATCTCGCAAACTGACAGAACAACTGGCTAGAGAAATAATATATAAGATGTTTACAATTTCAATGACTTAATTCATGAGCATATTTGGTTTCATGACTCCATATAATCACTTTTATGCAGCACTTAAGTAGAGTTTTTTTAAATCTAAAACAAATTGTACTAACATGGTACATACTGTTATAACTATGGACTGTTAAAAATAGCATAAAACACTTAAAACTACATTTACACTTATACTGTATTCACATACAAGACAGTAAATACACAGAAAATATGATACAAGCAATTGATTTCGACCAGTCACACTAATCATCATCAGGCCCAACGAGAGAATGACAGAATCAAAATTATGTTACTGCTTATATTCTATTGACTGCCAGAAGTCCAGAGGTTCTTATAGGTGCCACCAGTCAAACTTTAGATGTTCATTCATCAGTCTGCCCCTTATCTTTAAATATACAATTCTTTCCAGGTTTTCATTACACTTCCTTTGTTGCAGTTTTTGAGAATATCAAGGTTTATCTTCTATTTACGCTATAGTAGAACCTCAGTCCGACTCCTGCTTAGTCCGACCGTGCCATTATCGGTGTTTGTTACGGTTCCCATATCCAGCACTTCGCTCGTTAGGTCTTATATGTCAATGACTCATTTATTTATTTATTAATTTACCATTTATCAACTCATCATTGACGATGTAAATCAGTCGACAGGTGACAGTTTGTATCACAGTACACTTTATTTTATATATTAGGCCTACAGTAAAATTAAACCTGAAACACTGTACATAAATTTCAATATTTTCAGTTTGAACTACAGTTTTATGTAGTTTTCATAAACAGTGAGAAAACGGAGTTCTTCTGATAATCCAGCGTTTTTTGTGTTCCGACCATGCTCTCTGTCGCATTGGTGACGGATTGGCTAGGTTCTACTGTTAACCTGAGATGTGTACAACCTACGTCGTCAATATTTCTTATTAACGGGATGTAATAAAATACGTCTTACAACACTTAAGATATATTTACACTTATACTGATTCACATATAGACGGTAAACATATGTAAAATATGGTACTAGGCTATCGATTTCGACCAGTCACACCGGTCATCATCAGGCCAATGAGAGACCTGGTGACAGTTTGTATCACAGTACATACTTTATTTTATGAATAATGAAATCGATAGCCATGTTTACCGTCTGTATGTGAATCAGTATAAGTGTAAATATATCTTAAGTGTTTTAAGACTATTTTATTACATCCCCTAAGTAATAAGAACACGTAATATGCTGATAAAAAAGTTGTTTACTTCTTATTTTAACTACAGTCTTCAAACCTGATTCAACCAATAGTCTCAAGATTGCATTAGTAAGTGACCTCTGAAAAACTGCAAACCTCTTAAATGTATGACATGACTAATTTAAAAGTAAATGCGAATATAAAGTAAACACAAATTCAACTCACTCAGTGGCGATGTTCGCATGCTGATGGTGAAACTGTAGTGTTGGTTCGGGGTGTGGATCTTCCTTGACTTTGGTTCTCTCTTCGGTGACTGAAAGATCTTCAAAACTAGAGCGGATGATCTCTTCTACCACGTTCTCTTCCTGAAACAGTAAAAACCAATCCTAAAATTTGTATCCAATAGACAAACAGTTTAATGTACCTACAGTATTGATATTCTTAACTCACAGTAGTTCATATGTGTTAGTTAAGCCATAGCTGGATTCCAGTTTAGAGAGTGAATTTTCATCTAAACTTCCTGATAATGGGTTCACATCTCCTCACAATTCTTCTCTTGCACCACTAAACTTCGTGGGCATCCAGAGTGCCTTTGACAATGTAGAATACAAATCAATAGAAGTTGCTACTTAAAGAAAGAGATGCCATGGCTTGAAACAGTCAACAAGGCACTTCTTTATAACAGAATTATCTGCCACTAACGACAGTGCATGAGCTAGGTTGGTGCTGTCCTCACTCAAATGAGCCCTGCGGGCAGTTAAAAATATACTGGTGAAGGAAATGCTTTCAAATCTACAAGCTTCCTAGCTAACTGTAAGAGTAAGGTTCACAGAAAGTAGGCCTACTGTTATTAAAATTTCCATCCTAATTTCCAACTACCTTTTCTTTTGGCTAATCTGAATAGTACACCAATACAATATCGCTGATAAACCGATATTACCCGCTGAAATATTATAAATTACTCTATGTATTTCAGTTTTTGAAGCTTGAACCAACTGTCTGAATCATTTTCTTCAACTCTCCCAACATCTAATACCAATGTGCCCAAATTATTGAACGCTAATTTATACGCTAAACTATTGAAAGGTGACAGTAAATATATACGGACACAAGAGTACCTGTAGCATGAGTTAAGTAAAATAAGGCTGGATTTTCATTAGTTCAAGGTGCTGTGAATGGACAACACTAATGGGAGCACTCTTGTACCAGGTGTGGATGTCGACCAGGGTTGATTTCGGGAGTTTAGAATAATAAAATGCCGGTTGGGAAACAAATTATTATTTATTAATTATGTTAATTCGCACAATCAATTTTACAACATTACAACAACTGAACAAATCAACTAATACATTGTTTCACAATAGGTACAACCACAGTCAATTACAAAATAAGGTTACATTAAATTTGGAAAAATGAGGAATTTAGAGTTTAATTTAGAGGAGGAGCGATGAATCGCGTTTTATACTTCCCGGTTTCGGCGCAACTCTGCCCTGACGCCCTCGGCGTCGTGCTGAGGCGACGAGCCTCAGCCAATCACAGCGCACGGCTAGGTTAGTGCTGACGCCAGCACTTTGACAGCCAGGCACGGCTGCGAATTATATTTCCAGCTCGAAAATTTGGTATTTGTTTTATAATGTGAATATTTGAATTCAGTTTCTGGGTTGTTTGAAGGGATTTTAAATGGTTGGTGGCCTTCCTAATTACTGAACTGATTTATTAATCAGTTTAATTTAAGTAAATTATCTTTCCTTTCTCAAATATGGTATTAGGGCCTACGAATACTTTAATAAAATGAAAAAAGAAGTGTTGCTGGATCCTCAGATTGCAGCCGCTGACATAAAATTAGGGAGTGGGTTGTCACATAGACGTTAGCACCACCTGACGAAACCATTCAGTGTACCGAAACCCCTTGTCCAACAAGTCAATTCAATTACATTACTCAAACAATTATCGCGTAATGTTCACTTTATATCTGGTGTTCACAGCATTCAAGAAATCCACTGATAAATACTCTACAGGTGTCGAAGTTGAATCCGGTCTTCTAACTTTGCTCTGCTTCTACTACCAGAGGACGATAAAAGTTAATAAAATAAATATGTCTATACACATACATAATGTAAATATACACGTCTTAACCGTCAAAATTTATAAAAGACTCACACAAACCTGAATAACATAATCCTTTATCCCAATTTTGTCTTCATTGCTTGGCTGGCCCGTGTCAGTCACCTCTTGAGCTCGAGAGGAAGTGTTGATAGTTGTCTGAACACCAAGAACTATATTACCTTGAGCAGCCAATGACAAGAGCGAAAAGCTGAAAAATATTCCATAAAGCAATTAGTTCAGTCAATAATAAAAAATGAATGGATTTAGGTCTAAACATTTTAAACAGCAGCAGTAAAAATCATTCCACAAAAATACAATTTTTAAAATTGCTGAAGTGATTAAATTTTGCTTCAGGATTTTTCGGGTATGGAAAGGTTTGGATAGTAAGGAGGTAAGAGTGCTATCAGGATTAAAAATAAATAACAAATTGTTTTTCATAATATAGGCTACTAAACTAGTAAACTTTAAGAAAATACACAACATTAACGCAAATGTGGTTCTGTGTGAAAAGAGAAACAACTAAAACCACCAGGTATACCCGATTGGAGAAGAGAAGCAACCCTGATTACACTGAAATTTCTATAAAAATTTCAATAATGGATGTAATTTATAGAATTGTTTGTCTTCATAAACACGTCTGCACTCGAGACACAGTCAGCTTTTTGTATTTCTTGTTGCAGCAAACCTGCTTACTCAGCCCTAATATGATTCATATATGGAGGATAAATTAAATGTTAGCCCATAGCTTTTATCCCTTATTTATACACATTGGCAAGTGCCTTGTGCGGTAGTAAGACAATAAATGCACTGGAAAATCGCAACTGGAAATATGCAAGTTCGCTGTGACAGGTTTTTTAAAATACTCAATCAATCAACTGATTCTTTAGCCAGGATAATTAATAAACTGCCTAGTGACCACTGGCTACTAGATCCAGTTTCGTACCTTCATAAAATCTTTTAATTTTGCTCAGGATCGATCTGGCAAGACTAAGCTTATAAGGAAAGTCCTCTTACTACAACACTACCCAGTCAGTTATTAATACATTCACTGCCTCGGCGGGGTATTTTCCGTGTTATCCGACCTTCCCGCTTATCTGACCTTGCCGCGGCCGGTTTAGGTCGGATAATCGAGACTCTACTGTACGATCGGCAATATATCAACGCATAACAGTCAAAGTGTTAACTGTGAATGGCAATGTATGTAGCAGATAAAAGTTGTACTTTTTCCATTCCTTTTCCTATTCAAACACAAACAAACGTCCTTATGACCTAAGGCAGTTTTATAACGATGTTGATTTATAAGTTACGTTTTGAATGATATGTTCTAAGCTTGTGCTACTAACTCGAAACTAGGCCTAACCATTCAAACTGTTCAGAAAGAATCAATTTAGCCTTAGAAGCAATGAAGTTCACTAAACTACAAAATTTATTGGTTAGGTCTCAGGCCGACAACATTTATATTTACCTTGACATTACAACAGCAAAAATAAGTAGGCCTATACAAGTCTTAGATGTAATATTCGTGTTATACATTATTTTGAGTTTATTGGTGCACGTCTAGAATAAAAATAGATTAGAATTGTAACAAAACAACGCAATAAACTGGAACCATTTAACTTCACTGGATTTTTATCTCTCACTAGCCTTTAAAAACACATAGCCACACACACTATCCACGGTAAACACAATCGTTGAAACTGAAAATTCTTTTAATTCAGCCTTCATAAAATGCCCCTATCCCCGAGCCATAGCTCCCGTTTTCATTTTCGGTTGCCTTCTGCCTTGGTGCCTTGCCTTGACTCAAGTTGACTCTCACACTTTTGACTTTTGACAGTCGGGAGTTAGCAAAAAAAAACTCCAAACAATTAATGTCTGTCTGTATCAAGGTCTATTGAGAAGGGGCCAAGTCAAATTGTATTCACTTCCACATGAGCATTGAATATGTATACAGAATAAATTTAATTATGTATACATAATCAATGACAAGAGCAATGACCCCAGTTTCCAACTTTGAACGAAGAAGTTTGTTTACGTTTAAATAGCATGCGAGTTTATTTAATAAAACCTGTAAAAAGTAAAATAGTGTATGTACAGAAAATGCTACCTTCAATTTCGACTTACAAGTCAGACCTTGTGTCCTGAATGCAAAGTCACAGCACATCTAAGTTAGTAATGCACTTATAGTAATGTTGGGGTTCAGAATACATGGTGTACTGTATTTACTTTCAAACAAGTGAAAGACACATTACAAATATAAGTTACAAACCCTTTCTCTATTGTTCAGGAATAATAGCTAAGGACTAATTTAACTTTCCAGGAGTCCATTCAATACACCATATTCCTGGCATACTCCTATTGATAGCAGTACGTTCTAAGAATGTGCTGGAACATTTAAATATTCCATAAATACCCTTTTATTCAAGTGTTAGGAATAATCTCTTAAACATCCTGAAAGTACATAGATGAATTACTGAATTGTTTAATGTTTTAGGGTGCAGGTTTATTTCAAGCGGAGACTATACCTCTAAAGATCAATTGTGGGGGATCAAGAATGGACAACCCTAGGGGCTTTCGGATCTATAGAGGATAAAAACCTTCAGTTTTTCTTTTTCAAGGGAACCAAGTTATTGGCCTACAAACTGTCAAAAGATCTGATCGATTTTTGTTGTCACGAAAAGAATTCCATTAACTACTTAGACATTGACGTTACTCAATCTGTTACTCAACCATGTTTTAATATTAATAAATCTATCTATCTATTTATCTAATCCCCCGTACCTTTCTTCAGACCATTCGCCTATAATTTTAACGAAGTGACTGCGTACACGTCCAATGTAAGAGCAAATTCACTTCGCTACCGCTTAGGTTAGGTTGGGTTAGGTTACGTTACGTTATGTTACGTTAGGTTAGGATAGATTAGGTTACGTTAGGTTAGGTTAGGAGGTTTTCTGGCTCTCAATTTGTTTAAAAAAACACAGGAAAAGTAACATACGGTGCATAATTTGGAACGGACGTGAACAGTAGCGGCTCACGTCGGACGTGTACGTAGCCACTGCCTAATTTTAACGCAGTCAGAGCTAAGTCAAAGAAAATCTGAGAAAAGTTCATCAGATCTAGCATGAAATAAAGTGCCAAAAAAATCATGGCTCTATGCAAATTCTATTTTTGTTCTGTATTTTATGATATTACCATTGGTTATAGTATTTCAAATCAATTTATTTTCTCTTCTGTTATCCTTAGACAAAAGTGTCAAAAACAGCTGACTAATTGTATTTTTTCTCAAAACTTTGTTATGTAAATTTAAAATTTGTTTATGATTTGAGTTGGTCTGTTCGTTGTTGTTTTCTATTTCCAATAATATTAAAGCTCGGCCTATACAAGGCAATTTATCTGTTTTAATAATTGCTAAAATCATTTTATAATTTTGCTAGGGTAACTTTTATACAATTACGATTTTGTGTATTATTATCATCAGTTTATTCTAATATAATATGAATATTATTAAGACCAATAGGCCCGAAGGTGTAGTATGGTAAGTTGCAAACCATGATTATGTTTTGAGGTTTTTCTGTTTTAGATATCATGACACTCTGCATAAGCTGAGGAGCAGAAGCACCTTTACAAAGTATTTGCCTTCCTTCTGCTTTAGGGGTAAAATTCACAGTTACCTAGGCCTGAATTCCTCTCTCATCATATTACATTAGGCCTATTTGATTGGCAATAGGTTAAGTGTTTTTTTTTAATAGCCCCCTTAATAAATTGACGTTCATAATTTTGCATAGCCTTTTTTAATTGTATTTTACTATTTTCAGATTCCCTTTTCTTCTGCAAACAAAAGGAATTGGCCTATAAGCTCTGATAGGTTAGCCTACTATATTTCTTTACTTCATTAACAGTAACACACCATTTTACAAGAAAGATATTATGCAGTGGCTGAGAGAGACAAAACCACATCATTTTTGAATAATTTACAATATGACGACTTACTGCAATTAGTAGATTTAGTTTATGAGTTTACTGCAAATTTTCAAAATATGTCTGCAAATTCGCAAAAATGGGTTGAGTACGGTAAGTTTACGACAGAATCGAGCATTGGGCTCTTCCTCTGGTTAACTACTCTAAAGTCGTTTCTATCTGATAGCTAAAAAATTATTTATTTTAAAGGTTGCACTTCCGCAGACGCCCAGTGGAACAGTTGAATAAAAATAATCAATATGGAATATCGATCTACATAACAGATTACTTTAATAGATTATTAAGGTTTCGCAATAAATACAAGTTCCTACATTTATCATACATTCCGTTTATTAACTTTAAACTAAAAAAAAATCAACTAACATAAATAACATGAAACATTTACAATTTTAATTTCCCGGATTAAAAGCTTTTAGGAAGCTTTTAGCTGCTTTTAACAAATTTGGAAATGAATCTTTCCCTGACATCATTTCTCTTTTTTAGAGGTAGGCCTATCCTGATAAATGTGAGTTTGTAACGACGATATGAAGATGAAAATCAAGGGAGAAAATCAAGTGTTGTAAATATATATTATTATGGTTATTATGTTAGTTTTATCAATTTGATCCAATATATTTATATCGAAATATAAAAACATTAACGTATATCAATAATTTAATAGGCTACATTATTTCTATTAGATTGTTCCACCGGGCGTCTGCGGAAGTGTAACCATTTTAAATTACTCTAGCTTAAATATGGTTGGTTAGGCATGCATCGTTTGTTGGGTAGACTTTCATAAGCGGTATCCCAAACAACCGAATGAAAATATCGAACTTAAATATATCGATATATCGATTACTTTCAGTCATTTAATAATTCAATATTTTCATTCGTAATAATAAAAAAAACTAAACAAAAGAAGTTGAATTTATTTACAATTTGTGATATGATTTACATTCCTGGATACAAAGTTACTATGTTTCTTAATCCAAATTTTGATTTCTCCAAAAACGTATTTTTTAGAGCGATTACACATTTGCAATGTTCTACATCCTTACCCTTCTTTAAGCATCGGTATTGTACTTGATTAGGTCCTTTAATGATCACTTTCATAACATCCCCGCAAATATCACAATTACCTGGTTTTGGAATCAATTGTAGTTCTTGAAGGTATTTTATACAAGTAAGATCGTCTTTTAAACTAATTTCGTTTAACTTACGAAAATTAAACGTCATTTTGGACAAGAAGTAAGATATTTGTATAAATCACAATGCCTTGTTTATTTATTAGTTTTAATCTCATTTTAAAGATCGATATAATTGTTAATATTTACCGATTACTTATATCGAAATAGCAATCTATATATCGATATATTTAAGTTCGATATTTTCATTCGGTTGTTTAGGATACCGCTTATGAAAGTCCCTTTAAGTTATTTAAATAAAAAAATAAAAATAAAGATTTTTAAGGTTTTTGCCCTTAGATTTGGGAGTTGGTTCTGATTAGGCCTAGTCTATTTATTGACCCAAGTTATATGAAATGTCAGCCAGTTTTAAGAGACAACAAAATATTAATCTATTAATGTAGACTTAAGATAGGGTAAAATGGAAAAATACCCCCGTCGCAGCAAACCTGCATCCTCAGCGAATTTCCAATGAATATATAACATAACACTTTAAGCCACTTAACAGAATTCATAAGAAATATAATCACAAACAAGCGATATTTAAAATATTAATTATTCTCCATAAGAACAACATTGGGGATGAGTACGCAGGTTTGCTGCAACAAGGAATACAAAATAATGGGTTTTTATGCAAATATCAATAGAACTCATCTAAGTGAAGTCACATACCAAGTTTCATCCATATACATTCATAAATAAGCGATATATAATATTTTAAATATTTTCCATAAGAATAACATGGGGACCGAGTACCTAGGTTTGCTGAAACGGGAATCATAGGCGAAAAATTTTTTTTGAGCAAACAATAATAAACTACAACCAGATGAAGTCATATACCAAATTTTGTCAGTTTATGTTCATAAATAAGCGAGATATACAAGTTTTCTTTTTCTCCATAAGAATAACATTAGACAACGTACTGTGTTTAGCACTTTCAATATCTCAGTAACCAATTGACGTAGAGAAATGATCAAAATACCAAATTGTTTGTTTTTTTAAGCTGATTTTAATGGTAAAAATTGCAATTTGATTAAAATAAAAATTACATGTGAAAACCCCAAAAAACCCATTTTTGGGGTACAAAACCCCCCAAAAACCCCCCTTTGGATGATGCGATTCGTCTGGTTTTCGAACTCGTTCAAATAAATGGTACTTTACACATTTGTATCAAATTTCATTAAGATCGGAGCTTTTTTACGAGAGTTATCGTGCTTACGGACACATATATATATATATATATAAATATACATATATATAAATATATATATATATATATATATATATATATTGAATATTTCTGTTTGATTAGGGCTGCTGATAAAAGGGTGTTTGTTTTTTAAAATGTTAATATATATATATATATATATATATACATATATATATATATATATATATATATATATATATATATACATATATAAAAATTTGAACGAATGGTGTTTTTGGCATCTGGGGACCTTGAAATGAAAAGTTATCATGGTCTCGGGCTTAAGTCTTACCATGAGACCTACGGTAATAGCTTCTTCCCTATAGGGGAAATTCGCTAAAAGACGAGATTTTAGCTGGTAAAACCCTGCCAGCGGATTTGGGGAGTATGGAATAATCCCCCAAAGACGTGGGGGGTTTCAAAGAAATAAAATCAGACTATTTTGACACCTCTGCATACATTAAAGACCAATTCTGATATTTTACCCTTAAAAACTAGTAATCTCCAAGGAAATCCAGGGATATGGCAACCCTAATCTCAGAAAGTCTTAGTAAGCTTATATGTCCAGTTCTAAGATACCGTTTGTAAAATATTATGTTGAAATAAATATCAAACATTATTGACTTTTACACTTTTGCTGAATCACAACTGACCTGTGAAGGAATTTTACAGCTTTTTGTTAACCTTAACTTTGTTAACAGCGAGCAGCAGGCCAGATTCGTGCTGGACAGAGTCATCGCTGTGGAGACAAACATGGCTGATTTGTGTTCAACATTTTCCTTGTTCACAAGGAAAGCTGCCAGGTACGATATTTAAATAAATTAATAAAATTAAGTCTCAAGTCAGAGCTAATGCAAAAAAACACAAAAAAGCATTATTAACCTGGAACCCTTAGCCTAACTGCCGGTTTTTTGACCTCACTGAAATCCCCACTGCCACGTTTTTCTTTTTTCTATTTGACATGATTTTTAATAGCTTCTTGAAACTTGTAATATATTTAATTAATTAGCCTGCAGTATATTATTGCAACATTACAAATGTATAATAACCCTAAGGCTGTATAAAACATTATATATTGTATAACACATTGAGTGCCAATTGTCGGTGTCATCTTCTGAGTAATCATTCTGTATTCCCGATTCTGAGGTGGGAAGGTCTAAAAACCTTCATTACTACCTAACAATTAATCATTTACAAGCTATAATATAGTAAAACAATATAGGCCTATTCATATTATTTACTAAGAAACAACATATGTGAGGTGGAATGCGAAAAGGGACCTCTTGTCGGCAATTTCCGATTTTGAGTTATTGATATTTTTATTATCACCTTAAAATTCCTAACAGTTTGGTGCAAATTTCATGTCTCTACGATTTTTTTTGTTTGAGTTATGGACGTTTGAACTTTCTCGAAGGGTGAAGGGCATTTTCAGGAAAACGCCCTCAAAAAGTTTAAATAAACTCAGAATCTATATTTTTCATATTTAAGCGATGCTTTTGGTATCAATGCAAAGCTTATAATGTCCTCTTTAGGAAGAACACTAGTAGTTTCCTTAACTAACGCTAGAATTTAGGCTTATACTGTGTTTATTGCAACATGTAGTACACAAGGGTATTTTCTGAAAAGGGACCTCTAGTCGGCCCCGTGTTATATCTCCATAACGACAAGAGATACCTTTTCAAGGCTGAACATTTACTGCTGCCACATTGTTGTTTAAGTGTTTTATCCAATAATTAGTTTAATATAGTCAAAATGAAGTATAATTAACATCCTAATTAGAAAATAATATCGATAGTCCACTGTTTAAAGGACTGTATAGGAAAGTCAACGTTTTTTAACCAAAACCTCGGTTATAGAAAAGGTACCTCTTGTCGGGGCCGTATTAAAATAATCAGACGATGTTCTGCTTTTACTAGAACTTCGTCCTAGTTCTCTAAGTGTCCGCTAGAATTCAGGAGAGACTACTTTTTGAACCAATGTTTCTTTACGAAGTGTGTTGTGGAAAAGGGACCTCTTGTCGGCCATGTTATTTTCCCATAAGCGACAAGAGGTACCTTTTCTCAGGGCATGCAGTGACTAACAAAATGATTTATATCGACTTGTTTAAGCTTTGATTCGACTTTTTAACCGATACACGCCTTTTCTACTCAAAATATCGAATAATAATCGATAAAAACCGAAAATCGATGATTTGGACCGAAATTGCTGTATTTAGCTGTACTGAAAATTTTACTTTGCCGACAAGAGGTCCCTTTTCGATTTCCACCTCACATATAATATCCGAGACTCACATTTCCAACCAACTCTCGCATGTGTTTTCACTATAAAGTATCAAAAACACCTACCAGGTAGCAGCCGTAGACAAGAAGAAGTGTACTACATTATCCTAGTTTGCGGGATTGCCACTAGAGTGAAACACAATACGATTTGACGGCGTAGCAGACAGTAAATCAGCTAACTGCCGCAAAAGAGATATCACGTTTGTGGCAGTTGAGAGGTTAAGCGTAGAAAACACCAATTTTAAAAGTAATAACAGATTTACTAGTCAATTTTGTTGATAAAATTGTAATCACCTATTTAAGAAGGACGGTGGAGTGGGGTCTACGATAACTAACATTACCGTACCCCTTCCACTGCAGGCACATCACCCTAATCAGGCTGTTAAATAGCATTTTGAGTATGTCTTCTCACTTCTTCTTGATCTCCTAGAAGTTAAATGATAAAACAATTTACCATACACTTGTAATACTATTCTGTACAAAACAAATAATTAAAATTTGTCCATTGACACCAAAATAATTTCATCACTTATTTCTTGGTTTAAAGTAAGTTATCTACAAATTATTTTCCAATCCTTCTAACTGTTATTTGTTCATAGTTTACCAAGGATTATAATATTAAAATCAGCTGTTTTCTGCAGGAAACTGGCTACTACAGCCGTGTTCGCGGTGGCTGGCACCTGTTCAGCAGGTTAACTGGCTGCTTCAGCCGTGATCGCGGTGGTTGGCTCCTGGTCAGCAGGTTAACTGGCTGCTACAGCCGTGTTCGCGGTGGTTGGCACCTGGCCAGCAGGTTAACTGACTGCTACAGCCGTGTTCGCGGTGATTGGCACCTGATCAGCAGGTTAACTGGCTACTGCAGCCGTGTTCGCGGTGGTTGGCACCTGTTCAGCAGGTTAACTGGCTGCTACAGCCGTGATCGCGCTGGTTGGCTCCTGGTCAGCAGGTTAACTGGCTGCTACAGCCGTGTTCGCGGTGGTTGGCACCTGGTCAGCAGGTTAACTGGCTGCTACAGCCGTGTTCACGGTGGTTGGCACCTGATCAGCAGGTTAACTGGCTGCTACAGCCGTGTTCGCGGTGGTTGGCACCTGGTCAGCAGGTTAACTGGCTACTGCAGCCGTGTTCATGGTGGTGGCACCTGGTCAGCAGATTAACTGGCCACTGCAGCCGTGTTCGCGGTGGTTGGCGCCTGGTCAGCAGGTTAACTGGCTGCTACAGCTGTGTTCACGGTGGTTGGCACCTGGTCAGCAGGTTAACTGGCTACTGCAGCCGTGTTCATGGTGGTGGCACCTGGTCAGCAGATTAACTGGCCACTGCAGCCGTGTTCGCGGTGGTTGGCGCCTGGTCAGCAGGTTAACTGGCTGCTACAGCCGTGTTCACGGTGGTTGGCACCTGGTCAGCAGGTTAACTGGCTACTGCAGCCGTGTTCATTGTGGTGGCACCTGGTCAGCAGATTAACTGGCCACTGCAGCCGTGTTCGCGGTGGTTGGCGCCTGGTCAGCAGGTTAACTGGCTAATGCAGCCGTGTTCATGGTGGTGGCACCTGTTCAGCAGATTAACTGGCCACTGCAGCCGTGTTCGCGGTGGTTGGCGCCTGGTCAGCAGGTTAACTGGCTGCTACAGCTGTGTTCACGGTGGTTGGCACCTGGTCAGCAGGTTAACTGGCTACTGCAGCCGTGTTCATGGTGGTGGCACCTGGTCAGCAGATTAACTGGCCACTGCAGCCGTGTTCGCGCTGGTTGGCTCCTGGTCAGCAGGTTAACTGGCTGCTACAGCCGTGTTCGCGGTGGTTGGCACCTGGTCAGCAGGTTAACTGGCTGCTACAGCCGTGTTCACGGTGGTTGGCACCTGATCAGCAGGTTAACTGGCTGCTACAGCCGTGTTCGCGGTGGTTGGCACCTGGTCAGCAGGTTAACTGGCTACTGCAGCCGTGTTCATGGTGGTGGCACCTGGTCAGCAGATTAACTGGCCACTGCAGCCGTGTTCGCGGTGGTTGGCGCCTGGTCAGCAGGTTAACTGGCTGCTACAGCTGTGTTCACGGTGGTTGGCACCTGGTCAGCAGGTTAACTGGCTACTGCAGCCGTGTTCATGGTGGTGGCACCTGGTCAGCAGATTAACTGGCCACTGCAGCCGTGTTCGCGGTGGTTGGCGCCTGGTCAGCAGGTTAACTGGCTGCTACAGCCGTGTTCACGGTGGTTGGCACCTGGTCAGCAGGTTAACTGGCTACTGCAGCCGTGTTCATTGTGGTGGCACCTGGTCAGCAGATTAACTGGCCACTGCAGCCGTGTTCGCGGTGGTTGGCGCCTGGTCAGCAGGTTAACTGGCTAATGCAGCCGTGTTCATGGTGGTGGCACCTGGTCAGCAGATTAACTGGCCACTGCAGTCGTGTTCGCGGTGGTTGGCGCCTGGTCAGCAGGTTAACTGGCTAATACAGCCTTGTTCGAGGTGATTGGCACCTGGTTTGCGTATTCGCAGTAATGCCTTTCCCTCTCCACGTGTCTCAGTACAGTCAGCCTACCAATATGCATCTTTTGTCAAAACATACGTTTTGGCTAATTTGGTCACCGTTACATTTGTGCTGTTCATCGAGTCGCTCAGGACTCAGGAGAGCGATATGCGGCGAAGTGGTAAGTCATTTAACAAGGTAGCGATTTAGCGATTTAGGTTTAGCTGGCGATTTAGCTGATTATTTAAGCTGGAATAACACAAGCAGAAGCGAACTACACATCTTCGCTCGCCTAGACTCGGCGTGGATGTCAAACATGATCCATCACTAATCTAAATAACCAATCTTAGTTATTATCGTCAATAATCATTCATTTCCTAACGGTAAACATATGAGAAGTCATTACAGTCCATGCAAAATTTGTAGTTGATTGTACGCAACCGTTCGAGGGGATTAGTGGTGGGAGGTCTATCTCTATCTATCTCTCCCGCTATCTCTCTCGCACTATCTTCCCTACATGCCAAGCATCGTGATCAGACTTGTAATTGACACTGTGTTTTGATGCATCAACAGCTGATTTTGTTTCTAAACAAAAATAATTCCTCATATCTTTTGGCTTAACTATAAGATATTTATTTAATATACTGTCAAAACATTAAATTCACAGAGTAGGGCTACTGATTTGATTATTATACTATATGGCAATATACTATAGTTATGATACAGAGATGGGCATCAAACTCAGTAACCTGAAATTACTCGGAGATCTCTATAATTATAATATCAGGCTCCGCAACGAATTGGCTCTTTATTTCTTTATTGGTAAACATCCTAATTGGCATGATTAAATTATGGTTAAGACTACAGAGAATGTAATGCTAATAATAATTGATAGAATTTTGATTAACTTAATTTAATCCTTGAATCTTACAAAATAATCTTCATCCAATCTCCACCTGCTCAGAATTCACAAATTTATTTCAAGAAACCTCAATGTGCAGAATCAAAATTGGTCACAAATCTCCGTAAAACATTGTCAGAGAAAAATTTAAACAGCTTCTAAAGAAAATTTAAGGAATATTCAACTTACAAGGCTTTTTACTCCTTTGATGTTTTCTTTTTTAATGTCCAGTTTATATAATAACTAGCTGTTACCCGCAGGCTTCGCCCCGCGAATTATTTATAAAAACTATGATAGTTTGATGTGCTGCATTCTTTAGCCTGTGGAACTACTACGAATCAAGATCAGCTGTTTGTATTTTCATCAGCTCAAACAAAAATGAATGTCCATAAGGAATACATAGGAACTTTGAACCCCCGTGGGGCATAGCCCTATAGGATTTTTGCAACTTTAATATACCTATGTGTTACCCAGGACTATCAAGTATCTCTCTGCAAAATTTCAGCTCAATCGGTCCAGTAGTTTTCACGTGATGGAACATCAGAGTTACGCACAAACATCCATACTTTCACATTTATAATATTAAGTGTGATATTAAAAATTAAAATTCATTGTTGGTGATGGTGAGTTTATGTTGTTTAAGTGATTATTGCGGACATTTTCCATCACTGATTAGTAAAAACAAGTTTCACGACATTTGGGGATCTGGAATCTGATCCTGTCTTCAGGTAACTAGAACATAAAAAAATTACGGTACACAAAATATTCTGCCTTTAATATTTTGTGTAATTTTGTCATGTTCTAGGTATTTCTCTCACCTGAAGATGGAATCTGGAATTTGAAACTTGTTTTTACTAATCAGTGATGGAAAATGTCCGGAATAATCACTTAAACAACATTAAAAATTAAATATTGTTCTGAAAATATATTATTCCTATCTAGAGTTAAGTAATCCTTATGCATAACTTTGTGACACTATTCAATGTAACTTGTTTGTACTAGGTGGATGAGTAAAGGTAATTGAATTGAATTGAAATTATATAACCAATAACCAGCTTAACTCTCTATCCAGGGGTGGATGTTATAGTAATTATAACTGTTTTTATTCCAGGGTACGAGATGCTACAGATGAAATCGCCAAGGTACTAGCCTCATATGCAGAAGGGGAAACTATAAATAAAACCCTCAAAACAGCAATATCAGAAGTCGCCAAAACTTTTAATCTACTCGGTGATTTCAGGTAGGCTTTTTTAAGTAATTGGGATCTTATTAATTTTGTTTCCCACAGAGTAAATGTAGTAAATGCCTTCACTAAAACTATCCTTATATTTAACCCATTGGCGTAGACATACGAGCAGGTCTCGTTCCTTACTTGTAGTTTTATTAACGTGTGAATTGGAGTATAAATTGGTGTTTTTAAATGGATTAATGGCATATTTTAATTAAAATATTGTTTTATTTCAGTTTAGAGAGTCGCATTGGCACACACACAGTAGACATAAGTAAAAATTAGCAAAATCAGTGTTGACCATGTGCAAGTCTCAAAGAATAAACCGATCCCGTCAACTTCCAAGCAAGCCTGCCACCGTTAATTTTACTTGGGCCCTCCCACCAACGTTGCCACAGACCGGTTAACTCATTGAGAGTTGCACAACTGGTCAGTTTTGGTCGTGTGCGGGAATCGAACCCACGAACATCGTATCGCCACCTGGCCAAGGTGTTTCCACGACGTAGCCAACTCAGCTAACACGACCAAAGGCCTGGCGGCGATATTAAGGGTTTTCAGTCAGTCCGCGCCCCTAGCGGATAGAACCGTAGACGCCCGCGGTCATTAGTTACATATTTTGCTACTAGAGTGCAGCACCAATCAATTCCCGTTATAGGCTACTACAAATAGAATAAAATTACTACCTCAATGGGTTAAAACGCAAAAATGAATTCTTTAGACAGTTTGTCTGAGACTTCCACTGAAGTCCAACTCAAGCATCACTTTGCATTGTATTTGTGCCAAATGAATGATAATTGATCCTATGTTTGCAGGTTTTATTTTTATTTGTAATATTTTGTTTTTAAAGATTTTAAATATATAAGTATTAAAAATCTCTTATGGTATTTAACATGGGATAACAATTCACATTTTTGCAATGCTTTGGGCAGTTGGTCTGTAACTTCTGCAAGACTGGTTTAAAAATTAAATCAAATTCTTTATTGGCACAATAAACGTTACATAAATTTATACATAGAGCGAGAGGTGTCTCGAAAATGTAGATAGGCTACAATAAATGTATGCTGATTTAAAAGGTCGTTAAAATTAAAAGTATAAATGTTACTTCACAATTTACACAATAACATGATTAAAAAACAAAAAAAAATTGGAAGCACTTCGTCTACCCAAGTTTGTGTCACTTAAATACTCTGAAACTGAATAATAAGTGTTCAGTAGAAGGATTTCTTTATTTTTTGTTTTAAAAGTGATGATGTTTTCCTGTTTGAAAGAGATAGTATGTGGTTGTACAACTTCTTCAGTCTTCAAATATAGAGGGCTCTTTTCAAATGCGTTTGACTATGAATTGAGTAGTAAAGAATAAGTTTATTTCAAGTACTGTAGGCATGTTTGCATAAGAACGTATCTTGGTTTTCATGCGGTTTGTACTAAATGAAATATTAACTATCCTGTATTTTGAGGTGTTACTTTATAATATTTTACCGTGTAGGCTATTTAAAACTAGTACATTTAAAAATCTGTTTCAATGCACTTATTATCACCGCCTTAATCAGCTGATTAGGACCATGCACATGTGTATTTGTCAAAAACTATAAAAAGAAAAATTATATTTTGTGTACATGAAAGAGATAAGTTTAAAACTAGGTTTCCTCAGCCTTACACAGAGTTTTGCTCGGCTTCAAGCAATGGGTGCTCTATAATTGGGAGCAGGAAAGATTGCAGTTAAGCTCCAGCCAATAATATGGCTCCATGCTGACACTGTTGCCATTTTTTCATAGAAAAATACCACTTAAGTCCGATTAGCTGGTGAGCAGTTTGGCATTGTTTGGCAGTTCCGTCTACTATCGGCTGGTCTCGGTTGATAGGCCTGCAAACCAGACATTTAACTGTCTCCTCTCTTACTCGCAGGAATAGTACAAGATTAAATCTGGAACTAAATCGTTGGCAGGGAGCTAGAGGTACTGAGTGGTGGTGGGGGTGCTGAGCCAGTACGAGTGAGTGTGCCAGGGAGGAGCTGCAGGGGATGATGAGCGCCAGGGACTGGGAGTTGAGTCACCAGCGCCAGTTGGACCGGGGATTCAGCGCAACCCCCACAACCAACTACTTATCGTTTACAGGGAGCTGGGTACAGCGGCTGAACAAGAAGGTAGTGGGGGTGCTGTGCCAGTACGAGGGGTGTGCCGGTGCGCCAGGGAGGAGCTGCAGGGGGTGCTTATCGCCAGGGACCGGGAGCTGAGTCACCAGCGCCAGTTGGTCCGGGTGATTCAGCGCAACCCCCCACACCCAACTACTGATCGTTTACAGGGAGTTGGAGGTTCAGCGGCTGGACAAGAAGGTGGTGGGGGTGCTGAGCCAGTACGAGGGGGTGTGCCGATGCGCCAGGGAGGAGCTGCGGGGGGTGCTGGGCGCCAGGGACCGGGAGCTGAGTCACCAGCGCCAGTTGGACCGGGTGATACAGCGCAACCCCCACAACAGGCTGCAGATCGTATCCTTGCTGGCTGGAAAATCGGGCCGCAGTTACATTGTAGCAGTGCTTATCATCAACCCTTTGAGTGCCAAGCTAGAGAATCGTGGTAGAATCATTGTTGTTTTATCGATATTTTATATATATATATATAGAACATCTGACTCTTAAAATTGTAAGGAATATGCTTCCAGGGAATACACACACAGGAAGGATAGGTAATAAATAGCGAATTATCTGTTACTCATTAAATTAACTAACAAATAATTCACGTATCTTGTCAACTTGGGAGCCGAGCCGTCCACCGTTTGGTTAAGGTCCGCCCTCCCCTTCAACTATGCCACAGACAGGTGAACTCTACATGAGTTGCACATAAAAACCACCGACTGAGACGATATTTGAACCCTCGATCCAAGTACTAGGCCTACCTCTGGTCAGGAGGAGAGCGCCAACTGATCGTGTCGTGAGGTACTGTGTGTGTGTGCGGCAATCCACTCACCTCCCTGCCCAAGTGTGAGCCGAGTCTGGATGCTGAGCCTGGGTGACTTGTCTGCGAGGTGAGTGGACTACCGCAGACAAATAGTCGCAGTGGTGGGGGAGCTTTGCTCAATACAGTGCGCAAATGATCAGATGACTGAATAAAATAAGTCACTAAGGTTAACATTGGAACTTTGAACGATTGTAATCAGTCCAACCCCCAAAAAGACACAGGAAAACTGTTTTTGTTTTACAAAAAAGTAAGCTGTGTTACAGTTTTTGTAGATGATAATGTATGTAAAGCTTTTAAGAGTAATACCATTTGTTAGGTAACCATAGCAAGAATACTGAGTTATACCAGTAGGGTGAATGTTATAGTGTGCAGTTCGTTACCTTGTAAAAATATCCTTATTTGACTCCAGTCGCTGGTCCATTCAGTTTGATTTTTACTTTAGTTTTCAAGCACTGCACTTATTTGCAGCTTTTAAGAGAAAATAGGGGTGCAGTTCCTTACTACCATACCATCGAATGAAAATATCGAAGTTTTAACAATCGATATATTTATCGAATTATTAAACTGTATTCGATTTTTAATAATCACGTGTTTTTAAACATTATTAATTGAAATTGTTTATTTACATTTTACAATAAAGTAAATAAAAATAGAAGTAGAACGTGATTGTGATTTTGTGAATTTTAGATATTTGTGTAGACATGTGTTTAATCCAATAGAAAAATGTGTTAGTTTTCTTCAAGTCAAAGAACTAATGCCTAATAATCAAAATTGTGATGTGTGTAGAGGCAAAACAAAAAACACTAATTCGTGGTGAAAATTCGGTCAAATTTTGATGCCAAAAAAAGGTCAATGGCGAACACGATGTAAGAAAGAAAGCTTTAGAAAACACTTTTTCGAAAATGCCAAGTTTGGATTGATTAACATTCTAAATTTAGTTTAATTTTTTATATAAATGTTGTAAATTATGATTTTTTAATAAGAGAAACAAGCACATCAACATCTAAAACCAGCAGGAAAACTATCGCTGATTGGATGTCGTTTTGTAGAGAGGTCTGCTTTTGCTACATCGACAGCAAATTTGAAGAATAAGAGTAATCGATATATCGATTGTTAAAACTTCAGTATTTTCATTCGATAGTATGGTAGCCCAGATACGGAACTGCACCCGAAAGTAGATTTATAAAATACATTGATTGTATCTGTTTGGATTTTAGTTTCAAAATAAAAACTTGTTCTATTAACATTCAATATCCAACACAATTTTTATGTATATTATGCTACTTTACTTTAAAAAATCACATTTTCAAATGACACTTAACTCCAAGTAGTCCAAAGCAGAAACCGAATTGATAAAGGCGAGCAGCGAGGTTTCACGTAATCAGAAGGCACTTGAAGAGCAAATCGACCTGTTTGAGAAGAAGAAACTAAAAGACATGAAGACAACGTTGCTGGACTTCATCAAAGTGGAGTTGGCTCTTCACGCCAAGGCAGTGGAGCTGTACACACTAGCGTACAACGACATGTCCCAAGTTGATGAGGATCAGGACTTGGAGGTAAAGTTGGAAAGTTGGCTTCTTTTAGAGTCTGTGAACAGGGTGTTAAAAAACCTTTCAGAACTTTGGGATATGATTCCTCATACGAAAAGAAAGAAAAAAGTTCATATGAAAACATGTCCTAAACTGCTTAGTATTTGAGTATTTGATATAATCAGTGATGCCATTCTTTGTAAATTATTGTACTGTATGGTCAGTGTACGTTTCTTTGTGTTTTTACAGGACTTTCAAAATGCTCGAGGAAATTTTGATCTGGTAATCTGTGCTTGCAATTCAACTAGATAGCATTTGTAACCTGAGTCTCTTAATAGTGAGCTTCAAGATTTTTACCCCATATTCCCATACCTTAAGAGGGAAGGGGTTACATAAAAAAATGAAAGCATTGAGCTTACAAAATAATTTATATAGGATGTTTTTTTTTACAATTGGATAAATTGGCTACCAAAGTTAATGTCAAACTCAGTGAAATAGCGTTGTTCATTATTAAACGACTCAGTCTCTTGTTTTTCTTTCACTTGTGTTAGTACTTTGGCTGGAGCACTACTTTATCATTTGTTGCATCGGAATGATTTAAGCTTTTTTAAGACTTGTTTTGTTTTGTGCTAGATGGAAACAATTTAATAAATGTGCATGCCGATTGGGTCCTCATATTTATGCCCATCTTATTAAAACAAAAGTGAAAATGTTTTTAAGAGAACTCCTTTCCATATTCGGATCAATGATAACGATTGAGGTTTCACAAATTTCCCTGACTCATAATTTTGTTTTGAGACTCTAAATTTATTTGTTATGAAAAACACAGGTGCTTAAGTTTGAATTTTGTCTTTAAATCAATATGGAGATTCACCACCCTTTACTTAAGTTACCATGCACCATATTTCATGCCTCGAGAAAAGGCTGTCTCATGTTTAAAAGCATTACCGCAGCTCTACTCTTCCTTAAGAGGACATTGGAGTCATATACTACTAGTTAAGTATAAGTTGAGCATGAATCTGAAAAGTAACTGAATAATATGTGCCACCGAAGATGCTATACACTACTGGAACTAAAAAAGTAGTACCGATCTAAACAATTTCTACTGATGTCAGGCTTAGATTTTTATCCTAAATTACACTCTGAGTTGTTCGAGAACTCAAAACTTCCTAGTTTTCGGCCGAGTATTTTAGTACTTTAACTCGACTCAGAAGTTTTGAAAAATACTTGAAAGTTCGAGCAAGTATTTTCAGACGATCGCCAACGATTGCGACTGACCAAATCGCGTAGTAACGGCCGCATAAGGCGATCACATTACGTAAAATCAGCCGAAAATGACGATCGGACCGCGTAATTTCTGTCATAAATGACGATGGAAATGAATGTGAGTGAAACAGTGTGGTTGCTAGGATAATGCGTCTGACTAATACAATTTTAGATTATTTTAGTTTTATTTGAAGTGCCTGTCAAGGAGTGTATAAACCTACATGCCTGAAAGAGGATCAATTTGTATTACAAGCCAACTGATTGCAGGCCAACCAGTGACAACTTCACGGTCAGTTGGGGCTAGAAATATCTTCACCGAATAAAGTCCAATATTATTTTGTTATAATATGACCATATGTTTTGAAAGTATCGTAAAAAAATTTTGCATTTTGTTTGTGATTTTTTTTTAGTTTGACAGATGCACATCCAGAAAATCAATAACAAGCTATTTTTATTGGTTTAGGAAATACACTAATCTAACGAAAATCATTGCTCACAAACAAATCTACATTCAAGTGACCTTTAATTTAAGATGTGAATCATAATTTTATTTTTAAATAAACGAGATATCATGCATTCCGTTTGAAATTGATTCTTACTGGGTAAAAATCCAACAAGGCCGTCGCCTCCAATGTCCTCTTAGATACCTGAATCCCACTGAACTGCTACTGTAGAGTTATATAGCTTAATTGTTAACATGTTCGCTACCGCAATTATATGGAATTTGTCATTGACATAGACCAGCGACGCAGTTGTGCGTCAAGTGGTTTCTCCCGATAGACCACCGACGCGTATTTGCGTCGGCTGGTCACATTGAAATAGACTGATGACTCGAATTTGCATCAGTGTCCCATTGTTATTCAAATGTGTATTTCTTAGCAACGGTCTATTTAAAGCCCTGATCTCTTTGTATCAGTCTGTATCACATATCTGACGCACATGCGCGTTGCTTGGTCTGTGGGTATGACGACTGGTGACGTCACATTAAAATTGGCAGAACTGTTGTTTATATTGTCATTTTTACTGCACCACTGTACAACTGTCCACGTGGCTAACCTTACAGTTTTTGGACGTGCTTTAGTGGTGTTTGTTTGATTATTGTGCAGAACATTCAATGAAACAAAATAGGTCTACAAATGATCAAATTTACAACGCAAATGTGCGTCGCTCAGTATATTGAACAAAAATACATCTTATTTACTATTTTCCATTGTATCGACTGATCGACGCATATTTGCAACGTTTTTAAAATTGATCAAAGTAAAATAAAAAATAATTGTTATTGTGTACAAATGCATTTTAGGTTATTATGAAGTGAATTAGTCCATTTAAACCCAATTTCTCTCATGGTCTGTTGTTAATGTTACTCCTATACCTCCCGGTCTGTTTGCAACGTTCAGATTATTTCTTTTGGTCTGTGGGAGTGACCGGACCGACGCAAATATGCGTCGCTCGATAGCGAACGTGTTAATCACATACATGTCAGTTACTTTTAAGTACTTGCAAGTGTGATCGTCTAAACCTCTTGTGCATCTTTCGGCAGGAATTAAAGAACGTGCTGGCCAATGACTCCGCTCGGCTGGACACAGTCAAGCGAACATCCTTCCGTCACTCGTCCCTCCAGTCTATTGCCAGCCTCTTCTCCACTCCCCAACGCTTCCAGAGACGGGATTCTTCAGGTATCCCCACTACTTCTAAAAGCTCTCTTGACGAGATAGCAGTAAGTATTAGAAACTTTTTTATAAATGTGTATGAATTGTGCAGTTTTGTAACAGGTATCCTTCTTTGTTAATAACGTGTGAGTTGTATGCTTGAGCATTCAAAGCTGTGAGTTTGGTAACAAAATACCTAAACAAAACAAAAATAGAAGTAATAAATACAAAAACAGAGCTAATCCAACAATATTTCATCACTAGGACTAAAAGTAAAGCTTTTCAAAACGAGTTAAAGTTGAGGAAAATGAGCGACGATAGAAAATGCACTTTTGGTCCTAGTGATGAACTGTACAAAATACCTAAACAAAACAAAAATAGAAGTAATAAATACAAAAAAAGAGCTAATCCAACAATATTTCATCACTAGGACTAAAAGTAAAGCTTTTCAAAACGAGTTAAAGTTGAGGAAAATGAGCGACGATAGAAAATGCACTTTTGGTCCTAGTGATGAACTGTATTTTTTATCGTACTAAAAACAATATTAAGATAACAAGTTCACAAAAACTAAAATTGTACTGTTTACATTCAAAAGTTGTCTTCTATTTGATATTTCAATTATAAGCTAACCGTTTTTAGACGAGTTTACAAATGTTGAGTTTGCGTTAGTGATACTAACGATTGCCCGATCGATACTTCGGACTACTCGATACCTGGAATACAACTAACCAAAATCTATGGTAACAGTTGTTTTATAGATAGGTTCAGTTATTTTTTTTGATTATTCAATCATTCAATTCATATTATTTTATAAGCGAAGTAACAGCTGATAACCTCGACTAATAATTGTCATCAAATGAAGTTGTTTGTCCTAGGATTAAAAATATCTTCAAAACAATATTTTTTTTATCCAAGGAATAAAATGAACAAACCAAGCATCTCAATGCTTGTGTTGGAAACAGCTGTTTTTGAAGCAGTCTGAGGAAAAAGTGTTACCTTCAACAAAAGGCTAAAACCTTTGAAGGAGCACATATTTTGTTGTTTGTTATTAGTTTGAGTGTTTACACTCAAGTTTGAGACTATTAACACACACTGCTCCTGGGTTTTCCAGGTCCCAGCCAGTGAGCCGCAGGTGGAGAGTAGAATCGTGAGTCTCCGAGATGAATATGAGGAAGACGAACTCTCATCTCCGTTCTTGGCTGGCTCCTCTCAAAACATCAACTACACCAAATAACGGGAAATCGTCACACCGCACACCGTGTGCCTTAACTCAGTCAGCTGCACCAAAGATTAGCCTATGTAGTGCCTAGCCTGTGTAATAAAGTATTCTTATTTACTTATCGTAGTGAACTTATGTTGAAATACCTTATTATAACCTATCGTAAATTAAATGATCATGAAGTAGGGGCAGTCTGGATTAAAAATTAGTTAGATGTTGTAAGAAGGATTGGTAAAATGAAAAATAGTGTTTTTAAGGTTACATACAACAATTTGAATGGTTGGGCAACAAATAGGGGTTTGTGAATTGTGAGGGTTGGATGGTAATGTAACAGTTCATGTTAGCCACCGAGTTGCTTAATTTATCAATAACATATAGTATTTAATATGACTGAATGTTAAATTTTCCTGGAAAGTTTAAGAAAACTTACAAATAAATCATGCAGTCAGTGATAGGGTTATATTTAGGGATGAGTCGATAACCGATTCTCAGGCTTAGATTCGGAATCGAGAATCGATGCCCAATGTCGATTCCAATTCTAATGATTCTAGGTCGTCGATACTCCCGCCGTTTACCCATATTTACACCGCTAACCATTGAAATTCGAGTAGAGTAGTTGAAATTGCATCGCTACTCCCGCCGCGCCGTTTACCCAGATTTACGCCGCTAACTAATGATTAATAAAATATATGACTGAATTAAAAGTAAGCCTAAAATATATTTTTAGCTCATATGAAAGGAGACAATGACAGGTGAGTTATTTGTGGATACTGTGAAATAAGATAAGTAAGAGAGGGGCACGGGGAGTGTTTGGGTTGGGGACAAACAATCTGACTTTGGAGATAAGGAAGGAAGACAGTTCAGGAGGGGACGGGTGGGGTCCGGTTGAAAGCAACAATTAAAGTCAGTCGGGTGGCCAATATTATTTCTTTGAGTCATTATCTTACAACCTCGTTTCCCCCATGAATTACCGGTATGAATTTATACTAAACAGTTTTTGTTTTTCTACATTACTACAGTATACTAGTGAAATTAACATTAAATTACGTATAAATTGCATTAAAAATTAGTTTGATAATTAACTACAAAAAGCTATTAAATAACATTGCAATATATTTAAAAACGTTGATAGACAATGATTAAAAATTAGTTATTAAAAAAAGTTTTCAAACTTTTATAAAAAATTAAAAACCCTAAATTTAACATTAACATTACAAATGTATTGTTATCGGTCAAGAATAGTTAACATCCAAAGTGATTGTTTTATAACACAAGAAAACCAATTTCAAAATATTTCATAGGAGATTGATATGTAACTTAAAGCAACACTTATATGAAAAAGAAACGTGCAATTCAACTTAGTTTTTTTTAAATTAATTGTTTATTTTTGTAGGTTTATTTTAATTTACTAATAAAAATAATCAACCGATTGTTTCAATTTATTAAATAAAAATCAATAACTGACTAACTTATTGTCTTTAATCATTTTTAAAACATTACTTCGCTATTTCACCTATTTTGCTATTTTTCCATTTCATTAGGAATCGATGGAATCGGAATCGAAAGAAATTTGAATCATCCCTAGTTATACTGTATTGAAAAGTTGTTATATTGCATAACAACTTGTAGCTTATTGTGGTTGTTACACCACTAAGAATATCGTTTGCCACATTAGTTTGAAAGCAGACCAAGTTGGTTGGAAAATTTATTTAGAACAATAAAAGAGAGAAAAAAGTAATCAACAAAGAGCATTTACCATTACTAAAAGCATTTACATAAAATGGTTTGTCTGTAACAAAAATTTTGAGACACAATTTTTCATATGTCACATTTAAACTATACCTTGGTTACTCTCGGAGTGCAGCGGGTTCTTGCCCCAGTCCCATTCACGGACTGTATGTGTGTGTGAGATGGTCAGCCGCACTCCGAGAGTAACCAAGGTATAATCTAAACACACCCACTTTTACCAAGTATCAACAAATGATTCCTTGAAAACAGCGACTAGAACCATTGAATAAAGATTGCATGTAGAGTTGTCATCTTTTTCACCCGTGAAACAGATCAAATATCACAGAGTACGACTCGGTCTCCTCGTACTTTTGTTTAAAGAGAGCACATTATTGAATTTTTTTAACTTTTTGACGTGTGAAGCTAGGCGATGGTATTAGTTTATACCAGAACCAATGAATCTTTCTACTGAATACGGTGCAATCTAACTGTCCTTTCTGGTGTAGAAGAACATTCTCCAGAACATTCGGCCGAACGTTCGCCCTGTTTGAAGCTCCCACACTTCTCGCGAACACCCACCGAACATTTCCTCGAAAATATTAAATAAATTTGATCAGCTGTTGGTGCAATGTCCACCGTGTCCAACGAGCATTGTCATGACAAAATGGACGACTCCACAGATAATTTTGCTGTTGTTGCATATACAGTCGTGATGTAATTAATTGTAAAAGGTGTAAAATTTAGTCGTGTAGAATAAACCAACAAAAATATGAGAATCCTATTTTTTACAAAGTAAAAAAATGAAATATAAATATATCATAGCTGATACCAGCATTTCGCACAGCTGATTAAAACTCCTACTGCAACTACATCTGTTTAAATATTTACTTGATTCAATAAACCTATTTATTGCTCATAAGGGTAACATTGTAACTTCAAGGGCGACTGGGGCGGAGCCCTAAGGGATTGCCTAAATGGGACATTGAAACGGAACAGACAGTCACTACCTTTCTTTTATACATGTTTAGGATAGGATAATTAATAATTACAAAAACTGGTAACAAACATTGGAAATTATTTTATTATTTGACATAAACATTTACGTATTAAGTTTATTAACAGTCAAGTTTTAGAGATAACTCAAAAAATTTTCTTTTCGGGTAAAATTTCACAGTGGGAATGACAGATTGGTTGTGCACCTGCACCTTGCGGCCAATGCGATACGTTTGTAATTCTTGGAAGCTTAATGTATGGGAGTTTTAAAGTATTCTATTGTTAAATAATTGAGGTAAATTAAATCGATTCCAATGTTGTTTATTCAACTGGGATAGTGAGATGACACATTTATATTAATTTGGTAAAACAGATATGTTTGGGTATTGTGACCGCAAAAAAATGTTTTTTCCCCCGAATAGTTTGTCCCCCCTTCACCACTGTGACCGGCACTGATTATGGAATTATGGATTATGTGGAAGGAAATCAACTACTATTTAAATAAAGAATATGTAGGGACAATAATTAAAGGTTCCATATTGCAGGATTTATTTCTATCCGTTCTATAAATAATTAATTTAATTTTTCCGTTATTGAGATTGGCGACGATCTGCTGCCACTAAAACGCAAGTGAATGATTCGAAACAACACACTAATGTCAACCCCCTGCACCTTAAAACAAAACTTCAATTTACACAGATAACAGTAAAATAACTTATTTATGGCTATAATTATTTAACTGACATACGCAAAGTATGTCAGTACAACTAGAAATTGACATTTAATTACAGATTTTTCATAATCAATGACCACTTAAGTGGTATTTAATACTTACTTGAAAGCAGAACAAATAAATACGGTACGCATACAAATAAATACGCATGTTTTATAGTACTGTCTTAGTAGAACAAGATCGTTGACTATCAATGACGCAGTGAGGCAATGATGCATGTTCGCAACAGTGTGGGAGCCTCCTGAATATTCGTCGAAATGTTCAGTCGAAGATTTGGTCCCGTATTCAAAGTTCGCGCAGCTCCCACACTTCTCGCGAATACTCCGAACATTCGGAGTTCGGCCGAATGTTCGGGCGTGTTCGCGAGAAGTGTGGGACCGCTTTTAGTAGTAGCTAGTTGTAGCTAACAAGTATCCTACAGACACGTGAACTGGTTTCTATATCTTAAAGGAATTGTACAACAAAAATAAACGTTTTAGTATAAAAGTGATTTATGCCATCATCAACACAAACAACTCGTGCATCTAAATAAATAACAAAATTATTCTAATCTATAGTATTTATACAAAAATTGGAACACTTTAAATTAAATATCATGACTGCCGTTTAGTATCTAGAATGTTTTATGTAAAGAGTTATATGAAAAAGTAATTTCACAGTCACTGAATAATTGAAATGTCGGTGTATCTTGCAGAACTTATTTTTCTGCCCCCTCGACGCCTGCTTGGGTCATCAGATCGGAAATGTTCTTTTCCAAGTCATCGATGCGGTTACCCATTTCATCTAGTAAAATTCAGTTAAGGAATAACATTTTGATTCACATTTGGAATTGTACACTTAAAAGTTGAAATGGCTGTGTACCATACACACTAGTTATGTGAACTAGTATATATTTTACATTTTTTTACTTTCTCCCCTTATACATAGTAGGCTATATGGAGAAAGTATTGTTTTCGCCAAAATTTTTGAATTTGACTTGTTAGTTTATATTTGTTTTGGTGTTCCCTGAACCCAAAAAAGTTATTTTTACGTGATGTCTGTGTGTCTGTCTGTCTGTCTGTTTGTATGGATGTGGAGAGCTAGAGCCCAAACCAATGGTCCGAATTTTATGAAATTTATTATGTAAGTACTAATCCACAATATCTCCAAGCGTTTTTTTTCTCATTTTTAGGAATTTTTGATTTTTAAGTTTTAAGATTATCCCCCAAAAAACATGAAAAATCAAAATTTTTCAAAAACGGCTCTAACGATTTTAATTAAACTTTAGCCGTTTGTAGAACTTTAGTTTTCCAACAAAATTACACCTCCCGCATTTCTGTAAAAATTCGGCTTCAGAAATTATAGGGCTTAAAACAAACAAAATTGTTTTTGGATTTTACATAAAAAACGTAAATATAAAAAATATTACTATTCACCATTAAAAAGAGCTCAAAAAATTAAATAATTTAGTATTTTTAATTACTATTCTATGATTGCTGGTTGCGGAGAAAATTTAGATTTTCATTTTGAGGTAAACACAGTACGTTTTTCAATCTTATTCTTATGGGGAATACAAAAATTACCATTTCTCTCTTATTTACTGTTCAATTTCGTTCAAACTTGATATGCTTGTCAAGTTAGCATTGACCAACAGAGGAAATTCGAAATATGTTGCCCCTTAACAACCCTGGGGGGGAATAGGGGGCATTTCCCCTCTTAAAACCACATGTGTATAAATGGATTCCATAGTGCCTCCAAAACAGGGATTTGGGTGGATGTTTTTGAAAATAACTTGTTTAAAAGATATTCTGTACATCCGACCGTGCTTTCTTATTCTATATTTAGTAAATAAAAAGTAATTTAATCATTAAAGTTGGGCTAAAAGGGAGAAAGTATGTGTCAGTTTCCTGATACCGTTTATTTATTAAATATCAAGTTAAAGATGTTAAAATCGATTCCCTGTTGCTTATAAAAATGCCCTATAATTCAAAGTTGTTAGTAATTTTATAATACACAATCAAATTACACTGATTAAATAGCCTATAGTGCTTTCAAGTTACAGAAGAGTCGCATTTACTTGGAACACTTCGGGAAACTCTAGATTATTTCATGAACTTTTATATATAGGTTATTTATTGACAGATTGAATAAGTCAAATAAAATTATTAAAGTACTAAGCTCCCTCTGCTTTTAGTAATTTATTACAATTTTGTACACAGGCTAATACATTATTTATTTGTAATACAATTTTAGGAATAAAATACAAACCATGTATTGGTGTTGGATTGTAACTTTTCATTTCTCTAACAAGTTTTGGGAACTCAATATTCCACAAACTCACTTGCGTTGAGATTGTGAATCCCCACTGCATTACAAAATACCCCCGTAGCAGCAAACCTGCATACTCAGCGAATTTCCAATGCATATTAATTTATCTTAATATCACATAAAGCCACATACCAAGTTTCATCAATATACATTCATAAATAAACGATTTATGACATTTTAATTATTCTCCATAAGAATAACATGGCGGCTGAGTATGCAGGTTTGCTGAAATAAGGAACACTAAAAATGGGCTTTTATACAAATATCAATATAACTCAACTAGGTAAAGCCACATACCAAGTTCTATTAATTTATGTTCATAATTAAAGGAGATAACACGTTAATTATTCTCCATAAGAATAACATGGGGCTGAGTATGCAGGTTTGCTTCTACGGGAACTATCGGGCAAAAAATGGGTTTTTGTGCAAATATCAATAGACCACAATGAAATGAAGCAATATACCAAGTTTCGTCAGGATAAGTTGATAAATAAGCGAGATATACAATTTTTCTTATCCTCCATAAGAATAACATTGGACAACGTACTGTGTTTAGCACTTTCAATATCTCAGTAACCAATTGATGTAGAGCAATGATTAAAACATCAAATTGTGCGTCTTTTTAAGCTGATTCCAATGGGGAAAAATAAAATTTTCCTTTTTCAAAAATTGTATGTATAAAACTCAAATACCCCCCGTCGCAGCAAACCTGCGTACTCAGCGAATTTCCAATGCATTGATATGTTTCTCACTAGTACATAAAGCCACTCACCAAGTTTGACAAAAAAACATTCATAAATAAGTGATTTATTACATTTTATTTATTCCCCATAAGAATAACATTAGGACTGAGTACGCAGGTTTGCTGCAACGAGGAAGATAAGAAATGATTTTTTATGCAATTATCAATGTAACTGAACCAGGTGAAGCTACTTACCATGTTTTATTAATTTATGTTCATAATTAAGGGAGATATAAAACTTTACTTATTCTCCATAAGAATAACATTAGGGCTGAGTATGCAGGTTAGCTGCTACGGGGACAATCAAAAAAACATTTATTTTTTGTGCAATTATCAATATACCAGTACAACATGAAGCCACATACCAAATTTCATCAATATACATTCATAAATAATCAAGATATCAAATTTTATTTATTCTCCATAAGGATAACATTGGACAACGTACTGTGTTTAGCACTTTGAATATCTCTGCAACGGTTTGACGTAGAATCACAATTTAAACACCAAATTGATTGTTTTGTGGAGCTGAAGTGATTGGTAAAAGAAAATGTGAAGTTTAAAGTAAAATTAACTGAGGAAAAGCCAAAAACCTTTTTCCCATAAGATTAACATGGGAGATTTTATGAGCATGTTTTTTGGATTTTTTCCGCAACCACTTAACCTAGGTTAATAATTCAAAATACCATATTATTTGTTTTTTTAAGCTCTATAACATGGTCTAAACCTGAATTAAGTGTTTTAAAAATTATAGGGTAAAAAATGCAAAAAACAGATTTTTGGAAAATTTAAAACCCCCATAAACCCCCCTTCCCATAGTCCGATTTTTCTGGTTTTCGAACTTAAAGTCATAAATGTCAGTTTACACATTTGAGCCAAATTTCATCGAAATCGGACGTTTTTTACTCAAGTTATCGCATTCACGGACACACATATATATATATATATATATATATATATATATATATATATATATATATATATATATATAGGTATATATATACATATATATAAATTTGAACGAATAGTGTTTTGGACATCTGGGGACCTCAAAACAAAAAGTTATCATGGTCTCGGGCTTAAGTCTTACCATGAGACCTACGGTAATAGCTTCTTCCCTATAGGGGAAATTCGCTAATTCCCTATAGGGGAAATTCGCTAAAAACCCATTTTTGGGGTACAAAATACCCCTTCGGATAGGTCGATCCGTCTGGTTTTCGAACTTTAAGTCATAAATTCTGCTTTACACGTTTGTACCAAATTCCATATATATGTATATATATACCATATATACATATATATATATATTACCATATATATATATACCATATATATATACCATATATATATATATATATATATATATATATATATATATATATATATATATATACAGTTTCGAACGAATGGTGTTTTTGGGGTCTGGGGACCTCAAAACGAAAAGTTATCATGGTCCCGGGCCTAGGTCTTACCATGCCGACTACGGTAATAGCTTCTTCCCCATAGGGGAAATTCGCTAAAATAAAGTGCGTTGCACAAGTGAAAAATCAGGCCGTCCACAAGACTAGTGTTAATTTTAACATTGGGCTTATGAACGGCCTGGTTTTTCTCTCGTGCAACACACTGTTTGCACCTATAACAGCGGACAAATAGATTGACAGTTGGGCTGTAGCCAGTAGCATGGCTGTACGCTGTCACTGTTGCCATTTTGCCATAGAAAAATACCACTCGAATGTTATTCCGATCAGCTGGTGTGGTGGAGTTTTGGCAATGCAGCACGTCTACTATTGGCTGATCTCAGTTGATAGCCCGGTAAACCACGCCTTAAACGGACAATTTCCACACATCTGTATCCGTGTGATCGCCTAAGCAATCAAGTACCGGTACAAGCTCCTTTACCCAAAGAAGAGAAAAAGCCCAATTTAAATTACTATTGAATTAAACAATACAATTACTCTTTTACTACTTACAATCCAACTCATCTAAAATATTGAAAGTTAGACTGCAAGATAGTTGATGATTTTTACAACAATTTTAGGTTAATTTGTCCTATTGGTTGATGTGAAATCAGATTATTTGACTTAAAATATTCTAAACTGTAAAATCCACTAATCAATATTTCTGTTTGTTTGTATCAAACTAGAACGATGTATATTTCTTGATTTGTAAATCCCTTTTATGACGATATAACATAGCTAAGAACTAAATCAAATCTGGTTAAAAGGATATTTCTCGTAATAATTTGTTCTGACATTGTCTGGAATTTGTCTTGAGTCTGCTGAAGAAGGGTCTGAATCTGGAACAGAGTTAATTATGTTACCGTACTTGGTATCAATAGTAAGTTATTGCTACTTGATTTTATTAAATAATAAACAATGGATTGAGAAGAATCTTTAAAAATACTACTTTTGACTTAATCCTCCAATGTAACTTATATGGAGAGAGTATTGTTTTGTAACACTTTTTTAATTTGAATTAGGCCTATCCGTGGATATATTTGTTTTGGTCACCAACCCGAAAACCACTTTTTTGGGTTCAGGGAGCATCAAAAGAGATATTTCAACCAAAAACTCAAATTCAAAAATGTTGACAATAACTGCAGGTACCGTACTTTCTCCATATATATAGGAGAGAAAATATAAACATACCTACACATAGCAATTCAACTGGAAATTTCAGTTAAGGAATATCATCAATTAGGAGCTCGATTAATGACACACTAATTAACAGCGGGGTGGCCTAATGTTCACCCTAATGTTCATCGTTTATCGCCACAACAACCCTCTGTACCATTCTCTGAGAAAAACTTGAACATTTTGCGAAGATCTGTTTCTGGACCTAGCTGCCATTTGTCATTCAGGCTATTAATTAATGCTGCTTCTAAAAAATGTCAACATTAGGCAGTACAGTAGAACCTTGATAGTTCGATACTTTGTGAACTAGAGCGTGTCAAACTATCGAAATGTCAAACTATAGGGAGTATATGAACAATTAAATACAGGGAGTATTATGAGCAGAAAAACAATAGTGTATCACGAAAGAATCAAAAACAAGTTTAACTCCCGCAGTGTCGCGAGTGAACTGACTTGACCTACTTACTGGGAAAGGCGGGGAAGGGGGGTGGATAGGACGGGGTAGGGGGTAGGAAGGATAAGTTATTTATAGAAAGGGCGGTAGCACACGTTCGCGAAAACAATAAGCGGGCTCCCAAGACTGACCGGTGAAACCGTCAAGGACACTATCGTCGCCGCTACGGTCATGTCATCTCATCACAGCCCTTGTCGAAGTATACAGACTGTCTAACTATCGAGTGTCGAACTATCGAAGTTCTACTGTACCAATATCAGGGTTTGGGCCCTTCACTTTTAAAACATTAAAAATACCACTGTATACACACAAAAAAAAAACAGGTAATATACGTGAAGCTGTTAAAATGGCCCTAAAGTGTTAATTTTTACAATTCTTAAGGCTTTCTCACACAGTGTAGGCTATAAAACCATGTAGAAGAAGTGTCAAATACTGCAGGCCTAAAACTTAAAATAAATGTGTGCTTCAAGGACAAGTGTGTTGAACCTTATAATCCACAGCGTAGATAATCAAAGATACAAATTATCGTTTTTAAACTTGAATCAGTGGATTAATCTAGTGTATCCGATAGCTGAATGTCAAATTACAGTATTTGACAGTTTAAATCTGATATAAAACGATTGGTAGAGTATTTGTTCGTGGACGTTTATCGTACCCGCAGTAAACAATGATTTGATTTTTATACAGAAGAGGAGCCTCAACCACAAACCTTTTCTTATTAAAGTATGTTAATGAATATGCTGTCTAGATAACAGTGAACATGAAATAAAATGTCGGAAATTAGTTTTCCAATAGGATATATATATAAGTAACTTAACCGCCGCAGCGCGCTATATAAAGCCAATAAGAACCTTGGTGTGTAAAATAAAGGGAAAACAGTGTGCTGCGGCGGTTAGCCTAGGTTAGGTTATAGTAGTAAATAGCTCAATCGAGAAAACAAAATTACCAGAATTCAAACTGGAACTGGCGGAAATATTAGCGTCAATGGGTGGTTAGTGCGCTCTCTTTACATAAAGTTCCGCAATGCTTACAGTGTCTACAGTGTCTTATACAAAAGTCTTTACACGTTATTTACAACGGAACTTATGAGTTTTCCCATGTAACCACATGGCACCACTACAAGACCGACACTTTTTACTTCTAAGCAAAGCACCATGAACATAATAAAATTATACACTTTTCGGGAACAGTTTCATAAGCGGCCACCAAACTAATCGGATGCGATATATCAATCTTAAACATTCGATATATCGAATCAGAACACTTGATACTTTGAATCACATTTTAACAGTACATATCGAAAATGATTTACTTTATAATTATATTAATGTTATAATTTAAAGTCAACAAATTTTATATCATGGTTTATGCGATGCCAGTTACATATGTATTTGAATGAAACATTTACCAAATAACAAACAAACGAAAACTACAACTAAATAAATAAATAAATTATAGCTTAAAGAAACGTATAACTCAGCTAAAACTTAAGTTATCTTTGCCAGGATAAACTTTATGGGCTGCTTTCATAGATTGAATAAACTAAGTTAATATAAGCAAATATAACTAATTTTTTGCTTGGTTAAGTATGCTTCTTTATGATTTGTTGTATTTTTTAATTTTAGTTTTCGTTTGGTTATTGTTAAATGTTTCATTAAAATATACCTATGTGTTACTTACATCATCGCTCTTAATCCCAGTTTTCAGATACCGTTTCAATATACGCCATGAGGACTCGAATGTTTGGGTGTTTGTGTTATTTAGGTTAAAGATCAATTTAAAATGAGATTCGATATGTGAAATGGTAAATATCGATTTATAGCATCCAATGAGTTGGTGGCCGCTTATGAAACTGTACCCCACTTTTCAACTGTCTCGGACAGAACGATTCCTATTGTAACCGTTAATTCGCATGGATCATCACACACGTTGCGGCACGTTGTACTCATCACCGACAGCCATCACTAACTGTCAGTGAATGTATGCCGGCCAGACATACAGTCTGCGGCAGCGACCGCCTCATAACGTTATTTGACTGCTTATCTTACTAATCTGTTACAACAGGTAACATCCCTTTTCAACATTTCATTTATTGTTTTCCATTATCATTTTATATCATTGAAACACTAGCAATATACAAGTGATTGTGGTTGAGGCACCGTTCTATATAATTACCATTGATTTGTTAGTTACAAGGACAAGGTAGTATTGGTAAATCATCTAGGATAGACAAAATATTTTTGCAGCCACCTTTAGGGGCCTATACTGAGAAATAAATATTTGCAGATACTGCTTATTAACTTATTGTATATTAACAATTTATTGCTCAGTAACTAATAGGCCCTATTTTTATGTATAACTGTTACTGATGTACAACTAGGCCTATGATGACTAGTGCCTAAAATCTCAAAATCAAAGTAGGAGAGGCCTACTTTGATGGACTTTCAGTTAATTTATTTCAATAGTGCCTAGCTTCATTATCACTCAATAATCACAAAGTGTGTTTTACAATCATGTAGGAACGTTATTAAAAATATTAAATACGAGATTGAAGACTGACATTATACTGTTGAAGAAAATAATTAACCAACTTACATATTGAGTCAACTCTTGTACATTCTTAGGGTCACTTGTTGTACCTACTGCAAAGTTTTGTTGTTCCTCAGTAGGTTTAATCTCTGGTTTAATATCTGCCATGACTTGGGTTCCAATAATACTTCAACTCCAATTTGTTTAGAACTTAAAATTCTTGGTTAGTTTTTTGATTGAAGGCAGGTGAAGAGATGCAGCAGACTGCTTTGCTTGTAGTCAGTTGTTAATCCGTTGTTGACGTGTTGCCAACTGCACAGACGATCTTACATACAAATTATTAATAGATTAGTTATGTAGTATATTAACCTATAAAATATGAAACAGGAATTTTTACACGGTTGTCCTATTCATCAGGGTTAACCAACAATTACAGGGTTAAGATAAAATTGTGTTACGTTACTTATCAAGTTAATGTTAATTTTATTGAATATAGAATAGTTGTTTTGCTGTTAGTTGACGATTCTGCCGCTTCCCGCCCTCGCAAATAGGCGGAAGCTATTTATATCCCCTACGAGCTCGGTAGGGGAAAAGCCGGTGAAAGCAACCTTGACCTGACCTGAAGCCGGTGATTGCTTTCACTGGCTTTTCCCCTACCGAGCTCGTCCAGCTAATATGAAACTTTCTTAAATCGCGCACTGTCACCATTAAATCAAAAGCTCAGTAAAAATTAATCTAATTACTCCAAATTTATTTTAAAAACATTTATATCTTTCTTTTTTTCTTCCGTTCATTTTTAACACGTTTTAAAACTAAATTATTACAAATTTAATAAATTACTAATTAAAACAAAAAGAAGGTCAATAATTTATTATTTTACAGAAACACAGCAGACGCACAGGCCTTTGTTGCCCAAGTCTGCTGATTCCCATGACCATTTTTGTATATATTTCTAGTACGACAGCTTATTGTAAATTTATATTATTTTTTCTACAGTAGTATAGATTTTAGTAATAATTGTACTATATATAAGTGTAATTGTACAAGCTGTAACTTTGTTGGAATAAACGTTTTGTTAATTTTTCATTTTTTTCATAATGTTTATTTTACTTACACCTAAGTGTTTGTTGCTCCCATTGTTCTTGTGTAGATGAATTAATCCATAATTAGTTTTAGATTTGTTATCTTCTTAACGGTTTCTCGTTCTAAAGAACTAATGTTGTTTAGATATAAATACAAATTGTCATAGCTCATCCACAGTTTTCCGGCTCGCGCCAATGGCAAAGGCAATATCTGACCAATATCTGGCAAGAATTATTATGCCTCAGCAGTTAACTAGCATTGTTTATTCAAATAAAAGTTGATTTCTCTAAATTTTGTACCATATATTTTTCACCGCAGTAGAGCTTCGCTAACTCGACACAAAATAATTTTATTGAGTTCCGAAAATATAGTTGATTATAGGACCTCGTTATATTGACTGAAGTTTGTTTTGTTTATGATAACTAAATGATATTTATTATTCGAAAGATTAACCACATAATACAGCACACACGACTGTTGTATTCCCGGGAGAAACCAGGTACCATGGCTCTGTTTTCGACTACTGGAGAAGACTTGATGGCCAACTACTAAATATAGGGTTGAGAGAAAACTACCCCCTCCACATGCACTTCTTGTATAGTAATCTTTATGTAACGTTGTTTTACATATATATTCCATTATATAGGCTATACATTATTGTACATAGCATTATTATTTCATGTACATTACATTGACGATTGTCCATGCATTCTTGTAAAATGCATACACTGATGTGATAAAATCTTGCGAATCTTGCTGATGAAAACAAATAAAATTACTTCGTCCAATGGGAAAAGTAAGAAAGGATTGTGGAGGGGTATAACTTTTCCCTCACTCCCTTTTTTACTAGCTGGCCATACAATCATCTCCGTACAATAAACTGGCTATTAGCGTTAGCGTAGTGAATAACGAATGGAGTGTTTGAGTTCACGAGTTTTGTGTTTGAGTTCACGAGTTTTTTATGTGAAGCAATAACTCTGGACCCAGCATCAATTTGTCAGTGGGCTACTCAAATTACACTTTACGAAAATTGGCTTTTTGATAGATAGTACCAGGGTTTATACCGTTCCCTTTCAAAACTGTAAAACATGTAAATAATGTAAATACCCACCAAAATAAAAACAGAAAAATACACTAACAGGTGTAGTGTACATTTACATTTACAAAGTCTCCTTTTTATGTCTGATGGCTTCAACCAAAAACTTACAAACACGTCACTTAATTATCTCCCAATGTTACACTGTCCAACTCACCCAATACAAAGACTCCCTGGCAACAGTAGACGGAGCCACCCGTGGCATCAACTTCCACGGACTGGTACTGCCGATACCTGCCACGGACGGTTCCCTACGATCGATATGATCCAAGTCTGTAATCACATGTTTTATCATCATATCCTATCAAACCTTAACGACTCTATCACTTCAGGAATCACTTGGGAGCAAACAGCTGTCTATTTTATATCACAAAGCCAATATTGTCTAGGATATTTTACGATCTAGAATCAGGATTAAACGCGTGTAGGTGATTCCCTTATAAAAAGCAATGTTCGACGTTGTTTTTATTTTCAGATTACAAAGAACCTTAAATTTATTCAATAAAAAAGTCAACGTAGAATCCCGCGTGAAGGAGAATAATTGGCCTTATGGATGTCCCAGTTTGTAATGTCCCATACCGAACTACCTGTAAACCACTGTTTGTAAAACTACGTGTTTTAACTTTGCTGTACTCACTTTACGTATTAAATTCTCTTTTTATGTACATTAACATTTAAAAATTATCCAATAATGCTGATTTTCACTCTTAATACAAGAAATAAAGACTGCTTAAGAATAAAACAATACAAATACAGTAGCTCACAAAATAATTGGATGTATACTTCAACTAAACTCTATAATGCAGTACCTACTGAATTATAATTATTGCCACATACAAGTTTAAAAAACATAAATTAAGAGTGTATTAATTAAGGAATGTCTTTATAATATAAATGAGTTTTATAGTATTCGTTGGGAATTATACAAGTAGTAAGTAGTTATATCTGACCATGACATTTTAGCTAATTCGTTATTCTGCGTGTTTATACATTTTATATTGTTAATCCTATACATACATGTTTTTCCATTATTGCATAAAAGTATGTATATAGTAATCTTTATGTAAGGTTGTTTTACATGTATATTTCATTATATAGGCTATACATTGTTGTACATAGTATTATTATTTCATATACATAACATTGACGATTTTCCTTGCATTCATGTAATGTTCTATGACAATAAAGATTCTTTATTCTTGATGTCAGAGTGCGTTCATAGCAGAGCCTCATTAAGAGATGTGGCGCCTGTAGGCTTGAGTTGATTTGGTGCCCATCCCCTCCCCCCCCCCAAAAAAAAACAAAAAAATACCAGGAAAATACTTAAAATTAAGACTTAAAAGTGTTTCAAGATGTGTCAGTTTCGGTTCTCAATAATTTTATCAGTTTATGGGGAAAACTGAATTCGAGAATCAATATCTCTCGGTTTCAGTTTCATCGTACATGACAGCCAGATCGCGTAGCATCGGCCGTAAATGACGATGGCACTGCATAACATAGGCCGTAATTGACGATCGCACCACGTAATATCGACCTAAAATACGACCGGACCATGCACCATCAACGTAAATAGATGACCGAACCACGTGATAAGTTTCCGTACTTGATGATCGCAACGCGTGCCTTCGGCTATAAATGACGATATAGAACCGGTATTACCAATAAAAATATATAGATGATCGCGCAACTATCCGCCAAAACAGACGACCAGACCATGTGATATTGGCAGTAAATGATGACCGTATCGCGTAATCACAGCCGTAATTGACGATCGCCCTACGTAATTTTGGCCATAATTGATGATTGCACCACGTGATATAGGCCATAATTGACGATCGCACTACGTTATATCGGCTGTAAATGACGACCGCACCTCGTAATCACGGCCGTAAAAGACTACAGCACCACAGATGACCGTTTCAAAGACATAATCCCGTCTCGACTTAATCCCGCCCGAGAAAAATAAATCCCGTCCGAAAAAACGGGTTTATTTTTTCGCGATTATTTTCCAAGATTTCGGGACCAGTCCATCCCTAATCACGGGCTAAGGAACAACTACACTCTTTCAAAAGTGTAAAACTGAGAATCAAAAGCAGGTGAGGCGACGGGAAAGGGCGTGCAGAGCTAAAATTCCCTCTAGCCAATTGATCACCACACTTCCAATATTATTATTTTTTAATTGTGCCCCTATACGGCGCCCCTTGGCTGACTGGCGCCCTAGGCTGCGCCTAGTCAGCCTAATGGTTAATCAGACCCATGATGCAGACCCTGGTTCATAGTACAGTACAGAATTCATATAACACCACTAATCAACAATTATAACTTTGCAACTGCAAAAGTATCAGCCAATCAGCTGTGTAAAAACCTCCACATGTTCACGAATTTAATAAAGAAAATGATTTAAATAAGTGTTTTGTTAAGTTCAAGTACTTTTTGTAAACTGTTAACCTTGGAAAATAAGTGAAAATAGTAACTGGTACGTAAATAATAGTATTACAATACTAGGCAATGCACATATAATAATTTTCCCGTCTTTGACGATCGGTAAGAAATTATTTACTTTGCAATGCTAAAAAGCAACTAGTTTAGCTCGTCTTCATGTTGCAATGCTAATATTCTCCCAAAACGTAAAACTAACGCATTTTGTGGATCTCTGACCCGCTGACCTACGTCAACCTTTCCATCAAGCCGTCCCAATTTTGATGGTATTGTTTCCTAATTTAGTAATTAAAGTAAATCTGAATATTGTTTAAGGCTTTCAGAGGCTAAAGTATTGAATTTGAGACTTGAAGATGATTAAACCTATATGGAAGAAGTTATTTTATGATAAAAATCCTACTATATTTAATACAAAACCTTAAACAAACTATACTGCTTTTTACATATTGGGATTGTATTAAAATAAACTCGTGGCCGTAAGAGATTATATACAGGGTTGCCACCGACCGGGGAAACCGGGGATTATGCGTTAATTCACATACGGCGAAAACGTGACACGTTCTGAATAGTTGGCAAAGTTAGCGATGCGATCTAGATTGCTAGCGACGTTAGTGATGCGTTCTTAATTGCTGGTGTCGTTAACGATGATGCGTTCTAGATTGCTGGTGACGTTAGCAATGCGTTCTCGATTGCTGGCGACGTTAGTGATGCGTTCTCGATTGCTAGCGTCGTTAGCGATGCGTTCTCGATTGTTGGCGACGCCGACGTTATAGCAATGCGTTCTCGATTGTTGGCGACGCCGACGTTAGCAATGCGTTCTCGATTGCCGGCGTCGTTGGCGACGAGTTCTCGTGTTCTCGATATCCTGCAGCTTTAAAGAAGTAGTAGCGCTCATTGGCGTTACGATGAGCAATGTTGAAACGATCGTCGGCGACTACGCAACCCGGTCTTGATCGTGGCTATAACGGCACTACGGTGAGACTGTAAGAGCTGTCTTTGGAGAAAGTTCTTTACAAAATTCAGTCGTGATTGTCGGCGGTTTTGATAGTTTGCGGTGCTAATGATGCGGGAGCGACCGTCAGGACAATTTTACGAAATGTAGACTTGATCGTGGGTGACACCTATCATCTCCCTAAGACATTTGTTGTGTAATCAGCTACGTTTTTGTATTATATGACCGATTTAACGATTGAGATGTCACATTGAAGGGATTATCCTCTGGATGATTCGAAAACAGGTCATAGCTGTGTATAATTTATATGTATTGTAGTTTAATTGCAAATAAAGACAATGCTAATAGACATGTAGTAAAAACTCACCGTCAACAGCAACCGTAAAAGTTAATGTATCGGATATCAGGGCTCCGTCCCATTTTCCCTCAAAATACAGACTATTTTTACACTGTTTTGTTCACCTTTTAAGTTTGTACTGAACTGCAACTTTATGTCAGCGGGATGTGATGCGAGATCTCCGTGATAATCGAAAACGGAATGGCGGCTAGTTTTTTTATTAAGATACTATATACTTATGGATACTATCCATTAATCCATAATCAGCCTAGCAAACATGCACATTTTTGGTGGACAGCATAAGAAATATGAGATATATTACTTCAAAACAAAAATACTTGTAAAATGTTATACTTTTTTGTAAAATGTCACTTGAATTTAGATTTTAAGTTGTTATAAAGTTTAGCATAAACATAAATAATGCCAGTAATTATTTCGACGCCTAGTGAATTTACCTGGAATTTTGAGATTTTGACTTGGAAAATCTGGAATTATACAAGAATTTTGAAATGTAATTTTGGTCGTGATATAAATACCCCCGTTGCAGCAAACCTGCATACTCAGCTAAATTCAAATGGTACTTCACTACGTCATGAAGCCACTTACCAACTTTCATCAGGCATATTCATAGATAATCGAGATATGACATTTTAATTATTCTCCATAAGAAAACATTAGGACTGAGTATGAGGGTTTGCTACATCAAGGAACCACAAAAATCTGGAATAGTGTTTTTGGCATCTGGGGACCTCAAAATGAAAAGTTATCATGGTCTTGGGCTTTAGTCTTACCATGGGCTTTACTACGGTAAAAGCTTCTCCCCTATAGGGGAAATTCGCTAAAACGAATATTTTCCACCGAGACCTTTGATTCAGTATTTGGTTACAGTATATACAGCTTAGGTTGTCAAAACTGATAGGTCGTCTCAAAAGTTCCTTGCACGGTTTGACTTTATATTTATATGTAGAAATGTTGTTCTGTGATTCTGTGAATACATGATGCAGAACTGTAGAAATATATAGAGTGTTCAAAAAGGTGGGGACATAATTTACGTAGTGATTACTTGGGTCAAAATAAGCAAAAATGTTTATATAAATATATGTCCTATCTCCTTTCGTTTAACGTCTGTCTGTCTGTATGTGTTTTTTACAAAAAAATTCATAACTCCTTAACGGTTTGAGCTACAGCGTTGAGATTTTGCACAAATGTTCATCTTATTGGCCGCTTTCTTTGTGAAAAATGTGAATAAAAACTCTTTAATCGTTTCAAAATGGTGGCTATTTTAAATATTTGATGCAAAATTTCATGAAAACCTTTAATTTTACCAACAAATTGCAAGACACATAAAATTTAGTAAATTTTATGGAGATTTCAACGATATCTTATTAAGCTTAGTTTGGAGAAAGAATAACTGAGAAATTAACTTCTTTCTTGCTATACCTAGAGTTTTCTCCATTTAAACAATGTTAAAACTATAACAAATACCATTAATACAATTAATTTTTTCGTTATTTTTGTCCAAACTAAGCTTAATAAGATATCGTTGAAATTTCCATAAAATTTAAAAAATTTTATGTATCTTGCAATTTTTTGGTAAAATTAACGGTTTTCGTGAAATTTGGCGTCAAATATTTGAAATAGCCGCCATTTTGACACGGTTAAAGAGTTTTTATTCAAATTTCGCACAAAGAAAGCGGCCAATAAGATAAACATTTGTGAAAAATCTCAACGCTGTAGCTCAAACCGGAGTTATGACTGTTTTTGTAAAAAACACATACAGACAGACAGACGCTAAACGAAAGGAGATAGGACATATGTTTACACAAACTTTTTTGCTTATTTCGACCCAAGGAATCACTACGTAAATTATGTCCCCACCTTTTTTGAACACCTGTATAATAGGATTATACATTAGTACTTTAGGATGAAGAACAATAGGATTATACATTAGTACTTTAAAAATTACGTAAAATCATAGTTTGTTATAGTACGATGTTTGAATTAAGTTGAAATGTACTGGCTTTATAGAAGTGCCTGCAGCGTAAAATCAATACGTGACCAAAGTAGTGATTCACTGTTCTAGAAAGTTCCATGACGTCATTGCGGACTGCGCTTTTGTGAACCCCGTCGCTGGCTTTGCCCAAATTGCCCTGGAATCTTCCTCTTTCGTCGCAGGGATGTCTTAGCGTTCACATCGCGTTGTTGGGGAGCTGCTTCTGTCGAATTTGCAGTGGTCACCTTTAAGGTAAGATTTCCTCTTCTTTAAGGTCTAGACCTCTATGAATTTAATGTAAATTATTCAACTGTGCTAAATACGCGAAATACTACCATAAATTATCAACGTTTAAAACAAAATCGAAATAAGTGGGATCTCGCCATATTGCATCTGATGTTGCAACTCCGTTATTATGTTCCAGAATTCCTGGGCGTAGTAGGATATAAAACTGAAAAGACTTCATTCAACACCATCATATACTGCTATTAACCACTCGATTTGCTATTTTTGTTATTTTTATCCGTAAGTGATCAGGGTGAGGAGATGGTGGACTATTGACGTAAGATGGCCTTCATAAGTTATGCCCGTCAACTGCGTAGTTAAAGTTGAATTGGTTTTCCTATTTGTTTCTTGGTATATTAGATTGCGATTCACAAAATATGTATTGTATTATGTCTGAAATATTGATGTATATAAATAACAAATACAAAATAAATGAATAAAAAATAGAATGGAATGGGTTGGGTGGGTGGGGGGTTAGATGACCTTCATAAGTTATGCCCGTTAACTGCGTAGTTAAAAGTTGAATTGGTTTTCCCCATTTGTTTCTTGGTACATTAGATTGCGATTCACAGAATATGTATTGTATTATGTCTGAAATATTGTTGTATATAAATAACTAAACGAATAAAAATTCGAATAGAATGGGTGGGTGGGGGGTTACCATTGTATTATTGTATTCCAGACGTTTCAAGTTGCAATAACATTTTCTCTTGTCATCAGTCCTCTAGTCCTCTTGGCCCTGATTTGTCTTTGTGAAATCATGAGATTATTTTTTGTGCAAACATTTCTGTAACCTTGAGTTTGTCTTTCACCTTGGCTGTTGTCATCAAGGCTGTGGCCTCAAGACAGCACGTCATGGGTTTGGCCTTGATAGTTAATAAACGGTGCAATGGGGTTTCTCTTTTCTCCTGGGTCAATCTTCTGTGAGCTATTTTCTGCGCCATGATTTCTCTATAACAAAGGTCTGCCTGAAAAGATATTTGTTCTGTGAATAAATAAATGAATAACTTATTTATTTATATATTTTTTACATTGTTATTTTTGTAAGAGGTTTCTTCAATTATGTTTTTAATATAATTTTTAGCTGATAAAACTGTAAATTCTTTTGCTTAAGTCAAAGGAGTTCTAACTTAACCAAGATGTAACTTAGTTCATAAAACTTGTATTGGATTTAACTTAAAAATTGTTAACTTACATGCTACATGTTATTTTGAACTAAAAGAAACATTTTATATTTTTGCAATCTGTATTTTCAAATTGGCATCATCAGCTAAGTTATATAAGTTAAAAATTTTGTTCCCTATGATACAAGGGAATCAGCGCCATACTATTCTTCATGGAATATGTAATGAATGTTATTGTTTCGGAAGTAGTCTTTCGGTGTTTATTGAGATTTTTATAATTATGTCCTTGTTTCATTTGCATAATCCTTGGTTCCCTTAATGATTTTGGTAAACATTTAATTTTTTCAAATAGGCTATTAAACATGTAGAAAATACTTTGAATAACTTAGTTTATTCATCTTTTTTTATCTTTTCAATAAACCAGACCTAACTTAATTGAAATATAGAATTAAGTCACTTTGATTTTCCACATACAAGATGACCTGTAATAGATGTTAATATTTGTGTACAGTGCAGTAATACTTGCATTACTGTAACTTATTGACATTGTTACTTATGTTACCGCCAACATCATTAACTTCTTGACCTGCCGTTTCAAATTGGACTTCTTGAACTTAAGCTTACTGAAACTCCAGATTACTTATTTTGTAATGAATTAAGTCAATGTACCTAATTACAATTATATCTGAAGATAAAAAAAACTGTACCTAAATTTTGTTGCTTAAGTCAAAGGAGTTCCAACTTAACCAAGACGTAACTTAGTTCCTAAAACTTGTATTGGATTTAACTTAAAAATAAGGCTTTTTAATTTATTTATTGCCTCTAATGGAGGAATATAAAGGGCACGGTTTCACAAGCAGTTTTGATTATTTTCAATCGTTATAGGCCTAACTTATTTTGATTTTGATACTTTAATATATTTTAACTTGCACTTAATCTTTAAACTTAAACTTTGTTTAATTTATGTTAGGCCTACTTAGTTATTTTGAGTAAGTTACCGTAGCTAATTTGATGTTTCATGTTCGTTTGTTCCATTTGAATAGCTTTTTGTTTATTGTGCATAGTTTTAACAGCATTAAGTTAAGATCGAAACACTGTTTCAAAATGGCAATTGATATCTTACGTTGGTTAACTTATACATTGATGTCGATAAGTTAGTGTCAAAATCAAGATATCGGTTGAAAATAATCGAACCTCTTCAGTTATGAGACCGTAAGTTACCTAAAACTAATGTTATTGTGTCTGTAACTTATTTTATTTTACTTTTAAAAAAGTTCAAATTTGTTCATGAATCTTAAGGTTACTTTATACTTAATATACCCTTTTAACTTGGTTACATTAGAGAATGTTATTTATGCTCCAAATATAATGCTGGTTATTTTTTTCAGTACCCGTACGTGGAAAATGATTAGAAATGTGGGGTTTCCTATCTTAATTTAAACACAAATATTTTAAAGGATTGTCAAAATTAAGTTTTAACCGGTGTTGTAACTAAGTCACTTTGATTGATGGCTTGAAACAGCCTAGGATTAAGTTAATCCAGAATTACCATGCTAAAATTCATTATAGAAACATACAGGAACGTACAATACGGAACAAACAAAAAAGCATTAAATTTTTACATTTTTTACATTTTAGAGAAACGGATTGTCTCCTCAGAATAAATGTGTAAGTATTATAACTTTTAAAACCCTTTATGACATGTTTGAAGTGGAGGGGTTTATTCTGTGTTGTTCGTGGCATTAAACGCCTGGAAAACGTAGTCCGGTAGACACAAATGGGCAGTAAGGATAGGTAAAAGGAAGCAAACTCCTCGTCTGATGCAACACTCCTAAAGAATCTACCCATCCCGTCAGTTTCCTTCCTCGCCGCTCACCATTTATTTGAAGTGGGCCCTTGTCTTTTAACAGGCAATGAACACTATAAGCTAGGACATTTTTAACTTAAGCATTGACTGAGCCGGGATTCGCGGGGGCGCAGTGTGTGCCTGTGCATAGCTGATTCTACTCTTGCGCGATCTGTGCTCAGTATCTTTTGAGAAGGTCGGGTGATTCATTGTGCAGCCAGATTTTTGTGGGTTTGTGTTACCTAATTTGTTTTCGGATTCCTTGATTTTTGTATCATATTTAATGATATATGTTAGGTGACTGTTTTGTTGTAGTACATGTAAGTTACAGTTAACCCTCCACCTGGTAAAGATCGCGATCCAATTATGCCACGAGTAGGGCCTATACTGCTAAGGTTGCGATTGTGACCCTTTTCTTTACATTACGATACCAATACATCTTTATTGTGCAATACATCAATACTCGAATCAGCGCCATACTTCTTCATGGAATATGTAATGAATGTCGTTTCGGAAGTAGTCTTTCGGTGTTTATTGCGATTTTTGTAACCAATTACCAAATTTTGCGTCTTTCCATAGTTGGTGCCATTTATGGAGTCGCGGTCGTGGATTAGTCTTTTTTTTTGCGAAAATCATTATTTTTAACTAAAAAAGCATATAACTTCTGTTTTATATTTTTGCAATCTGTATTTTTAAATGGGCATCAGCTATATATGTTATTTGGTTTGGAAATGCAAAATTAACTGTAGGGAGCTTCATTACTTTGATTCTTTGTAAATTTTTTTATTTAAAAAACATGTTTAGGATATGAAGGTCAAAGATTTACTCGTATTAGGGGCACTTTAAAACACGTTACTACTTAAAGCCTAGCCTATCAGCATAGTGTTTTATGGGGCACAGAGAGTGCTCGTGTAACAGTAACATTTCCATTTAAAAACCTGTAAATGCTGAAAAAGTAGGCAGTAAACTTTATTTATAACTTGCTTTGCACAATATTTGTCCATAATCTACCTGCTTAGCTAAATCCTGAAAGGTATTCAAAGAAATTAATTGTCTTTTTAGGATAAGTAAATATTGCTCATCAATGGATTTTAGTTTTGCTAAGCTTTGTACCTGTGACTAAGTTAGGCCAATCTATATTTTTGCTGGTTTTAGCAAACGTGTTTCATTTATCAAAAGAGAACTGGTCATAGACCATTTGGTAACTTAATTCTGCAATATCAAATGTTTAAGTTGTGTTAGTTAGTGTTGATAACTTATTTTGTAAAGCAGAGGACTAAATAACGTGCAATTGATATGGCTTTTACAGTGTGATAAGTTTGTAACGTAACTTCGTCGGTGACGTATAATGTAGCAGTACACAAGAAGAAAACAACACCAAAACAACCTAAGACAATTTCAAGCTCTTTTGGGCATACCTTGCATTAAATTTATAGCTTAGATTCCGAGCGGGTGTTCTTCAGCCATTTGATTATCATGGTTTGGATGACAAAAGCAGTGTTCAACTGAGGTAATAGAGAAATAGGTCTTCGTTTTTGAGTAACTTTGCTGACGGCTGCACACTTAATATTAGTCCAATCGTAATAATTTTAGATTGACGCTATTTAAAATCTTGGATGTTTTGTGAATAATGAGTTTTTGATTTTTATTTGATTTGGTAGTGTAGAAAAAATTTCTGCCAAAACATTTTTTGATTTTTAAAATTTAAATGTCCTGGTTTTTGGTAATTATTTACTATTTCCCCTTCACCTCCGATTCTTTACTATTTTAATATGTTTTTCTTATGACATTAAACCGCAAAAAACGTTCTTCGCAAATTTAATATACCAACGAAACAACTGTCTGAAGAGTAATAACCCAGTCAGTCTAGTCGACACTTTGAAAATATCGAACTTAGTAATATCGAGAACCAATTATTGTTTTTATATTGCGATATAATATTCACACCCCCCCCCCCCCTGCTCCTGATTGTTGTGTGGGGGGTCCACTTTGAGTGCACACTGCTGTAGCTAGCACGTCAACATGTGATATATTTACGTATATTTATCTCACCTAACCTAACCCCGCAGGGCGCTGTATGGGTAATTTTCCCTTTTTCGGGAGTTTTTCCTTTTTAGAAACTTGTTTTTTCTTGGACAGTTTTCCCGAAAAGGGAAAAATTGCTATACAGCGCTCTGCGGAGTTAGTTGTTATGATAAATATACACTGATATATCACATGTTGACGTGCTAGCTACAGCAGTGTGCACTCAAAGTGGACCCACACTACACCCGCAGGAGCGGGGGGGGGGGAGGTGCCAATATTATATTGCAAAATCAAAACAATAATTGCTTCTCGATATTAGTAAGTTCGATATTTTCATCTGATAGATTTATCTCGGATTTCCAAATTGTCTACTAGATTGACTGGGTTAGTACTCTTCAGACAGTTGTGTTTCGTTAGTATATTAAATTTGCGAACAATTTTTTTTGCGTTTTAAGAACAACATGGTTTTTTTGCGTTTTGCGTGTTACAGTCGAAATCCAATTATCCGAACCTCAATTATCCAAATCGATTTTGAGTGAAAAAATAGAAATATAAAAATCAAGAAAATAACAGCGGGAGCGCGTGTAGCGATAATGCGCCGTGAGCGCTAAAATAAAAGCCCGCGCTGTTACCTTCCGGACGATATTTTCGCAGGGAACAATGAGTCATACCCCCTTCCCGCCCTGCTCATCATCAGTCGCTACTGTTCTTTCACCGAGATTATCGTTCGAAATGAGTACAAAACGTAAACTGGTTATCCTTTCGCTAAGTGATAAACTCACTTTGCTCGAGATGTTCAAGTGAAATAACCAACATTGAGCAGTGAAATACGTACAGTATGTATTGAAAAGAGCAACTGTATATACTGTATTCAATTTAACTCCTGTAATTTAATTTTTATAACGTATATTCTTGATACAGTTCGCTCACTTTCTGTTCACTACATTATAATAATAACTTTGTCGATAAAATTCTGATTTTTTATGTATGGTGATGTTTTTTTGCTTAATTCCCGAGGTATACCTGATTATTCGAATTTCTGCATATCCTAATTGGCGCGATCCCCAATTAATTCGGATAATTGGAGTTTTACTGTAATGTCATAAGAACAACATATTTAAAATAGTAAAAGAATCGGAGGTGAAGGGGAAATAAAAAATAATTGCCTGGTCTTTTTCTCAAAAAAATCATTTCCTGAATAAATATTGAACTACCGGAGAAACAGGCCTATTGAATATTATTGAATCACCTTATATTTTTGTCTCAATTTTACTATATGCTTTTCTCAGTTTGACGTTGAGAGAGCCATCATCTTCTGACACACCCCTGGGTTGTTATAGGTGCCTGAATTGACACGGGATTCCGCCACATTGGAGGGTGATGACTCTGCATTGACGTGAGATGATCTGCAAATGCTACTGTCACAGTAGGCCTAGATTAACATTTTTAATCTGCCTATCGTTTCCCAACTTAATTTTAAGTTAGCATTAAGTATAGTGGTATATTTGCATGCTTTATGGACGATTTTGTTGTATTTGTAAATTTATAATGTTAATCTGAGAAGTGGTGTCAGGTAGCCATGCGGAAGGAACGCGATGCTAATTGCCAAGATGCTATTGCTACGTCGTATTAACGATTTAGACTTGAAAATTAAGTTGTGTAATTTTTTTTGTAGCCTACAGTAAATAGCTCCGCTTGAAGAGAGTTTAAATGGGGGTTAGATTTATTTGACCTCCTATGGTGCTTTCCTTATCTATATTTGTATTCTTTTATATAACATTACCTGGCCTTAACAACCTGGCTGGGACAAGTGGCTTAAATGGGTATTTTATTACATGAATCTTGTAAAACTAAGTTGATTTCTTACTAGAATTGTTGCTAAATAAATTTAGGTCCTATTCTCTCATTAGGGCCTATTGCTTTTTAAAATTCTGTTGTAACGGACCGCCCCGCCGTACACAAATAATTTTTCGGGCCTCTCGTGACCTCTTAAACTTACACTGCTTCTCATTGAGTTATTTTTTATAGTTTATAATAGTGGGGTGTCTTGACAAAATATTGTTATTTAGAAGTGATAATGTTGTGAATTTTGTAGTACATTTTTGATAGTTGGAAAAATTTCTCTAGCGAATATCTTGGACGTCGCTAACTATTATGACTGCTACAAGTTTTATGAAAACTATCATCTTTAGGTAACTCGCTATTAACAAAATTGATTCACTAAGGACATTTATCTGAACTAGGCAAAATAAATTTAGTTGCGATTAATTTAAATTCTACTCTTATCCTCTTGAGACTTGATATTTTGAATCGTATCCATCTTTGCCTAATCTGGCAAAGCTAGTATAATCTTACTTGCAATCATCTTAGATTTGAAAGTCGATCAAACTTAAGCATGCCTCTTGAAGATTTTACTCTTTTGAAATGTTGTAGACGAAAGATTATGAACGTCGATAAACTTATTGGATGAAATATTCTTTAAACTTACTTATTAAGAGAAATTATTGCAACTATATTATAAATATTATGGACGTCGATAAGTATCTTGACGAAAAACTATTTTTATCTTTAGAGTTAGGCGATAAATGTTATTGCGACAGTTTCTAGTATTATTATAAACGTCGATAAATTTATTTGATGAAACATTCTTTGTGAAACTTAGGCTATTGAGAGAGATAATTACAACTATTTGTAAATATGATTTCCATTGTTTTGTAGTAGTTATTGTACTGTAGATTTATTACCTAGCGTTAATCGTAATTTACAAAGTTGGGAAATGAGTTAGGTTGGACGCTCTATTGTAAGCAGGACCTAGGGTTTCAGCGAGCTAATGTTCCGATGTTGTCGATTCCTCTTCTTTTTAGTCGAGGATCCAAAATCGATCTTAGTTTTCCTGACCCGGCCTGCAATTTTCTTGCTTCGTTTGTAAAAAGTTTTATTTTTCCAGCAATAAATCCAGATGAAATTTTATTTAATGGCTTTTGTGTATATCTCTGTATCCTAGAATCTTGTCGATGTTCTTAACTGTAGTTTTTAGGTCTCGTTACATAGGTTTTACCAGAAGATTTGACGAGTATGAAAACATTATTGGTCAAATATGCCTTTCTGAACACAATCTGAATTGCTATACAATAAGGTTACCTACTACCTTATGTTGCGCTGGAAGTTGGTTCCCAAAGGTCACAAGGTATGTGAAAACCTAAGGTCTTGTTAAATAGGTTTTGCCAGATGATTTGAAGAATATGAAAAAAAAATCATTATTCATTGATCAAATATGCCTTTCTGAACATGAATCTGAATTACAGTACAGTAAGGTTATCTACCACCTTATGTTTGCGCTGGACGTTGGTTAACCCAGAGATTGCAAGGTATGTGAAAACTAATTCAGGAACTTGTAACTGGTTTTTTTGGTTTTAAAAAGAAAATAAACTGCGGTAAAGTTACAGCTTTCTTGATAATGGTGTGGGCCTGCTTGTTACTATAAACATATTTTTAAACTAGTGCTATCAAAGAGAAACTGAAACACAATTGCTTTTGATTTCTGGATAATAATATTCCTTGTGTATTGCAACAAACACTTTTGAACTAAAAAAAACTGATTGGCATTGATTTTTAAAATTAGTAACCTCTTAATTATTGTTCATAATTCTATCCTCATATTCAATTTAGCGGTCTTTCGAATGTCTACACAGAACAGATACACTGTGCAAAGATAATGTAAAGCTTGTTATATAACATATATTCCAAAATGGAAGTTTTGTTGGCACCATCTTCTATCTCCCTGTAATTCTGTGCAATATGAATTCTGAAGTTGCAGATGATGCTTTAGTACGAATGCATTTGGGGAGCGAAAGGAATCGAAATGCTTACTGCGCAAGATTAAATATATGCAGATAAATACGCCTGCTCTAAGGCAAAAGGCAAGTCACATTTTTGTTTAAGTTTGAAAGCTGGATGCAATTAGAATGATAAGATCTGCGATGATTCTGTTTCAGCTGGTTTTGTTGCGGGTGATCATGATGTATAAAAAATTGTTTCATAAGCGATAAAGAACTGTCATTCTACATGATAGCGAAATAGTTCCTGACCATTAGGCCTAGGCCTGGCCTTAAATTGATATAACCAGTCACTGGATTAATTTGAAAATGTTTTGAACCTAGTAGTACAACGTTGTTTAAATTGGTCGCCAATGCAGATGATTCTTTTAGAACAACCAAAAGTATACATTTTTAGAACTGGTGCCTTGGAAAATCACCTTCCCTTTTGAAACTGATGGATTGAGGCAAGTTTATTAAATATATATCTATTTTTAAGAATATCAACAATTATTCCTTGAACTATAACATATTCACGTTTAGTTCAAGCGAACTATATACCAGTACATCAAAATATTCTTTTAACTGTTTAAGCAAACCACATATACAGTCTTGTGTAGAGGTCTTTGACAGGTTTATATTATTGGACAAAAGAAATGTTTTCATGAGTTCATTAAATCTTGTAGAACTGGAGTATTTAAATGGTTTTAATAAGATAAATCTTGTAAAAAGTTATTTGACAGTAATTTCAGTCATAAAACCAAATTTTCCGACTTGTTACACTGAATTGATTGCGTTGACATGCGGTTGGGATTTGTTTAACACTGTATGGTGCATCGATTGTAGGGGCTATGGTGGTCCTTAAATATCAACACGCGCAGAGGAGTAAGAAGAATCCATCTATGCGTTCCTGGAAGAAGAGAATCTCTGTTACCAAATTACTGGTAAAAATAGACTAAACTTAAGGCATTTATCAGTAGTTCTAAGGTAACTTTAAACTTTACACATAACACAACAGCAATTTGAAGATAAATTTTGCAATGTACACTTCTTAAGATTAGTCTTAATCAAAACTAAATTTATCACACTCGTTATATGAAATAAAATTTATATCAGTTTCATACCTTAAGTGGATCAGTTAAGTCAACACGTGTGAAGTCATTTTTAGTCAATTGCAAAATCATCACATGTTGAGACCTTTAAAATACAGATAAATTATATGCAATGACAACACCAAAGTTAAATAGGAGACTGAGAGGCCTCTCGGTTACAAATAGCAAGTCTTCAGCTGATTCAATTAGTAGCCAAGTGGAATAATAATAGAAGAGCAATATGTTATGTCTGTATGATATTAAATATACTTCGGTAATATTGTATAAATAATCACATATATTAATAAATGACAATTTTTTCAAAACATTTTATTTTATATTAAGATTAACATTTTTATGTTAGGGATTATTTAAAAAACTCAGATCTAGATGATGACTAAACATATAAAACATATAATAAATTATTCTCAGTAAAGCCACGCTCTGCCTCGAAACCCAGTAAATATAAAGTTAGTGTTATAAGTAAAGATTTCCTATTTGTAGATTACCGTGGTAACAGTGAATATAAAGTATACTTTTTAAATATCTATCAAATAATGTAACACCAGATATGGTTGGTAGAATTATAAAAAATGTTTGCTTAGGTTTTAAAATGAAAAAAAAAAAAAAAACTAACTTACATGTAGTATACATGTAGTTTATCGTTTAATCAACAGTTTACTTGGATATTTAGTGTGTCAGTCCTCTTTTAGTGCTATTATTTGAGGAATTAAACAATTTCCTCTGTTCCCAAGTGAGATTAAATTTGTTTTTAGGGAATGCGTTTCCATGGATTCAAGCGCAGAAGGTCCCATATTATGTTGTCCGAGCAATTGTCTTACTTCTTTAAAGGCTTTTAGGTAGGCTATCCAGATATTTTCCGGAAAAGATTGGTTAATATTGTTGAAATCATGTTAAGCATTTTTTCCTTTACAGATATGTGACGTTAACACACACACAGTCGAGTGGAGAGTATTTTTCAGCTACGATTCTACCTCGTTTTTATTTTGTTCTAGTTGCTTGTTTTCAGCCCCTCCAGTAAACCCTAAAGAAACGAAAATATGGTTCATCTGATTAATATTAACTTTGTTCCCGTGGTCCTTAAACAGAAATTTGCTAAGAGATTGGCAGCCCCTAACATTGGAGAGAGAAAGTTTAAAATCATCAGTTTTAACGGATAACAGCACATTCTCATACTCATCACTAGCATTTCGGGACTCGAGTCCTTGAAATATCCTGAAATTATTTGTCATCCGGCAGACATAAGGTATGTACCCCACTTGGTTCATAGACAATAAAAAAAGAGATGGCCTCTCAGTAAAATGTTTTTTTTCTAAGAATGTTAATTTAATTACATCTCTTATATTGATCCCTATTGAATGCAAAGCTCAACGTGTTGAAACTAATTCATGTCATCTCTCTGTAAATAACTTGTAAAAACAGAAAATCAGATATCAAATTAAGCTTTAGAACATCTCTGTTTCTAGAGTTTAAATGAAGCTGATTAACGCTGGATTACAATAACAAATTGGGTGATTTCTATGTGAACTCTATTCCTTATAAATTTTAAACAAATATTTAGTCAATTACAAAAACCATACTAACAGGTGTTTGATGTTTTAGGTACTTAAATGAAAATTAATAGCAAAAATGCATTTTTGGTTTTTGTTGTTTTACGTCTCAAAAAAAACTTTGCAAATATAAGTTACTACCAAAGAACTGATAAAATGATGAGAAATAATACTATTCAATACAACACAACACAATGAAAAAGAACAAAAGTTCTCAAGATCTCTCAGTTGAAAACACTATTCATTACTATTAATTAATACTATTAAATTACACAACACATGGAAGTTCTCAATATCTCTTTTTTTATTATAATATGTCTTATTTTTTTAATACAAAGTGCCTACTTAAATTCCTTTAACTTATGTAATTCAGTTATGTATTATATTTCGTCTAATACTCAAACCTTAAGACGGACAGACACAAAAACACAAGTTCTCAAAATATCTTCAGTTGAAAATAATACTTTTAAATTACACAGCACATTGGAAGTTCCCAATATCTCTTTGTTTTGTCTTGTTATGTCTTATATTTTTTGTATTCTCTGTACTAAAATTCCTTTCAACACACATAATTCCAGTTAGGTATTAAATTTTGTCTGATTAGTTCAATACTCAAACCTAAAAGGAAAATAAACCTCTTGGGGACGCTAAATCATCAGAAAAAAATTTAAAACACGAGCTTTTCTCTAGAAGTCTTAGTGGTTATTTATCAATGGTTATTTTCGTGAAATCTTAACACTATGAATTATTAAACTTAAGAGCAAGAGTATTGATAAATGGTATTGTGTACTCATTTTTTTTAAGTGAACGCCGGATCATCAGTGTTTTTCAGCATATTGAACTAACAAATCTATATGATGAAAAAATTAGCTCCTGAAGTTAAAGGAGACAAGTACAGACAGTTATGAAGAATGGCTTCTTGCGTGAGTTGTAATATACATTGGCTGTTGTTTGAAAAATAATTTATGAGCTGATTTGTTCCAAGAATTTTTTTGCTAAACAATGCCAATTTGAGTCATATTATAAATATAACAGTTAATAGAAAATCAAAGAAATTGCAACATTCTTTAATTGCTACTTCCAAATTGGATGGCCATTATATATACCGCACCTTTAACCCTCCAACCGCTCATTAAAATTTTCCATAATGGTAAGGTAATTTTGACCGTCGCGTAAGTTTTTAGGAAAAAGCTCATACAAACTTAAAATTTTTACACAGCAAATACATGTTATATATCAAATTGTTCAGAATAAAATATTCTATTAGAAAATAACATTATTTATTACATACTTACAGAAAATATCCAGAGGAAGTCCAAGGATATAGTTGCAATAGATCTTTTTTTTTCTTCTTTTTACAGTATGGTACCATCATAAAATATATCTTCTAACCACATTCTGAGATAGCCAAAATGTGCACAATTTTATTTATTTTTCAATGATATATAAAACTTTGGGTTGTTATTGGAAATAAATTATTTACAGGGAAAAATCCGTGGAAAAACACAACACACTTTTCCGCAGAAATGCCACATAGTGTGGAACATATATGGTAAACCACTTCAGTATTTGTTGGAACTGCATAAGAGATCTATCAAGTGTTTAGTCTATAAAAACTATGTAACTACTAGCCTATCTATAAATATTTTATAAGTTATACACAAAACTAAGACATTTTCTAAACAAAAGTATTTCAAAACATTACAATTAGACAGTAACCACAAAACAGAGCAGACTACACACTCAACGTAAACAAAAACAAACCCCCGAAAACCAGGTTTGCCAACATCGCATTTTCACGACGCAAATTACTGGAACTATGATGACAAGATAGCGTATTCTTTCCTCTTTAATACTATATAAAATACACGTATATTTACTGAAAAATAACAGAGATAAATGCATTTTACTAAACCCATGTAAATGGGTCGCGATCGCGACCTTACCAGTATACGCGTTGCGTAATTGGATCGCGATCGCGATCTTTACCAGTTGGAGGGTTAAAACACCAAAACCAAAACACAACTTGGAAAATATATATTTATCAAATACTTGGACGGTTCAATTTCACTTCGTCCTAATTTGTTGTGGAAAATGTTAATAAATTATCTAAAGTAAAATTAAGTTTCTTTAGAGACTAAAGAAACACTGATATTTTTGTGAATCCTTTATTTTAAGTTCCTAAACATTTTTTTTCGGTCAAGAATTTGCCAGTATGTGTGGAGGTTTGTGCCTTTAGTCTTGCAGTTAAGACAAGGGCTCTGCCGTGGAAGTTTCAGTTATGCATTACTGAACATCACAGATGAAAGTTACGAAATATCAGGAAAAAAGGAAATATGGAATTTCATGAAGGAACTATTGGAACAATATATCCAACATGAAAACACTCCGCATCCAGATTCCAGTTTAGAGGTATAAATTATTGATGAAAAAGAAAGTATCGAACAAGTGTTGCAGCTTGCACAACAGATTTAAGACACACAAGCAAGGGTAGGTAACCTAAAGAAAGATTTATATTAATTTTGCCCCAAGTCTGATGTTTAGCCAGTATTAAAAGCATAATATTTTATTTTTTTATTCAATGTTTAAAAATTAATCATATGTTCTGAAACAATTTTTAATGTTAATAACCATCCAATTATCAAATCCAAGTTGTAGTTTGCCTATATCGTAAATAATTAATAGTATCCATTTCATAGCTTGGACGAGACGCATCACAGTTAGGTGAAAAGGCTTGCGAGACATTTTTTATCTCAAATCCTCTTCATTTTAAGAGATGGTAGGTTAATTCACTGGGTTTTTCTAATATGTCCCTGCAGTTATTATGTATGACGGCAGTATGTATTTACTGATAGTCCATCTATAGTAATAACTGTTTGGCGTTTATGAGTACAACTACATTACCTACAAACCTATTAAATCCAATGCATTATAGTCATAGGTCATACTATAATGCAAGGTTATCAAGTCTCCTTTATTATCCGAATGTATTTGATAGTTCACAGGCTGCTTTTTTAACATCAGTTCTGATTCCAATTGTTTTTAATTGTGGTTAAAAAAGAAGAACAGTTTAAGGTTATTGAAATTCAATTATTCAATCGTTGGTTAAATGTGATAGAAGATATCTTTGAATTGTTTGCTAAGCAAACTCTGTTCACCTAAACAAATAGGAAGGATGAATATCCTTCACAATAGGATTAAAGAGAATATTGCTCAAAGGCAAATAATAAACCAGTGCAACAATTAGGAAATTTTTTAAGGTGGAGGCTGCTGAAGATGTTATTTAAAGAAAAAACGCCGAGGTACTGAAGACAACAGGTATTTCAAGTAAGCAATTCAAATTTCTCTTGATGAAAATAAATGTGGTTAAGCATTGCAAAAAGGAATTGGTGGCATGATTTGTAACTCAATAAGGTGGTTTTAGTTTTGTTGGTTTATTTGTCCAAGGCACTCTTGAGTTTGTCGGCTGGGTTGATGCGGGAAGTGCCAGATGCCTCAAATGCCACTTTATGGCTTCAGTCGGACAATGAACACTACCCATTTATAAAAAAAAAAAAAACTAAATATTTGGCCGATAACAAGTAAGTCTGCGCTAGACCTTATATGCTTAGACATGTCACAACTTAGTTGCTTGATTAACTCGATGACTAATTACTTTCAAAGGTTTAAACTAAAGCACTGTTGTTACTCCTGCCTATTGTTTTTTCTCGTTAAACGTGCGCTGCGACGTCCGATTCTGGTCGCTGCAAATCGAACGCAGGAGCTGAGCGCCCAAAATTGTTTCAGTTAGACCTCTCCTTAAAACGTGCGCTGAGACGCGCCCGATTCCTGTCCCCCCAAATCAAACGCAGGAGCTGAGGGCCCCAAATTGTTTTCAGTTGAGACCTGCGAGTCTCGTAGTTTTAAAATAATCTCTATCTTGTTTGATTCATATCTGGTGAAATTTTGGTTTTGGCGTTGAGCAGCAACTGTGTAATATAGAAGGTAATGTTTAAAAAAAAATTTACTTATTCTGGACGGACGGCGTAATATTGTTAGACAGCATTTGCATCTTTTAATCACATGTTGTGTGCTTGTACTTGCAAAAGACTTGCATAGGATGAATATTGTAAATTGTAAAAACAATTGTAAAATTTGTGTGGGAATATCCAAGATTTATTTTTAAATTTATCAAAGTAGTATCCAGTGTAATGAAATGGTAATGATCTGTCTTAATCCGTCATAATGGTAATGTCTTAACAATGCACATGATGGGAATAGTTGCCTGGTGACCGTAGCCGGATTTGTTAACCACTGAACCCATAAACTACTAACACGGTTCATGTTTTGAATATATTCTTATAATCTGGTTTATTTGTGTTTTATGAAATTAAGATTGGCCATTCCTACATTTTAACTGTTCGGTGTACTTTAAATGGTCAGAGAATGTAGTTTTGTAATATACCAAGTGTTATTTACATTTTCATTTTTAAAATCCTATTTTACATCTTTAAAATTCCTTTTTTAAGATATTAAAACTATAATTCAGTCTCATAAAATCCAGGATTTAACGCTGCACAGACTCTGCTTAATGAAAAAAACAACATTTACATTTTCATTTTTAAAATCCTATTTTAAATCTTTAAAATTCCTTTTTTAAGATATTAAAACTATAATTCAGTCTCATAAAATCCAGGATTTAACGCTGCACAGACTCTGCATAATCAAAAAAACAACAAAATTGCACTTAAGTTATGCTACTAAAGTGTTTTGTCGATGCCGAACAATTATTTGAAAGGTGGGAGTATTTAAATTGATAAAATCAATGATTTGAGCAAGTTCTGAAAACCTCGTGTAGTATAAAATAGTTTCCATCCATTCTTATTCCTGATTTTGTTGTTATATAAGAAAATTGAGGCTTTTTGGGTTGTGCATTATATTATTCGCATGTCATTTAGTCAAAATACCATCTCCAAAGCTTTCATAGACGTGAACAACTTTTTTGGCACTGTAATGATTAACAAATTTCCTTCCTTTTCAAACTAAAGTTATCTTGATGTCTTCAAATCTTATGTTAACTAAATTCTTATTTTTATGGTCAAATTCACACTTTTAGTCTACAAAAAAAAAAAAAAAATAGACACCAGTCAATAAAAACAACAGCATGATGAAAAGAGCATGAATTTAATCCTGTGATGCCATGGTTCTTGACACTGTAACAAAGTAGATATTTGCAATTATTGTATTCAGTTTGTGTAGGGCACACATTACATTTTTTGCGGAAATGGTTTTTAACTTTGTAAATAAGTTACTAACATAACTGCAATATTCCAGCAGGTTTTTTCAGGAGTAAAACAATTCAAGGTATCAAAAGAAAGTTAACCAGAAAAAAGCTTATTAGGAATAAAATTATTGCTATAAAATGTGGTTAAACAACATAAAAGCTGAATTAATATTAAAATCTTTTGGGAGAATTGCTACAAAGAAAATAATGGTTAAACTTGACATGAAACTTGGACTCAGTCGTAGGGAAAATTATTGGAAATATTGTACCTAAAAAGAAATGTAACCAGATTATAAATTATATAGTTGTACATCTGATACTGATTAGGTCAGCAGGGCTGGCCAGGGTTTTAATAAATTTCAGCTTGTTCAGTGAGATGTTGGATCGAAGTCAAAGGAGGGGAATATGTGTAAGAAGAGAGCATTTTCGATTCACAACATTGATATATCGAAGATTGATGTAAATAAATGGTAGCCTTGGTGGTGAATTTTGATAAGAACATTTAAAGTGAAAATATTATATTTGTGGCCTTATTAGAATAACACCTGATATGTATTGATACAAGTTTCCTCCAGTTTAAATGTTAAAAGGTAAGAGAAGTCTCAAATGACCCTAGGTTTTTGTAATAAATTGTTCCATTAACAAATAAATAAAGGTATTTCTAAGTGACGGTTGAAAAATATACAATTTTGAAACTAAATATGAATTTTGTAGGGATTCTTTTAATTCTTAGAAAAATACCCAAGATAATCAGTTGAAATGTATCACAATCAACTGTCTTGCTTAAAAAAAGGTAATTCTAAAGTCACTGATAAAGTATCTGTGCAAGGTATACGAATATTAAATGTCCTTTGCTGTTCATTAAGACTTATTGTGCAAGAAAAAAAAAACTAATATATATATATATATATATATATATATATATATATATATATACACACACACACACACACACTACAGATAATATACAAAATATGACTGTATAGTAAGTAGATAAATGTACCTATTTGATTTAACAAATTCATGAAGACCTTTATAAAGAAAGTTTCAAATATCTTGGATTAAAAAAATATAAAAAAATTGTGATTTTAAATCAGTGTTATTAAGAATAAAAATAGAATTATCAACTTTGTACTAAAAACAAAGATAACAAATCACAAATATATAAAACTGCTTGTGTGTTCTGTTTTAACATTTTGTTTAGGCAGTTTGTTTTATCCCAGCTCCAGGTCTGATCGCTCATAGGCAGAATAAGGTTTAGAAAATGATCTTGCGACGGGCTGTATGAAAAAGCTATATCGATATTTCAGTTGATAATCATTTCTTTAGAGGTAACAATTGGAATCAATAGAATGTTTTAAAATTGATGAAGATAGTGAAATTCCAACGGAAATCGTTGAACCAAGTAAGAAATTTGTAAGATGTATAAATTTATTAGGACTTGTATTGAAAGTTTAACAGAAATTGAAGGAAAATAACAGGTAATTATAATGAAGATTTTATAAAATCCTAATAAATTTTTGGTAAATAGATCCGATTGTAAAAGTAGTTGCCTTGTTTTCTTAAAGTATTTTTCAGGAGGCAGTACATTCCATTATTTTATTATTCCTTATGAATGAATGGAGCATACTTGAACATCAATAACAAAGTACGCCAAATAGAAGTCCAAATATCGATCAAGTTTTGAAGGCATCCCAAATTTTAATCATCAATCGATGTGAGAAGTCTGGTTATGTAACTAGCAGTATAAAGGGATTATTTTGAAGAAATTAAGTCAGCACCATTGGCCACTTACAGTAAGTCCATAGAAATGTTTATACATATTTCATGTAAAGCTCATAATTAACGACTTATTAATGTAACATATATATGTATATGTATATACATATATATATATATATATATGTTTGGCATACAAATTTATAAAATAATTTGCTTGTGAATCTATAAAATAATGAATAAATAAAGGTTAAAAGACATGCTTGTTTTTAAACATCTGTTTAATAGTTCAACAAATTGTGAAGAGCAGTGTTTCATATAAGTACACGACGAAACAGCAAGTTATTACAGAATTTGTAAACTTAAGGTACTGTAATAAATCGATTTGTCTACAATAGAAAAATGGTAATCATTTAAAAATATTGATGAACATGTTATATTTTGAAAACAATTCTACGTATTAGGCTAAGGGTAATAACTACAGTCCCGTGATATAAAGTTAGTTTAGGTAATGCAGAGGCTTGTGATTTCATGAGAGCTCCTGTGGGTGTGTTGTCGCGATGAAGATTAATATGCAGTCTTACGGTTTACCCGTTTATCGATACTTAAGTCCAGCCGGGCGGTACCTAATGGCAAGTAAGAGTAAAGTTGATGAATTTGTATGTATTTATTTAGTATTTTAAATGTTTATAATTAACAAGTTTTATTGTAAGGTTTTTGCATCACCATATAATTTTTAATATAAACCATAAAATTGCTTTAGACAAAAGAAAGTAGGCATAATGTATTAAGGACGATAAACCTCTTTAAAAGGGTATGTGTATGTGTGTTTTCAAAGATTTTTTACAGGAAACCACTTTGAAATACAATGTCAGGCGTACAATGTCCCCAAGTGGTTAACTGGTCATCGTCGTGACTTAGAAAAGTTGACGTCTCCTTAATAAATATGTAGAGGTATTTATCTTTTCAATTATCAATATTAAAACAAAGTGAGAATAGTTATTTTTGTAGAAAAACAAAGATCAAAATCCTGAATATTCGGAATGGTTTATGGTCTATAGAAAACTACTTTTGTTTTCTGTCTTAATGCTTTGTTTAGGCATTTTGTTATATCCCAGATCCAGGTCTGATCGCTCGTAGGCAGAGTAAAGTTTATAAAATGATCTCGTCACGAACTGTATGAAAAAGCTACAACAGGACTTCAGTTGATCATATCCCTTGTGCTGAAAATTAAGAACGGTCGAAGGTTTTAAAATTTATGAAGAAAATGTTGAAATGGCAATGGAACTCGTTAAACCACGTAAGAAATTTGTAAGATATAAAAATGAATAACGACCTATATTAAAAGTAACACATCAAAGTAAAATAATGATTTTATAAAATCAAATGAAACTTTAGTAAATTGATATCCGTATAAAAAAATGGTTGTCTTGTTTACTGAAATATTTTTCAGGAGGCTGATCATTCCAGTATTTTGTATTTTATTGACCTTTTTTAACCCATGGAAAGTACGCCGAATAAATGTTCAAACAACAATCAAGTGTTGAAGGAGGCCCACTACTTTCCCAAATGATCTGAGATGCCTGTTTACAAAATTGAATGCAAAATAATTATTAAGAGAAAATTATAGTCATCACCACTGACCAATCTCAATTTTCCAGTAAGTCCATATAAAGTGTTCCAACCTTTATTTATTTAAAAGTCATAAATTATAACCGATCTATTGAAGTAATAATATAAATATTAGAAAATCATGATTTATTTAAAAGTCATAAATTATAACCGATCTATTGAAGTAATAATATAAATATTAGAAAATCATGGTTTTACATACGTTTTGAAATTCATGATTAGTGAAGCAGCATTTCATTAACTATACACGACAAAACATAGTGTCATTAGGAATTTAATAAATTTAAGTTACTGTAATATAACTATTTTGTCTGCGATAAAGTTGATAACCGTAGTACAAAACAAAATATTGATGAGCAAACAATTCTGCATCTTAGGTTAAGGGTAATAACTACAGTCCCTTGTTATAAACTTGTTTAGGTAATGCAGAGGCTTGCGATTTCGTGACAGCTCCACCAGTCGTTGTGTTATCGCGATGAAGATTAATATGCAGACTTGCTGTTTACCCGTGTATCGATAAGTCAAGCGACTTCTGGGCGGTACTTGCCGGGCGGTACATAATGGCAAGTAAGAGTAAAATTGATGAACTACTATGAGTTGTGTTTAATTTGAGTGTTTTTTTTAGTATTTTACATGATTATAATCAAGTTTTATATATTTAAAAGGTTTTTGAATCACCAAAAGATGTATATAAAGTTATTATATTGTAAAATATATTCCATGAAATTGTTTTTAGACAAAAGAAAGTAGGTGTAACGTGTTAAGGACGATAAACCTTTTTAAAAGGGTATGTGTGTGTGTGTGTTTTCAAAGATTGTTTACAGGAAACAGATTTGAAAACCATTATCAGGCGTACAATGTCCCCAAGTGGTTAACTGGTCATCGTTGTGATGTAGAAAAGTTGAGCAGGAAACAGCTTTGAAATCCATTGTCAGGCGTAAAATTTCCCCAAATGGTTAACAGGTCATCCCCGTGACGTCGTCGCCTCCTTAATAAAGATGTAGAGGTATTTATCTAGTCAATTATCAATATTGTTAAAAACATAAGTGAGAATAGTTATTTTTGTAAAGAAAAGATAAAAATCGTGAATATTCGCAATGGTTTATGGTCTATAGAAAAGTACTCTTGTTTTCTGTCTTAATGCTCTGTTTAGGTAGTTTGTTATGTCCCAGCACCAGGTCTGATCGCTCGTAGGCAAAATAAAGTTTAGAAAATGATCTTGTTACGAACTGTATGAAAAAGCTACAACAGGACTTCAGTTGATCTTATCCCTTGTGCTGAAAATTAAGAACAGCCGATAGATTTAAAATTTATGAAGAGAATGTTGAAATGTCATTCGAACTCGTTAAACCACGTAAGAAATTTGTGAGATATAAAGATGTATAATGACCTATATTAAAAGTTACAATTCAAAGTAAAATAATGATGATTTTATAAAAAACAAAGGATCTTTAAGTAAATTGATTTGCGTATAAAAAAAATGGTTGTCTTATTTTCTGTAGTATTTTTCAGGAGGCTCTTCATTCCAGTATTTTCTATTTTATTGACCTTTTTAACCTATAAAACAAAAGTACGCCGAATAAAAGTTCAAACAACAATCAAGTGTCGAAGGAGTCCCACACCTTTCCCAAATGATCTGAGATGTCTGTTTACCAAATCGAATGCAAAATAATTATTAAGAGAAAATTATAGTCATCACCCCCGATCATCTCAATTTTCCAGTAAGTCCATATAAAGTGTTTAACGTTAATTTATTTCAAGGTCATAAATTATAACCGATCTATTGAAGTAATAATATAAATATTTGAAAAACATGGTTTTACATACGTTTTGAAATTCATGAATTAGTGAAGCAGCATTTCATTAACTATACACGACAAAACTGTAATCTAACTATTTTGTCTGCGATAAAGTTGATAACCGTACAAAACAAAATATTGATGAGCAAACAATTCTGCATCTTAGGTTAAGGGTAATAACTACAGTCCCTTGTTATAAACTTGTTTAGGTAATGCAGAGGCTTGCGATTTCGTGACAGCTCCCCCAGTCGATGTGTTATCGCGATGAAGATTAATATGCAGACTTGCTGTTTACCCGTGTATCGATACTTAAGTCCAGCGACTTCCGGGGGGTACTTGCCGGGCGGTACCTAATGGCAAGTAAGAGTAAAATTGATGAACTTCTATGAGTTGTGTTTAATTTGAGTGTTTTTTTAGTATTTTACATGTTTATAATCAACAAGTTTTATATATTTATAAGGTTTTTGAATCACCAAAAGATGTATATAAAGTTATTATATCTTAAAATATAAACCATGAAATTGTTTTTAGACAAAAGAAAGTAGGCGTAACGTGCCAAGGACAATAAACCTTTTTAAAAGGGTATGTGTGTGTGTGTGTTTTCACAGATTGTTTACAGGAAACAGATTTGAAAACCATTATCCAGGCGTACAATGTCCCCAAATGGTTAACTGGTCATCGTTGTGATGTAGAAAAGTTGAGCAGGAAACAGCTTTGAAATCCATTGTCAGGGGTAAAATGTCCCAAAATGGTTAACAGGTCATCCCCGTGACGTAGAAAAGTTGTCGTCTCCTTAATAAAGATATAGAGGTATTTATCTAGTCAATTATCAATATTGTTAAAAACATAAGTGAGAATAGTTATTTTTGTAAAAAAAAATCGTGAATATGCACAATGGTTTATGGTCTATAGAAAAGTACTCTTGTTATCTGTCTTAATGCTCTGTTTAGGTAGTTTGTTATGTCCCAGCACCAGGTCTGATCGCTCGTAGGCAAAATAAAGTTTAGAAAAGATCTTGTTACGAACTGTATGAAAAAGCTACAACAGGACTTCAGTTGATCTTATCCCTTGTGCTGAAAATTAAGAACAGCCGAAAGTTTTAAAATTTATGAAGAGAATGTTGAAATGTCATCGGGACTCGTAAAACCACGTAAGAAATTTGTAAGATATAAAAATTTATAATGACCTATATTAAAAGTAACAATTCAAAGTAAAATAATGATGATTTTATAAAAAACCATGGATCTTTAGTAAATTGATTTGCGTATAAAAAAAAGGTTGTCTTGTTTTCTGAAATATTTTTCAGGAGGCTCTTCATTCCAGTATTTTGTATTTTATTGACCTTTTAACCTATGAAAAAAAAGTACGCCGAATAAAAGTTCAAACAACAATCAAGTGTCGAAGGAGTCCCACACCATTCCCAAATGATCTGAGATGTCTGTTTAGCAAATCGAATGCAAAATAATTATTAAGAGAAAATTATAGTCATCGCCACTGACCATCTCAATTTTCCAGTAAGTCCATATAAAGTGTTTAACGTTTATTTATTTCAAGGTCATAAATTATAATCGATCTATTGAAGTAATAATATAAATATTTGAAAAACATGGTTTTACATACGTTTTGAAATTCATGAATTAGTGAAGCAGCATTTCATTATCTATACACGACAAAACATAAGTGTCATTAGGAATTTAATAAACTTAAGTTACTGTAATATAACTATTTTGTCTGCGATAAAGTTGATAACCATCGTACAAAGCAAAATATTGATGAGCAAACAATTCTGCTTCTTAGGTTAAGGATAATAACTACAGTCCCTTGTTATAAACTTGTTTAGGTAATGCAGAGGCTTGCGATTTCGTGACAGCTCCACCAATCGGTGTGTTATCACGATGAAAATTAATATGCAGACTTGCTGTTTACCCGTGTATCGATACTTAAGTCCAGCGACTTCCGGGCTGTACATAATGGCAAGTAAGAGTAAAATTGATGAACTACTATGAGTTGTGTTTAATTTGAGTGTTTTTTTTAGTATTTTACATGTTTATAATCAACAAGTTTTATATATATATATATAAAGGTTTTTGCATCACCAAAATATGTATATTAAGTTATTATATTTTGAAATATAAACCATGAAATTTCTTTAAGACATAAGAGAGTAGGCATAACGTGTCAAGGATGATAACCCTTTTTCAGAGGGTATGTGTGTGTGCGTTTTCAAAGATTGTTTGCAGGAAACGGCTTTGAAATCCATTGTCAGGCGTACTATGTCCCCAAGTGGTTAACAGGTCATCCCCGTGACGTAGAAAAGTTGTCGTCTTCTTAATAAAGATGTAGAGGTATTTATATAGTCAATTATCAATATTGTTAAAAACATAAGAATAGTTATTTTCGTAAAAAAAAGAAAAATCGTGAATATTCACAATGGTTTATGGTCTATAGAAAAGTACTCTTGTTTTCTGTCTTAATGCTCTGTTTAGGTAGTTTGTTATGTCCCAGCACCAGGTCTGATCCCTCGTAGGCAGATTAAAGTTTAGAAAATGATCTTGTTACGAACTGTATGAAAAAGCTACAACAGGACTTCAGTTGATCTTATCCCTTGTGCTGAAAATTAAGAACAGACGAAAGTTTTGAAATTTATGAAGAGAATGTTGAAATGTCATCGGAACTCGTTAAACCACGTAAGAAATTTGTAAGATATAAAAATTTATAATGACCTATATTAAAAGTAACAATTCAAAGTAAAATAATGATGATTTTATAAAAAACCATGGATCTTTAGTAAATTGATATGCGTATAAAAAAAAGGTTGTCTTGTTTTCTGAAATATTTTTCAGGAGGCTCTTCATTCCAGTATTTTGTATTTTATTGACCTTTTAACCTATGAAACAAAAGTACGCCGAATAAAAGTTCAAACAACAATCAAGTGTCGAAGGAGTCCCACACCTTTCCCAAATGACCTGAGATGTCTGTTTAGCAAACCGAATGCAAAATAATTATTAAGAGAAAATTATAGTCATCCCCACTGACCATCTCAATTTTCCAGTAAGTCCATATAAAGTGTTTAACGTTTATTTATTTCAAGGTCATAAATTATAATTGATCTATTTAAGTAATAATATAAATATTTGAAAAAACATGGTTTTACATACGTTTTGAAATTCGTGAATAAGTGAAGTAGAATTTCATTAACTATACACGACAAAACTGTAATATAACTATTTTGTCTAACCATCGTACAATCAAAATATTGATGAGCAAACAATTCTGCTTCTTAGGTTAAGGGTAATAACTACAGTCCCTTGTTATAAACTTGTTTAGGTAATGCAGAGGCTTGCGATTTCGTGACAGCTCCACCAGTCGGTGTGTTATCGCGATGAAGATTAATATGCAGACTTGCTGTTTACCCGTGTATCGATACTTAAGTCCAGCGACTTCCGGGCGGTACTTGCCGGGCGGTACCTAATGGCAAGTAAGAGTAAAATTGATGAACTTCTATGAGTTGTGTTTAATTTGAGTGTTTTTTTTAGTATTTGACATGTTTATAATCAACAAGTTTTATATTTTTATAAGGTTTTTGAATCACCAAAAGATGTATATAAAGTTATTATATCGTAAAATATAAACCATAAAATTGTTTTTAGACAAAAGAAAGTAGGCGTAACGTGTTGAGGACGATAAACCTTTTTAAAAGGGTATGTGTGTGTGTTTTCAAAGATTAGTTACAGGAAACAGATTTTAAAACCATTATCGAGGCGTACAATGTCCCCAAATGGTTAACTGGTCATCGTTGTGATGTAGAAAAGTTAAGCAGGAAACAGCTTTGAAATCCATTGTAAGGCGTAAAATGTCCCCAAATGGTTAACTGGTCATCCCTGTGTCGTCGTCGTCTCCTTAATAAAGATGTAGAGGTATTTATATAGTCAATTATCAATATTGTTAAAAACATAAGTGAGAATAGTTATTTTTGTAAAGAAATATTCGCAATGGTTGATGGTCTATAGAAAAGTACTCTTGTTTTCTGTCTTAATGCTCTGTTTAGGTAGTTTGTTATGTCCCAGCATCAGGTCTGATCGCTCGTAGGCAAAATAAAGTTTAGAAAATGATCTTGTTACGAACTGTATGAAAAAGCTACAACAGGACTTCAGTTGATCTTATCCCTTGTGCTGAAAATTAAGAACAGCCGAAAGTTTTAAAATTTATGAAGAGAATGTTGAAATGTCATCGGGACTCGTAAAACCACGTAAGAAATTTGTAAGATATAAAAATGTATAATGACCTATATTAAAAGTAACAATTCAATGTAAAATAATGATGATTTTATAAATCCCATGGATCAGTAAATTGATTTTCGTATAAAAAAAAGGTTGTGTTGTTTTCTGAAATATTTTTCAGGAGGCTCTTCATTCCAGTATTTTGTATTTTATTGACCTTTTAACCTATGAAACAAAAGTACGCCGAATAAAAGTTCAAACAACAATCAAGTGTCGAAGGAGTCCCACACCATTCCCAAATGATCTGAGATGTCTGTTTAGCAAATCAAATGCAAAATAATTATTAAGAGAAAATTATAGTCATCGCCACTGACCATCTCAATTTTCCAGTAAGTCCATATAAAGTGTTTAACGTTTATTTATTTCAAGGTCATAAATTATAATCGATCTATTGAAGTAATAATATAAATATTTGAAAAACATGGTTTTACATACGTTTTGAAATTCATGAATTAGTGAAGCAGCATTTCATTAACTATACACGACAAAACATAAGTGTCATTAGGAATTTAATAAATTTAAGTTACTGTAATATACTGTAATATAACTATTTTGTCTGCGATAAAGTTGATAACCATCGTACAAAGCAAAATATTGATGAGCAAACAATTCTGCTTCTTAGGTGAAGGGTAATAACTACAGTCCCTTGTTAAATACTTGTTTAAGGAATGCAGAGGCTTGCGATTTCGTGACAGCTCCACCAATCGGTGTGTTATCACGATGAAAATTAATATGCAGACTTGCTGTTTACCCGTGTATCGATACTTAAGTCCAGCGACTTCCGGGCTGTACATAATGGCAAGTAAGAGTAAAATTGATGAACTACTATGAGTTGTGTTTAATTTGAGTGTTTTTTTTAGTATTTTACATGTTTATAATCAACAAGTTTTATATATATATATATATAAAGGTTTTTGCATCTCCAAAAGATGTATATTAAGTTATTATATTTTGAAATATAAACCATGAAATTTCTTTTAGACATAAGAGAGTAGGCATAACGTGTCAAGGATGATAAACCTTTTTCAGAGGGTATGTGTGTGTGCGTTTTCAAAGATTGTTTGCAGGAAACGGCTTTGAAATCCATTGTCAGGCGTACTATGTCCCCAAGTGGTTAACAGGTCATCCCCGCGACGTAGAAAAGTTGTCGTCTTCTTAATAAAGATGTAGAGGTATTTATATAGTCAATTATCAATATTGTTAAAAACATAAGAATAGTTATTTTCGTAAAAAAGAGAAAAATCGTGAATATTCACAATGGTTTATGGTCTATAGAAAAGTACTTTTGTTTTCTGTCTTAATGCTCTGTTTAGGTAGTTTGTTATGTCCCAGCACCAGGTCTGATCGCTCGTAGGCAGAATAAAGTTTAGAAAAGATCTTGTTACGAACTGTATGAAAAAGCTACAACAGGACTTCAGTTGATCTTATACCTTGTGCTGAAAATTAAGAACAGCCGAAAGTTTTAAAATTTATGAAGAGAATGTTGAAATGTCATCGGGACTCGTAAAACCACGTAAGAAATTTGTAAGATATAAAAATTTATAATGACCTATATTAAAAGTAACAATTCAAAGTAAAATAATGATGATTTTATAAAAAACCATGGACCTTTAGTAAATTGATTTGCGTATAAAAAAAAGGTTGTCTTGTTTTCTAAAATATTTTTCAGGAGGCTCTTCATTCCAGTATTTTGTATTTTATTGACCTTTTAACCTATGAAACAAAAGTACGCCGAATAAAAGTTCAAACAACAATCAAGTGTCGAAGGAGTCCCACACCTTTCCCAAATGATCTGAGATGTCTGTTTACCAAATCGAATGCAAAATAATTATTAAGAGAAAATTATAATCATCACCACTGACCATCTCAATTTTCCAGTAAGTCCATATAATGTGTTTAACGTTTATTTATTTCAAGGTCATAAATTATAACCGATCTATTGAAGTAATAATATAAATATTTGAAAAACATGGTTTTACATACGTTTTGAAATTCATGAATTAGTTAAGCAGCATTTCATTAACTTTACACGACAAAACTGTAATATAACTATTTTGTCTGCAATAAAGTTGATAACCGTAGTACAAAACAAAATATTGATGAGCAAACAATTCTGCATCTTAGGTTAAGGGTAATAACTACAGTCCCTTGTCCTAAACTTGTTTAGGTAATGCAGAGGCTTGCGATTTCGTGACAGCTCCACCAGTCGGTGTGTTATCGCGATGAAGATTAATATGCAGACTTGCTGTTTACCTGTGTGTCGATACTTAAGTCCAGCGACTTCCGGGCGGTACCTAATGACAAGTAAGAGTAAAATTGATGAACTACTATGAGTTGTGTTAAATTTGAGTGTTTTTTTAGTATTTTACATGTTTATAACCAACAAGTTTTATATATTTATAAGGTTTTTGAATCACCAAAAGATGTATATAAAGTTATTATATCTTAAAATATAAACCATGAAATTGTTTTTAGAGAAAAGAAAGTAGGCGTAACGTGTTGAGGACGATAAACCTTTTTAAAAGGGTATGTGTGTGTGTGTTTTCAAAGATTGTTTACAGGAAACAGATTTGAAAACCATTATCAGGCGTACAATGTCCCCGAGTGGTTAACAGGTCATCCCCGTCACGTCGTCGCCTCCTTAATAAAGATGTAGAGGTATTTATCTAGTCAATTATCAATATTGTTAAAAACATAAATGAGAATAGTTATTTTTGTAAAGAAAAGATAAAAATCGTGAATATTCGCAATGGTTTATGGTCTATAGAAAAGTACTCTTGTTTCTGTCTTAATGCTCTGTTTAGGTAGTTTGTTATGTCCCAGCACCAAGTCTGATCGCTCGTAGGCAAAATAAAGTTTAGAAAATGATCTTGTTACGAACTGTATGAAAAAGCTACAACAGGACTTCAGTTGATCTTATCCCTTGTGCTGAAAATTAAGAACAGCCGATAGATTTAAAATTTATGAAGAGAATGTTGAAATGTCATTCGAACTCGTTAAACCACGTAAGAAATTTGTAAGATATAAAGATGTATAATGACCTATATTAAAAGTTACAATTCAAAGTAAAATAATGATGATTTTATAAAAAACAAAGGATCTTTAAGTAAATTGATTTGCGTATAAAAAAAATGGTTGTCTTGTTTTCTGTAGTATTTTTCAGGAGGCTCTTCATTCCAGTATTTTGTATTTTATTGACCTTTTTAACCTATAAAACAAAAGTACGCCGAATAAAAGTTCAAACAACAATCAAGTGTCGAAGGAGTCCCACACCTTTCCCAAATGATCTGAGATGTCTGTTTACCAAATCGAATGCAAAATAATTATTAAGAGAAAATTATAATCATCACCACTGACCATCTCAATTTTCCAGTAAGTCCATATAATGTGTTTAACGTTTATTTATTTCAAGGTCATAAATTATAACTGATCTATTTAAGTAATAATATAAATATTTGAAAAACATGGTTTTACATACGTTTTGAAATTCATGAATTAGTGAAGCAGCATTTCATTCACTATACACGACAAAACTGTAATCTAACTATTTTGTCTGCGATAAAGATGATAACCGTACAAAACAAAATATTGATGAGCAAACAATTCTGCATCTTAGGTTAAGGGTAATAACTACAGTCCCTTGTTATAAACTTGTTTAGGTAATGCAGAGGCTTGCGATTTCGTGACAGCTCCACCAGTCGGTGTGTTATCGCGATGAAGATTAATATGCAGACTTGCTGTTTACCCGTGTATCAATACTTAAGTCCAGCGACTTCCGGGGGGTACTTGCCGGGCGGTACCTAATGGCAAGTAAGAGTAAAATTGATGAACTTCTATGAGTTGTGTTTAATTTGAGTGTTTTTTTAGTATTTTACATGTTTATAATCAACAAGTTTTATATATTTATAAGGTTTTTGAATCACCAAAAGATGTATATAAAGTTATTATATCTTAAAATATAAACCATGAAATTGTTTTTAGACAAAAGAAAGTAGGCGTAACGTGTTGAGGACGAAAAACCTTTTTAAAAGGGTATGTGTGTGTGTGTTTTCAAAGATTGTTTACAGGAAACAGATTTGAAAACCATTATCAGGCATACAATGTCCCCAAGTGGTTAACTGATCGTCGTTGCGATGTAGAAAAGTTGAGCAGGAAACAGCTTTGAAATCCATTGTCAGGGGTAAAATGTCCCAAAATGGTTAACAGGTCATCCCCATGACGTAGAAAAGTTGTCGTCTCTTTAATAAAGATATAGAGGTATTTATCTAGTCAATTATCAATATTGTTAAAAACATAAGTGAGAATAGTTATTTTTGTAAAAAAAAAATTGTGAATATGCACAATGGTTTATGGTCTATAGAAAAGTACTCTTGTTTTCTGTCTTAATGCTCTGTTTAGGTAGTTTGTTATGTCCCAGCACCAGGTCTGATCGCTCGTAGGCAAAATAAAGTTTAGAAAAGATCTTGTTACGAACTGTATGAAAAAGCTACAACAGGACTTCAGTTGATCTTATCCCTTGTGCTGAAAATTAAGAACAGCCAAAAGTTTTGAAATTTATGAAGAGAATGTTGAAATGTCATCGGAACTCGTTAAACCACGTAAGAAATTTGTAAGATATAAAAATTTATAATGACCTATATTAAAAGTAACAATTCAAAGTAAAATAATGATGATTTTATAAAAAACCATGGATCTTTAGTAAATTGATATGCGTATAAAAAAAAGGTTGTCTTGTTTTCTGAAATATTTTTCAGGAGGCTCTTCATTCCAGTATTTTGTATTTTATTGACCTTTTAACCTATGAAACAAAAGTACGCCGAATAAAAGTTCAAACAACAATCAAGTGTCGAAGGAGTCCCACACCTTTCCCAAATGATCTGAGATGTCTGTTTAGCAAACCGAATGCAAAATAATTATTAAGAGAAAATTATAGTCATCGCCACTGACCATCTCAATTTTCCAGTAAGTCCATATAAAGTGTTTAACGTTTATTTATTTCAAGGTCATAAATTATAATTGATCTATTTAAGTAATAATATAAATATTTGAAAAAACATGGTTTTACATACGTTTTGAAATTTGTGAATAAGTGAAATAGAATTTCATTAACTATACACGACAAAACTGTAATATAACTATTTTGTCTAACCATCGTACAATCAAAATATTGATGAGCAAACAATTCTGCTTCTTAGGTTAAGGGTAATAACTACAGTCCCTTGTTATAAACTTGTTTAGGTAATGCAGAGGCTTGCGATTTCGTGACAGCTCCACCAGTCGGTGTGTTATCGCGATGAAGATTAATATGCAGACTTGCTGTTTACCCGTGTATCGATACTTAAGTCCAGCGACTTCCGGGCGGTACTTGCCGGGCGGTACCTAATGGCAAGTAAGAGTAAAATTGATGAACTTCTATGAGTTGTGTTTAATTTGAGTGTTTTTTTTAGTATTTGACATGTTTATAATCAACAAGTTTTATATTTTTATAAGGTTTTTGAATCACCAAAAGATGTATATAAAGTTATTATATCTTAAAATATAAACCATGAAATTGTTTTTAGACAAAAGAAAGTAGGCGTAACGTGTTGAGGACGATAAACCTTTTTAACCCTCCAACCGCTCATTAAAATTGTCCATAATGGTAAGGTAATTTTGACCGTCGCGTAAGTTTTTAGGAAAAAGCTCATACAAACTTTAAATTTTTACACAGCAAATACATGTTATATATCAAATTGTTCAGAATAAAATATTCTATTAGAAAATAACATTATTTATTACATACTTACAGAAAATATCCAGAGGAAGTCCAAGGATATAGTTGCAATAGATCTTTTTTTTTCTTCTTCTTTTTACAGTATGGTACCATCATAAAATATATCTTCTAACCACATTCTGAGATAGCCAAAATGTGCACAATTTTATTTATTTTTCAATGATATATAAAACTTTGGGTTGTTATTGGAAATAAATTATTTACAGGGAAAAATCCGTGGAAAAACACAACACACTTTTCCGCAGAAATGCCACATAGTGTGGAACATATATGGTAAACCACTTCAGTATTTGTTGGAACTGCATAAGAGATCTATCAAGTGTTTAGTCTATAAAAACTATGTAACTAAATTCAAATTCAATTCAAATTCAAAATATCCTTTATTCATTTATATACAATGTATACATAAATGGCGTCAACATTTACAACAATCTAAAACTAATTACAGATTGATACAAAACTTGTCATTTTACTTCTGTTGATTTAAAATCATTTTTCCAAAACTCACTAAAACTGTAAAAAGCTCCCTCAATTAGAAACAACTTTAGACTCTTCTTAAATGTCGTAGTATTTATTTGTTTCTTTATTGTCATTGGCAGCTGATTAAAAAATTGTATACCTATATAAGTTGGTTTTTTTCGGAATATTTCTTTAAAATGTCTTTCAACTTGAAAATCATATCTGTTTCTTGTTTTGTAATTATGATTGCTAACATTCTTAGGCAATATGCTTGATATATTATTTATATGTAGTACTGTTTTATAAATATAGAGGCTATACACTGTCATAATTCCTAATTCAGATAAATGATTCCTACAATGTTCATCATGCCTAAGATTTAACATGGTTCTAATAGATTTTTTTTGAAGGTGTAAAATTCTATTTAAGTTACAAATTGATGCAGCCCCATATACTTCAATCCCATAAGAAATATGAGAATGAATTAATGCAAAGTAAGTTGTTTTTATTGTATGTTTATCACATAAAGTAGATAATCTTTTTAAAGCAAAAATATTAGAACTAATTTTAGCACAAATTTTATCTATATGGCCAGTCCAACTAAGATTATTATCCAAAACTAATCCAAGAAAAGTTGTACTTTCATTAAGACTAAGAGAAAGTTGCTGATTGTTCAATTTATTATAAGATTTTTTATTTCTACAAGAAAATTTCATAAGGGTTGTTTTATTATCATTGAGTAACAGATTTAGGCTATTAAGTTGATCATTGACTGTTTTAATTGCAATATCAGCATCATTAAAAATTGCATTATCATTGCTGTTTGAAATTGTTAAATTAATATCATCTGCAAATATACAAAATTTATTATTTAATGTTAATTTAGAAAGACAATTTGGTAGTTTACCTAAATAACAAAGAAACAGAAATACTACTAGCCTATCTATAAATATTTTATAAGTTATACACAAAACTAAGACATTTTCTAAACAAAAGTATTTCAAAACATTACAATTAGACAGTAACCACAAAACAGAGCAGACTACACACTCAACGTAAACAAAAACAAACCCCCGAAAACCAGGTTTGCCAACATCGCATTTTCACGACGCAAATTACTGGAACTATGATGACAAGATAGCGTATTCTTTCCTCTTTAATACTATATAAAATACACGTATATTTACTGAAAAATAACAGAGATAAATGCATTTTACTAAACCCATGTAAATGGGTCGCGATCGCGACCTTACCAGTATACGCGTTGCGTAATTGGATCGCGATCGCGATCTTTACCAGTTGGAGGGTTAAAAGGGTATGTGTGTGTGTTTTCAAAGATTGTTTACAGGAAACAGATTTTAAAACCATTATCGAGGCGTACTATGTCCCCAAATGGTTAACTGGTCATCGTTGTGATGTAGAAAAGTTAAGCAGGAAACAGCTTTGAAATCCATTGTAAGGCGTAAAATGTCCCCAAATGGTTAACTGGTCATCCCTGTGACGTCGTCGTCTCCTTAATAAAGATGTAGAGGTATTTATATAGTCAATCATCAATATTGTTAAAAACATAAGTGAGAATAGTTATTTTTGTAAAGAAATATTCGCAATGGTTGATGGTCTATAGAAAAGTACTCTTGTTTTCTGTCTTAATGCTCTGTTTAGGTAGTTTGTTATGTCCCAGCATCAGGTCTGATCTGAATTTTCCAGTAAGTCCATATAAAGTGTTTAACGTTTATTTATTTCAAGGTCATAAATTATAATTGATCTATTTAAGTAATAATATAAATATTTGAAAAAACATGGTTTTACATACGTTTTGAAATTCGTGAATAAGTGAAGTAGAATTTCATTAACTATACACGACAAAACTGTAATATAACTATTTTGTCTAACCATCGTACAATCAAAATATTGATGAGCAAACAATTCTGCTTCTTAGGTTAAGGGTAATAACTACAGTCCCTTGTTATAAACTTGTTTAGGTAATGCAGAGGCTTGCGATTTCGTGACAGCTCCACCAGTCAGTGTGTTATCGCGATGAAGATTAATATGCAGACTTGCTGTTTACCCGTGTATCGATACTTAAGTCCAGCGACTTCCGGGCGGTACTTGCCGGGCGGTACCTAATGGCAAGTAAGAGTAAAATTGATGAACTTCTATGAGTTGTGTTTAATTTGAGTGTTTTTTTTAGTATTTGACATGTTTATAATCAACAAGTTTTATATTTTTATAAGGTTTTTGAATCACCAAAAGATGTATATAAAGTTATTATATCTTAAAATATAAACCATAAAATTGTTTTTAGACAAAAGAAAGTAGGCGTAACGTGTTGAGGACGATAAACCTTTTTAAAAGGGTATGTGTGTGTGTTTTCAAAGATTAGTTACAGGAAACAGATTTTAAAACCATTATCGAGGCGTACAATGTCCCCAAATGGTTAACTGGTCATCGTTGTGATGTAGAAAAGTTAAGCAGGAAACAGCTTTGAAATCCATTGTAAGGCGTAAAATGTCCCCAAATGGTTAACTGGTCATCCCTGTGACGTCGTCGTCTCCTTAATAAAGATGTAGAGGTATTTATATAGTCAATTATCAATATTGTTAAAAACATAAGTGAGAATAGTTATTTTTGTAAAGAAATATTCACAATGGTTGATGGTCTATAGAAAAGTACTCTTGTTTTCTGTCTTAATGCTCTGTTTAGGTAGTTTGTTGTGTCCCAGCATCAGGTCTGATCGCTCGTAGGCAAAATAAAGTTTAGAAAATGATCTTGTTACGAACTGTAAAAAAAAGCTACAACAGGACTTCAGTTGATCTTATCCCTTGTGCTGAAAATTAAGAACAGCCGAAAGTTTTAAAATTTATGAAGAGAATGTTGAAATGTCATCGGGACTCGTAAAACCACGTAAGAAATTTGTAAGATATAAAAATGTATAATGACCTATATTAAAAGTAACAATTCAATGTAAAATAATGATGATTTTATAAATCCCATGGATCAGTAAATTGATTTTCGTATAAAAAAAAGGTTGTGTTGTTTTCTGAAATATTTTTCAGGAGGCTCTTCATTCCAGTATTTTGTATTTTATTGACCTTTTAACCTATGAAACAAAAGTACGCTGAATAAAAGTTCAAACAACAATCAAGTGTCGAAGGAGTCCCACACCATTCCCAAATGATCTGAGATGTCCGTTTAGCAAATCGAATGCAAAATAATTATTAAGAGAAAATTATAGTCATCGCCACTGACCATCTCAGTTTTCCAGTAAGTCCATATAAAGTGTTTAACGTTTATTTATTTCAAGGTCATAAATTATAATCGATCTATTGAAGTAATAATATAAATATTTGAAAAACATGGTTTTACATACGTTTTGAAATTCATGAATTAGTGAAGCAGCATTTCATTAACTATACACGACAAAACATAAGTGTCATTAGGAATTTAATAAATTTAAGTTACTGTAATATACTGTAATATAACTATTTTGTCTGCGATAAAGTTGATAACCATCGTACAAAGCAAAATATTGATGAGCAAACAATTCTGCTTCTTAGGTAATAACTACAGTCCCTTGTTAAATACTTGTTTAAGGAATGCAGAGGCTTGCGATTTCGTGACAGCTCCACCAATCGGTGTGTTATCACGATGAAAATTAATATGCAGACTTGCTGTTTACCCGTGTATCGATACTTAAGTCCAGCGACTTCCGGGCTGTACATAATGGCAAGTATGAGTAAAATTGATGAACTACTATGAGTTGTGATTATTTTGAGTGTTTTTTTTAGTATTTTACATGTTTATAATCAACAAGTTTTATATATATATATATATATATATAAAGGTTTTGCATCACCAAAAGATGTATATTAAGTTATTATATTTTGAAATATAAACCATGATATTTCTTTTAGACATAAGAGAGTAGGCATAACGTGTCAAGGATGATAAACCTTTTTCAGAGGGTATGTGTGTGCGTTTTCAAAGATTGTTTGCAGGAAACGGCTTTGAAATCCATTGTCAGGCGTACTATGTCCCCAAGTGGTTAACAGGTCATCCCCGTGACGTAGAAAAGTTGTCGTCTTCTTAATAAAGATGTAGAGGTATTTATATAGTCAATTATCAATATTGTTAAAAACATAAGAATAGTTATTTTCGTAAAAAAAAGAAAAAATCGTGAATATTCACAATGGTTTATGGTCTATAGAAAAGTACTTTTGTTTTCTGTCTTAATGCTCTGTTTAGGTAGTTTGTTATGTCCCAGCACCAGGTCTGATCGCTCGTAGGCAGAATAAAGTTTAGAAAATGATCTTGTTACGAACTGCATGAAAAAGCTACAACAGGACTTCAGTTGATCTTATACCTTGTGCTGAAAATTAAGAACAGCCGAAAGTTTTAAAATTTATGAAGAGAATGTTGAAATGTCATCGGGACTCGTAAAACCACGTAAGAAATTTGTAAGATATAAAAATTTATAATGACCTATATTAAAAGTAACAATTCAAAGTAAAATAATGATGATTTTATAAAAAACCATGGACCTTTAGTAAATTGATTTGCGTATAAAAAAAAGGTTGTCTTGTTTTCTAAAATATTTTTCAGGAGGCTCTTCATTCCAGTATTTTGTATTTTATTGAGCTTTTAACCTATGAAACAAAAGTACGCTGAATAAAAGTTCAAACAACAATCAAGTGTCGAAGGAGTCCCACACCTTTCCCAAATGATCTGAGATGTCTGTTTACCAAATCGAATGCAAAATAATTATTAAGAGAAAATTATAATCATCACCACTGACCATCTCAATTTTCCAGTAAGTCCATATAATGTGTTTAACGTTTATTTATTTCAAGGTCATAAATTATAACCGATCTATTGAAGTAATAATATAAATATTTGAAAAACATGGTTTTACATACGTTTTGAAATTCATGAATTAGTTAAGCAGCATTTCATTAACTTTACACGACAAAACTGTAATATAACTATTTTGTCTGCAATAAAGTTGATAACCGTAGTACAAAACAAAATATTGAAGAGCAAACAATTATGCATCTTAGGTTAAGGGTAATAACTACAGTCCCTTGTCCTAAACTTGTTTAGGTAATGCAGAGGCTTGCGATTTCGTGACAGCTCCACCAGTCGGTGTGTTATCGCGATGAAGATTAATATGCAGACTTGCTGTTTACCTGTGTGTCGATACTTAAGTCCAGCGACTTCCGGGCGGTACCTAATGACAAGTAAGAGTAAAATTGATGAACTACTATGAGTTGTGTTAAATTTGAGTGTTTTTTTAGTATTTTACATGTTTATAACCAACAAGTTTTATATATTTATAAGGTTTTTGAATCACCAAAAGATGTATATAAAGTTATTATATCTTAAAATATAAACCATGAAATTGTTTTTAGACAAAAGAAAGTAGGCGTAACGTGTTGAGGACGATAAACCTTTTTAAAAGGATATGTGTGTGTGTGTTTTCAAAGATTGTTTACAGGAAACAGATTTGAAAACCATTATCAGGCGTACAATGTCCCCAAGTGGTTAACAGGTCATCCCCGTGACGTCGTCGCCTCCTTAATAAAGATGTAGAGGTATTTATCTAGTCAGTTATCAATATTGTTAAAAACATAAGTGAGAATAGTTATTTTTGTAAAGAAAAGATAAAAATCGTGAATATTCACAATGGTTTATGGTCTATAGAAAAGTACTGTTGTTTCTGTCTTAATGCTCTGTTTAGGTAGTTTGTTATGTCCCAGCACCAAGTCTGATCGCTCGTAGGCAGAATAAAGTTTAGAAAATGATCTTGTTACGAACTGTATGAAAAAGCTACAACAGGACTTCAGTTGATCTTATCCCTTGTGCTGAAAATTAAGAACAGCCGATAGATTTAAAATTTATGAAGAGAATGTTGAAATGTCATTCGATCTCGTTAAACCACGTAAGAAATTTGTAAGATATAAAGATGTATAATGACCTATATTAAAAGTTACAATTCAAAGTAAAATAATGATGATTTTATAAAAAACAAAGGATCTTTAAGTAAATTGATTTGCGTATAAAAAAAATGGTTGTCTTGTTTTCTGTAGTATTTTTCAGGAGGCTCTTCATTCCAGTATTTTGTATTTTATTGACCTTTTTAACCTATAAAACAAAAGTACGCCGAATAAAAGTTCAAACAACAATCAAGTGTCGAAGGAGTCCCACACCTTTCCCAAATGATCTGAGATGTCTGTTTACCAAATCGAATGCAAAATAATTATTAAGAGAAAATTATAATCATCACCACTGACCATCTCAATTTTCCAGTTAGTCCATATAATGTGTTTAACGTTTATTTATTTCAAGGTCATAAATTATAACCGATCTATTGAAGTAATAATATAAATATTTGAAAAACATGGTTTTACATACGTTTTGAAATTCATGAATTAGTGAAGCAGCATTTCATTAACTATACACGACAAAACTGTAATCTTACTATTTTGTCTGCGATAAAGATGATAACCGTACAAAACAAAATATTGATGAGCAAACAATTCTGCATCTTGTAGGTTAAGGGTAATAACTACAGTCCCTTGTTATAAACTTGTTTAGGTAATGCAGGGGCTTGCGATTTCGTGACAGCTCCACCAGTCGGTGTGTTATCGCGATGAAGATTAATATGCAGACTTGCTGTTTACCCGTGTATCAATACTTAAGTCCAGCGACTTCCGGGGGGTATTTGCCGGGCGGTAACTAATGGCAAGTAAGAGTAAAATTGATGAACTTCTATGAGTTGTGTTTAATTTGAGTGTTTTTTTAGTATTTTACATGTTTATAATCAACAAGTTTTATATATTTATAAGGTTTTTGAATCACCAAAAGATGTATATAAAGTTATTATATCTTAAAATATAAACCATGAAATTGTTTTTAGACAAAAGAAAGTAGGCGTAACGTGCCAAGGACAATAAACCTTTTTAAAAGGGTATGTGTGTGTGTGTGTGTGTTTTCAAAGATTGTTTACAGGAAACAGATTTGAAAACCATTATCAGATATACAATGTCCCCAAGTGGTTAACTGGTCGTCGTTGCGACATAGAAAAGTTGAGCAGGAAACAGCTTTGAAATCCATTGTCAGGGGTAAAATGTCCCAAAATGGTTAACAGGTCATCCCCTTGACGTAGAAAAGTTGTCGTCTCCTTAATAAAGATATAGAGGTATTTATCTAGTCAATTATCAATATTGTTAAAAACATAAGTGAGAATAGTTATTTTTGTAAAAAAAAATCGTGAATATGCACAATGGTTTATGGTCTATAGAAAAGTACTCTTGTTTTCTGTCTTAATGCTCTGTTTAGGTAGTTTGTTATGTCCCAGCATCAGGTCTGATCGCTCGTAGGCAAAATAAAGTTTAGAAAAGATCTTGTTACGAACTGTATGAAAAAGCTACAACAGGACTTCAGTTGATCTTATCCCTTGTGCTGAAAATTAAGAACAGCCGAAAGTTTTAAAATTTATGAAGAGAATGTTGAAATGTCATCGGGACTCGTAAAACCACGTAAGAAATTTGTAAGATATAAAAATTTATAATGACCTATATTAAAAGTAACAATTCAAAGTAAAATAATGATGATTTTATAAAAAACCATGGATCTTTAGTAAATTGATTTGCGTATAAAAAAAAGGTTGTCTTGTTTTCTAAAATATTTTTCAGGAGGCTCTTCATTCCAGTATTTTGTATTTTATTGACCTTTTAACCCATGAAACAAAAGTACGCCGAATAAAAGTTCAAACAACAATCAAGTGTCGAAGGAGTCCCACACCATTCCCAAATGATCTGAGATGTCTGTTTAGCAAATCGAATGCAAAATAATTATTAGGAGAAAATTATAGTCATCGCCACTGACCATCTCAATTTTCCAGTAAGTCCATATAAAGTGTTTTAACGTTTATTCATTTCAAGGTCATAAATTATAATTGATCTATTGAAGTAATAATATAAATATTTGTAAAACATGGTTTTACATACGTTTTGAAATTCATGAATTAGTGAAGCAGCATTTCATTAACTTTACACGACAAAACTGTAATATAACTATTTTGTCTGCAATAAAGTTGATAACCGTAGTACAAAACAAAATATTGATGAGCAAACAATTCTGCATCTTAGGTTAAGGGTAATAACTACAGTCCCTTGTCCTAAACTTGTTTAGGTAATGCAGAGGCTTGCGATTTCGTGACAGCTCCACCAGTCGGTGTGTTATCGCGATGAAGATTTATATGCAGACTTGCTGTTTACCTGTGTGTCGATACTTAAGTCCAGCGACTTCCGGGCGGTACCTAATGACAAGTAAGAGTAAAATTGATGAACTACTGAGTTGTGTTAAATTTGAGTGTTTTTTTTAGTATTTTACATGTTTATAACCAACAAGTTTTATATATTTATAAGGTTTTTGAATCACCAAAGATGTATATAAAGTTATTATATCTTAAAATATAAACCATGACATTGTTTTTAGACAAAAGAAAGTAGGCGTAACGTGTTGAGGACGATAAACCTTTTTAAAAGGGTATGTGTGTGTGTGTGTGTGTGTGTTCAAAGATTGTTTAAAGGAAACAGATTTGAAAACCATTATCAGGCGTACAATGTCCCCAAGTGATTAACTGGTCATCGTTGTGATGTAGAAAAGTTGAGCAGGAAACAGCTTTGAAATCCATTGTCAGGCGTAAAATTTCCCCAAATGGTTAACAGGTCATCCCCGTGACGTCGTCGCCTCCTTAATAAAGATGTAGAGGTATTTATCTAGTCAATTATCAATATTGTTAAAAACATAAGTGAGAATAGTTATTTTTGTAAAGAAAAGATAAAAATCGTGAATATTCGCAATGGTTTATGGTCTATAGAAAAGTACTCTTGTTTCTGTCTTAATGCTCTGTTTAGGTAGTTTGTTATGTCCCAGCACCAGGTCTGATCGCTCGTAGGCAGAATAAAGTTTAGAAAATGATCTTGTTACGAACTGTATGAAAAAGCTACAACAGGACTTCAGTTGATCTTATCCCTTGTGCTGAAAATTAAGAACAGCCGATAGATTTAAAATTTATGAAGAGAATGTTGAAATGTCATTCGATCTCGTTAAACCACGTAAGAAATTTGTAAGATATAAAGATGTATAATGACCTATATTAAAAGTTACAATTCAAAGTAAAATAATGATGATTTTATAGAAAACAAGGGATCTTTAAGTAAATTGATTTGCGTATAAAAAAAATGGTTGTCTTGTTTTCTGTAGTATTTTTCAGGAGGCTCTTCATTCCAGTATTTTGTATTTTATTGACCTTTTTAACCTATAAAACAAAAGTACGCCGAATAAAAGTTCAAACAACAATCAAGTGTCGAAGGAGTCCCACACCTTTCCCAAATGATCTGAGATGTCTGTTTACCAAATCGAATGCAAAATAATTATTAAGAGAAAATTATAGTCATCACCACTGATCATCTCAATTTTCCAGTAAGTCCATATAAAGTGTTTAACGTTAATTTATTTCAAGGTCATAAATTATAATCGATCTATTGAAGTAATAATATAAATATTTGAAAAACATGGTTTTACATTCGTTTTGAATTTCATGAATTAGTGAAGCAGCATTTCATTAACTATACACGACAAAACTGTAATCTAACTATTTTGTCTGCGATAAAGATGATAACCGTACAAAACAAAATATTGATGAGCAAACAATTCTGCATCTTAGGTTAAGGGTAATAACTACAGTCCCTTGTTATAAACTTGTTTAGGTAATGCAGAGGCTTGCGATTTCGTGACAGCTCCACCAGTCGGTGTGTTATCGCGATGAAGATTAATATGCAGACTTGCTGTTTACCCGTGTATCAATACTTAAGTCCAGCGACTTCCGGGGGGTACTTGCCGGGCGGTACCTAATGGCAAGTAAGAGTAAAATTGATGAACTTCTATGAGTTGTGTTTAATTTGAGTGTTTTTTTAGTATTTTACATGTTTATAATCAACAAGTTTTATATATTTATAAGGTTTTTGAATCACCAAAAGATGTATATAAAGTTATTATATCTTAAAATATAAACCATGAAATTGTTTTTAGACAAAAGAAAGTAGGCGTTACGTGCCAAGGGCAATAAACCTTTTTAAAAGGGTATGTGTGTGTGTGTGTGTGTTTTCAAAGATTGTTTACAGGAAACAGATTTGAAAACCATTATCAGATATAATATGTCCCCAAGTGGTTAACTGGTCGTCGTTGCGACGTAGAAAAGTTGAGCAGGAAACAGCTTTGAAATCCATTGTCAGGGGTAAAATGTCCCAAAATGGTTAACAGGTCATCCCCTTGACGTAGAAAAGTTGTCGTCTCCTTAATAAAGATATAGAGGTATTTATCTAGTCAATTATCAATATTGTTAAAAACATAAGTGAGAATAGTTATTTTTGTAAAAAAAAATCGTGAATATGCACAATGGTTTATGGTCTATAGAAAAGTACTCTTGTTTTCTGTCTTAATGCTCTGTTTAGGTAGTTTGTTATGTCCCAGCACCAAGTCTGATCGCTCGTAGGCAAAATAAAGTTTAGAAAAGATCTTGTTACGAACTGTATGAAAAAGCTACAACAGGACTTCAGTTGATCTTATCCCTTGTGCTGAAAATTAAGAACAGCCGAAAGTTTTAAAATTTATGAAGAGAATGTTGAAATGTCATCGGGACTCGTAAAACCACGTAAGAAATTTGTAAGATATAAAAATTTATAATGACCTATATTAAAAGTAACAATTCAAAGTAAAATAATGATGATTTTATAAAAAACCATGGATCTTTAAATTATATATTATATATATTATATGGATCCATAAATTATAACCGATCTATTGAAGTAATAATATAAATATTTGAAAAACATGGTTTTACATACGTTTTGAAATTCATGAATTAGTTAAGCAGCATTTCATTAACTTTACACGACAAAACTGTAATATAACTATTTTGTCTGCAATAAAGTTGATAACCGTAGTACAAAACAAAATATTGATGAGCAAACAATTCTGCATCTTAGGTTAAGGGTAATAACTACAGTCCCTTGTCCTAAACTGGTTTAGGTAATGCAGAGGCTTGCGATTTCGTGACAGCTCCACCAGTCGGTGTGTTATCGCGATGAAGATTAATATGCAGACTTGCTGTTTACCTGTGTGTCGATACTTAAGTCCAGCGACTTCCGGGCGGTACCTAATGACAAGTAAGAGTAAAATTGATGAACTACTATGAGTTGTGTTAAATTTGAGTGTTTTTTTAGTATTTTACATGTTTATAACCAACAAGTTTTATATATTTATAAGGTTTTTGAATCACCAAAAGATGTATATAAAGTTATTATATCTTAAAATATAAACCATGAAATTGTTTTTAGACAAAAGAAAGTAGGCGTAACGTGTTGAGGACGATAAACCTTTTTAAAAGGGTATGTGTGTGTGTGTGTTTTCAAAGATTGTTTACAGGAAACAGATTTGAAAACCATTATCAGGCGTACAATGTCCCCAAGTGGATAACTGGTCATCGTTGTGATGTAGAAAAGTTGAGCAGGAAACAGCTTTGAAATCCATTGTCAGGCGTAAAATTTCCCCAAATGGTTAACAAGTCATCCCCGTGACGTCGTCGCCTCCTTAATAAAGATGTAGAGGTATTTATCTAGTCAATTATCAATATTGTTAAAAACATAAGTGAGAATAGTTATTTTTGTAAAGAAAAGATAAAAATCGTGAATATTCGCAATGGTTTATGGTCTATAGAAAAGTACTCTTGTTTTTGTCTTAATGCTCTGTTTAGGTAGTTTGTTATGTCCCAGCACCAAGTCTGATCGCTCGTAGGCAGAATAAAGTTTAGAAAATGATCTTGTTACGAACTGTATGAAAAAGCTACAACAGGACTTCAGTTGATCTTATCCCTTGTGCTGAAAATTAAGAACAGCCGATAGATTTAAAATTTATGAAGAGAATGTTGAAATGTCATTCGAACTCGTTAAACCACGTAAGAAATTTGTAAGATATAAAGATGTATAATGACCTATATTAAAAGTTACAATTCAAAGTAAAATAATGATGATTTTATAAAAAACAAAGGATCTTTAAGTAAATTGATTTGCGTATAAAAAAAATGGTTGTCTTGTTTTCTGTAGTATTTTTCAGGAGGCTCTTCATTCCAGTATTTTGTATTTTATTGACCTTTTTAACCTATAAAACAAAAGTACGCCGAATAAAAGTTCAAACAACAATCAAGTGTCGAAGGAGTCCCACACCTTTCCCAAATGATCTGAGATGTCTGTTTACCAAATCGAATGCAAAATAATTATTAAGAGAAAATTATAGTCATCACCACCGATCATCTCAATTTTCCAGTAAGTCCATATAAAGTGTTTAACGTTAATTTATTTCAAGGTCATAAATTATAACCGATCTATTGAAGTAATAATATAAATATTTGAAAAACATGGTTTTACATACGTTTTTAAATTCATGAATTAGTGAAGCAGCATTTCATTAACTATACACGACAAAACTGTAATCTAACTATTTTGTCTGCGATAAAGATGATAACCGTACAAAACAAAATATTGATGAGCAAACAATTCTGCATCTTAGGTTAAGGGTAATAACTACAGTCCCTTGTTATAAACTTGTTTAGGTAATGCAGAGGCTTGCGATTTCGTGACAGCTCCACCAGTCGGTGTGTTATCGCGATGAAGATTAATATGCAGACTTGCTGTTTACCCGTGTATCAATACTTAAGTCCAGCGACTTCCGGGGGGTACTTGCCGGGCGGTACCTAATGGCAAGTAAGAGTAAAATTGATGAACTTCTATGAGTTGTGTTTAATTTGAGTGTTTTTTTAGTATTTTACATGTTTATAATCAACAAGTTTTATATATTTATAAGGTTTTTGAATCACCAAAAGATGTATATAAAGTTATTATATCTTAAAATATAAACCATGAAATTGTTTTTAGACAAAAGAAAGTAGGCGTTACGTGCCAAGGGCAATAAACCTTTTTAAAAGGGTATGTGTGTGTGTGTGTGTGTGTTTTCAAAGATTGTTTACAGGAAACAGATTTGAAAACCATTATCAGATATACAATGTCCCCAAGTGGTTAACTGGTCGTCGTTGCGACGTAGAAAAGTTGAGCAGGAAACAGCTTTGAAATCCATTGTCAGGGGTAAAATGTCCCAAAATGGTTAACAGGTCATCCCCTTGACGTAGAAAAGTTGTCGTCTCCTTAATAAAGATATAGAGGTATTTATCTAGTCAATTATCAATATTGTTAAAAACATAAGTGAGAATAGTTATTTTTGTAAAAAAAAATCGTGAATATGCACAATGGTTTATGGTCTATAGAAAAGTACTCTTGTTTTCTGTCTTAATGCTCTGTTTAGGTAGTTTGTTATGTCCCAGCACCAAGTCTGATCGCTCGTAGGCAAAATAAAGTTTAGAAAAGATCTTGTTACGAACTGTATGAAAAAGCTACAACAGGACTTCAGTTGATCTTATCCCTTGTGCTGAAAATTAAGAACAGCCGAAAGTTTTAAAATTTATGAAGAGAATGTTGAAATGTCATCGGGACTCGTAAAACCACGTAAGAAATTTGTAAGATATAAAAATTTATAATGACCTATATTAAAAGTAACAATTCAAAGTAAAATAATGATGATTTTATAAAAAACCATGGATCTTTAAATTATATATTATATATATTATATGGATCCATAAATTATAACCGATCTATTGAAGTAATAATATAAATATTTGAAAAACATGGTTTTACATACGTTTTGAAATTCATGAATTAGTTAAGCAGCATTTCATTAACTTTACACGACAAAACTGTAATATAACTATTTTGTCTGCAATAAAGTTGATAACCGTAGTACAAAACAAAATATTGATGAGCAAACAATTCTGCATCTTAGGTTAAGGGTAATAACTACAGTCCCTTGTCCTAAACTGGTTTAGGTAATGCAGAGGCTTGCGATTTCGTGACAGCTCCACCAGTCGGTGTGTTATCGCGATGAAGATTAATATGCAGACTTGCTGTTTACCTGTGTGTCGATACTTAAGTCCAGCGACTTCCGGGCGGTACCTAATGACAAGTAAGAGTAAAATTGATGAACTACTATGAGTTGTGTTAAATTTGAGTGTTTTTTAGTATTTTACATGTTTATAACCAACAAGTTTTATATATTTATAAGGTTTTGAATCACCAAAAGATGTATATAAAGTTATTATATCTTAAAATATAAACCATGAAATTGTTTTTAGACAAAAGAAAGTAGGCGTAACGTGTTGAGGACGATAAACCTTTTTAAAAGGGTATGTGTGTGTGTGTGTTTTCAAAGATTGTTTACAGGAAACAGATTTGAAAACCATTATCAGGCGTACAATGTCCCCAAGTGGATAACTGGTCATCGTTGTGATGTAGAAAAGTTGAGCAGGAAACAGCTTTGAAATCCATTGTCAGGCGTAAAATTTCCCCAAATGGTTAACAAGTCATCCCCGTGACGTCGTCGCCTCCTTAATAAAGATGTAGAGGTATTTATCTAGTCAATTATCAATATTGTTAAAAACATAAGTGAGAATAGTTATTTTTGTAAAGAAAAGATAAAAATCGTGAATATTCGCAATGGTTTATGGTCTATAGAAAAGTACTCTTGTTTTTGTCTTAATGCTCTGTTTAGGTAGTTTGTTATGTCCCAGCACCAAGTCTGATCGCTCGTAGGCAGAATAAAGTTTAGAAAATGATCTTGTTACGAACTGTATGAAAAAGCTACAACAGGACTTCAGTTGATCTTATCCCTTGTGCTGAAAATTAAGAACAGCCGATAGATTTAAAATTTATGAAGAGAATGTTGAAATGTCATTCGAACTCGTTAAACCACGTAAGAAATTTGTAAGATATAAAGATGTATAATGACCTATATTAAAAGTTACAATTCAAAGTAAAATAATGATGATTTTATAAAAAACAAAGGATCTTTAAGTAAATTGATTTGCGTATAAAAAAATGGTTGTCTTGTTTTCTGTAGTATTTTTCAGGAGGCTCTTCATTCCAGTATTTTGTATTTTATTGACCTTTTTAACCTATAAAACAAAAGTACGCCGAATAAAAGTTCAAACAACAATCAAGTGTCGAAGGAGTCCCACACCTTTCCCAAATGATCTGAGATGTCTGTTTACCAAATCGAATGCAAAATAATTATTAAGAGAAAATTATAGTCATCACCACCGATCATCTCAATTTTCCAGTAAGTCCATATAAAGTGTTTAACGTTAATTTATTTCAAGGTCATAAATTATAACCGATCTATTGAAGTAATAATATAAATATTTGAAAAACATGGTTTTACATACGTTTTTAAATTCATGAATTAGTGAAGCAGCATTTCATTAACTATACACGACAAAACTGTAATCTAACTATTTTGTCTGCGATAAAGATGATAACCGTACAAAACAAAATATTGATGAGCAAACAATTCTGCATCTTAGGTTAAGGGTAATAACTACAGTCCCTTGTTATAAACTTGTTTAGGTAATGCAGAGGCTTGCGATTTCGTGACAGCTCCACCATTCGGTGTGTTATCGCGATGAAGATTAATATGCAGACTTGCTGTTTACCCGTGTATCAATACTTAAGTCCAGCGACTTCCGGGGGGTACTTGCCGGGCGGTACCTAATGGCAAGTAAGAGTAAAATTGATGAACTTCTATGAGTTGTGTTTAATTTGAGTGTTTTTTTAGTATTTTACATGTTTATAATCAACAAGTTTTATATATTTATAAGGTTTTTGAATCACCAAAAGATGTATATAAAGTTATTATATCTTAAAATATAAACCATGAAATTGTTTTTAGACAAAAGAAAGTAGGCGTTACGTGCCAAGGGCAATAAACCTTTTTAAAAGGGTATGTGTGTGTGTGTGTGTGTGTTTTCAAAGATTGTTTACAGGAAACAGATTTGAAAACCATTATCAGATATACAATGTCCCCAAGTGGTTGACTGGTCGTCGTTGCGACGTAGAAAAGTTGAGCAGGAAACAGCTTTGAAATCCATTGTCAGGGGTAAAATGTCCCAAAATGGTTAACAGGTCATCCCCTTGACGTAGAAAAGTTGTCGTCTCCTTAATAAAGATATAGAGGTATTTATCTAGTCAATTATCAATATTGTTAAAAACATAAGTGAGAATAGTTATTTTTGTAAAAAAAAAATCGTGAATATGCACAATGGTTTATGGTCTAAAGAAAAGTACTCTTGTTTTCTGTCTTAATGCTCTGTTTAGGTAGTTTGTTATGTCCCAGCACCAAGTCTGATCGCTCGTAGGCAAAATAAAGTTTAGAAAAGATCTTGTTACGAACTGTATGAAAAAGCTACAACAGGACTTCATAAAATAATGATGATTTTATAAAAAACCATGGATCTTTAGTAAATTGATTTGCGTATAAAAAAAAGGTTGTCTAGTTTTCTGAAATATTTTTCAGGAGGCTCTTCATTCCAGTATTTTGTATTTTATTGACCTTTTAACCTATGAAACAAAAGTACGCCGAATAAAAGTTCAAACAACAATCAAGTGTCGAAGGAGTCCCACACCATTCCCAAATGATCTGAGATGTCTGTTTAGCAAATCGAATGCAAAATAATTATTAAGAGAAAATTATAGTCATCGCCACTGACCATCTCAATTTTCCAGTAAGTCCATATAAAGTGTTTAACGTTTATTCATTTCAAGGTCATAAATTATAATCGATCTATTGAAGTAATAATATAAATATTTGTAAAACATGGTTTTACATACGTTTTGAAATTCATGAATTAGTGAAGCAGCATTTCATTAACTATACACGACAAAACATAAGTGTCATTAGGAATTTAATAAATTTGAGTTACTGTAATATACTGTAATATAACTATTTTGTCTGCGATATAGTTGATAACCATCGTACAAAGCAAAATATTGATAAGCAAACAATTCTGCTTCTTAGGTTAAGGGTAATAACTACAGTCCCTTGTTATAAACTTGTTTAGGTAATGCAGAGGCTTGCGATTTCGTGACAGCTCCACCAATCGGTGTGTTATCACGATGAAAATTAATATGCAGACTTGCTGTTTACCCGTGTATCGATACTTAAGTCCAGCGACTTCCGGGCTGTACATAATGGCAAGTAAGAGTAAAATTGATGAACTACTATGAGTTGTGTTTAATTTGAGTGTTTTTTTTAGTATTTTACATGTTTATAATCAACAAGTTTTATATATATATATAAAGGTTTTTGCATCACCAAAAGATGTATATTAAGTTATTATATTTTGAAATATAAACCATGAAATTTCTTTTAGACATAAGAGAGCAGGCATAACGTGTCAAGGATGATAACCCTTTTTCAGAGGGTATGTGTGTGTGCGTTTTCAAAGATTGTTTGCAGGAAACGGCTTTGAAATCCATTGTCAGGCTTACTATGTCCCCAAGTGGTTAACAGGTCATCCCCGTGACGTAGAAAAGTTGTCGTCTTCTTAATAAAGATGTAGAGGTATTTATATAGTCAATTATCAATATTGTTAAAAACATAAGAATAGTTATTTTCTTAAAAAAAAGAAAAATCGTGAATATTCACAATGGTTTATGGTCTATAGAAAAGCACTTTTGTTTTCTGTCTTAATGCTCTGTTTAGGTAGTTTGTTATGTCCCAGCACCAGGTCTGATCGCTCGTAGGCAGAATCAAGTTTAGAAAATGATCTTGTTACGAACTGTATGAAAAAGCTACAACAGGACTTTAGTTGATCTTATCCCTTGTGCTGAAAATTAAGAACAGCCGAAAGTTTTAAAATTTATGAAGAGAATGTTGAAATGTCATCGGGACTCGTAAAACCACGTAAGAAATTTGTAAGATATAAAAATTTATAATGACCTATATTAAAAGTAACAATTCAAAGTAAAATAATGATGATTTTATAAAAAACCATGGATCTTTAGTAAATTGATTTGCGTATAAAAAAAATTGTCTTGTTTTCTAAAATATTTTTCAGGAGGCTCTTCATTCCAGTATTTTGTATTTTATTGACCTTTTAACCTATGAAACAAAAGTACGCCGAATAAAAGTTCAAACAACAATCAAGTGTCGAAGGAGTCCCACACCATTCCCAAATGATCTGAGATGTCTGTTTAGCAAATCGAATGCAAAATAATTATTAAGAGAAAATTATAGTCATCGCCACTGACCATCTCAATTTTCCAGTAAGTCCATATAAAGTGTTTAACGTTTATTCATTTCAAGGTCATAAATTATAATCGATCTATTGAAGTAATAATATAAATATTTGAAAAAACATGGTTTTACATACGTTTTGAAATTCGTGAATAAGTGAAGTAGAATTTCATTAACTATACACGACAAAACTGTAATATAACTATTTTGTCTAACCATCGTACAATCAAAATATTGATGAGCAAACAATTCTGCATCTTAGGTTAAGGGTAATAACTACAGTCCCTTGTTATAAACTTGTTTACGTAATGCAGAGGCTTGCGATTTCGTGACAGCTCCACCAGTCGGTGTGTTATCGCGATGAAGATTAATATGCAGACTTGCTGTTTACCCGTGTATCGATACTTAAGTCCAGCGACTTCCGGGCGGTACTTGCTGGGCGGTACTTAATGGCAAGTAAGAGTAAAATTGATGAACTTCTATGAGTTGTGTTTAATTTGAGTGTTTTTTTTAGTATTTTACATGTTTATAATCAACAAGTTTTATATTTTTATAAGGTTTTTGAATCACCAAAAGATATATATATAAAGTTATTATATCTTAAAATATAAACCATGAAATTGTTTTTAGACAAAAGAAAGTAGGCGTAACGTGTTGAGGACGATAAACCTTTTTAAAAGGGTATGTGTGTGTGTTTTCAAAGATTGTTTACAGGAAACAGATTTTAAAACCATTATCGAGGCGTACAATGTCCCCAAATGGTTAACTGGTCATCGTGATGTAGAAAAGTTAAGCAGGAAACAGCTTTGAAATCCATTGTAAGGCGTAAAATGTCCCCAAATGGTTAACTGGTCATCCACGTGACGTCGTCGTCTTCTTAATAAAGATGTAGAGGTATTTATATAGTCAATTATCAATATTGTTAAAAACATAAGTGAGAATAGTTATTTTTGTAAAGAAATATTCGCAATGGTTGATGGTCTATAGAAAAGTACTCTTTTTTTCTGTCTTAATGCTCTGTTTAGGTAGTTTGTTATGTCCCAGCACCAGGTCTGATCGCTCATAGGCAAAATAAAGTTTAGAAAATGATCTTGTTACGAACTGTATGAAAAAGCTACAACAGGACTTCAGTTGATCTTATCCCTTGTGCTGAAAATTAAGAACAGCCGAAAGTTTTAAAATTTATGAAGAGAATGTTGAAATGTCATCGGGACTCGTAAAACCACGTAAGAAATTTGTAAGATATAAAAATGTATAATGACCTATATTAAAAGTAACAATTCAAAGTAAAATAATGATGATTTTATAAATCCCATGGATCAGTAATTGATTTTCGTATAAAAAAAAGGTTGTCTTGTTTTCTGAAATATTTTTCAGGAGGCTCTTCATTCCAGTATTTTGTATTTTATTGACCTTTTAACCTATGAAACAAAAGTACGCCGAATAAAAGTTCAAACAAAAATCAAGTGTCGAAGGAGTCCCACACCATTCCCAAATGATCTGAGATGTCTGTTTAGAGAATCGAATGCAAAATAATTATTATGAGAAAATTATAGTCATCGCCACTGACCATCTCAATTTTCCAGTAAGTCCATATAAAGTGTTTAACGTTTATTTATTTCAAGGTCATAAATTATAATCGATCTATTGAAGTAATAATATAAATATTTGAAAAACATGGTTTTACACACGTTTTGAAATTCATGAATTAGTGAAGCAGCATTTCATTAACTATACACGACAAAACATAAGTGTCATTAGGAATTTAATAAATTTAAGTTACTGTAATATAACTATTTTGTCTGCGATAAAGTTGATAACCATCGTACAAATCAAAATATTGATGAGCAATCAATTCTGCTTCTTAGGTTAAGGGTAATAACTACAGTCCCTTGTTATAAACTTGTTTAGGTAATGCAGAGGCTTGCGATTTCGTGACAGCTCCACCAATCGGTGTGTTATCACGATGAAAATTAATATGCAGACTTGCTGTTTACCCGTGTATCGATACTTAAGTCCAGCGACTTCTGGGCGGTACATAATGGCAAGTAAGAGTAAATTTGATGAACTACTATGAGTTGTGTTTAATTTGACTGTTTTTAGACATAAGAGAGTAGGCATAAGAGTTGTGTTTAATTTGACTGTTTTTAGACATAAGAGAGTAGGCATAACGTGTTAAGGATGATAAACCTTTTTCAGAGGGTATGTGTGTGTGCGTTTTCAAAGATTGTTTGCAGGAAACAGCTTTGAAATCCATTGTCAGGCGTACTATGTCCCCAAGTGGTTAACAGGTCATCCCCGTGACGTAGAAAAGTTGTCGTCTTCTTAATAAAGATGTAGAGGTATTTATATAGTCAATTATCAATATTGTTAAAAACATAAGAATAGTTATTTTCGTAAAAAAAAAGAAAAATCGTGAATATGCACAATGGTTTATGGTCTATAGAAAAGTACTCTTGTTTTCTGTCTTAATGCTCTGTTTAGGTAGTTTGTTATGTCACAGCACCAGGTCTGATCGCTCGTAGGCAGATTAAAGTTTAGAAAATGATCTTGTTACGAACTGTATGAAAAAGCTACAACAGGACTTCAGTTGATCTTATCCCTTGTGCTGAAAATTAAGAACAGCCGAGAGTTTTAAAATTTATGAAGAGAATGTTGAAATGTCATCGGAACTCGTTAAACCACGTAAGAAATTTGTAAGATAAAAATGTATAATGACCTATATTAAAAGTAACAATTCAAAGTAAAATAATGATGATTTTATAAAAAACCATGGATCTTTAGTAAATTGATTTGCGTATAAAAAAAAGGTTGTCTTGTTTTCTGAAATATTTTTCAGGAGGCTCTTCATTCCAGTATTTTGTATTTTATTGACCTTTTAACTTATGAAATAAAAGTACGCCGAATAAAAGTTCAAACAACAATCAAGTGTCGAAGGAGTCCCACACCTTTCCCAAATGATCTGAGATGTCCGTTTACCAAATCGAATGCAAAATAATTATTAAGAGAAAATTATAGTCATCGCCACCGAACATGTCAATTTTCCAGTAAGTCCATATAAAGTGTTTAACGTTTATTTATTTCAAGGTCATAAATTATAACCGATCTATTGAAGTAATAATATAAATATTTGAAAAACATGGTTTTACATACGTTTTGAAATTCATGAATTAGTGAAGCAGCATTTCATTAACTATACACGACAAAACTGTAATATAACTATTTTGTCTGCAATAAAGTTGATAACCGTAGTACAAAACAAAATATTGATGAGCAAACAATTCTGCATCTTAGGTTAAGGGTAATAACTACAGTCCCTTGTCATAAACTTGTTTAGGTAATGCAGAGGCTTGCGATTTCGTGACAGCTCCACCGGTACTTGCCGGGCGGTACCTAATGGCAAGTAAGAGTAAAATTGATGAACTACTATGAGTTGTGTTTAATTTGAGTGTTTTTTTTTAGTATTTTACATGTTTATAACCAACAAGTTTTATATATTTATAAGGTTTTTGAATCACCAAAAGATGTATATAAAGTTATTATATCTTAAAATATAAACCATGAAATTGTTTTTAGACAAAAGAAAGTAGGCGTAACGTGTTGAGGACGATAAACTTTTTTAAAAGGGTATGTGTGTGTGTTTTCAAAAATTGTTTACAGGAAACAGATTTGAAAACCATTATCCAGGCGTACAATGTCCCCAAATGGTTAACTGGTCATCATTGTGATGTAGAAAAGTTGAGCAGGAAACAGCTTTGAAATCCATTGTCAGGCGTTAAATGTCCCCAAATGGTTAACAGGTCATCCCCGTGACATCGTCGTCTCCTTAATAAAGATGTAGAGGTATTTATATAGTCAATTATCAATATTGTTAAAAACATAAGTGAGAATAGTTATTTTTGTAAAGAAATATTCGCAATGGTTGATGGTCTATAGAAAAGTACTCTTGTTTTCTGTCTTAATGCTCTGTTTAGGTAGTTTGTTATGTCCCAGCACCAGGTCTGATCGTTCGTAGGCAGAATAAAGTTTAGAAAATGATCTTGTTACGAACTGTATGAAAAAGCTACAACAGGACTTCAGTTGATCTTATACCTTGTGCTGAAAATTAAGAACAGCCGAAAGTTTTAAAATTTATGAAGAGAATGTTGAAATGTCATCGGGACTCGTAAAACCACGTAAGAAATTTGTAAGATATAAAAATTTATAATGACCTATATTAAAAGTAACAATTCAAAGTAAAATAATGATGATTTTATAAAAAACCATGGATCTTTAGTAAATTGATTTGCGTATAAAAAAAAGGTTGTCTTGTTTTCTAAAATATTTTTCAGGAGGCTCTTCATTCCAGTATTTTGTATTTTATTGACCTTTTAACCTATGAAACAAAAGTACGCCGAATAAAAGTTCAAACAACAATCAAGTGTCGAAGGAGTCCCACACCTTTCCCAAATGATCTGAGATGTCTGTTTACCAAATCGAATGCAAAATAATTATTAAGAGAAAATTATAATCATCACCACTGACCATCTCAATTTTCCAGTAAGTCCATATAATGTGTTTAACGTTTATTTATTTCAAGGTCATAAATTATAACCGATCTATTGAAGTAATAATATAAATATTTGAAAAACATGGTTTTACATACGTTTTGAAATTCATGAATTAGTTAAGCAGCATTTCATTAACTTTACACGACAAAACTGTAATATAACTATTTTGTCTGCAATCAAGTTGATAACCGTAGTACAAAACAAAATATTGATGAGCAAACAATTCTGCATCTTAGGTTAAGGGTAATAACTACAGTCCCTTGTCCTAAACTTGTTTAGGTAATGCAGAGGCTTGCGATTTCGTGACAGCTCCACCAGTCGGTGTGTTATCGCGATGAAGATTAATATGCAGACTTGCTGTTTACCTGTGTGTCGATACTTAAGTCCAGCGACTTCCGGGCGGTACCTAATGACAAGTAAGAGTAAAATTGATAAACTACTATGAGTTGTGTTAAATTTGAGTGTTTTTTTACTATTTTACATGTTTATAACCAACAAGTTTTATGTATTTATAAGGTTTTTGAATCACCAAAAGATGTATATAAAGTTATTATATCTTAAAATATAAACCATGAAATTGTTTTTAGACAAAAGAAAGTAGGCGTAACGTGTTGAGGACGATAAACCTTTTTAAAAGGGTATGTGTGTGTGTGTTTTCAAAGATTGTTTACAGGAAACAGATTTGAAAACCATTATCAGGCGTACAATGTCCCCAAGCGGTTAACTGGTCATCGTTGTGATGTAGAAAAGTTGAGCAGGAAACAGCTTTGAAATCCATTGTCAGGCGTAAAATTTCCCCAAACGGTTAACAGGTCATCCCCGTGACGTCGTCGCCTCCTTAATAAAGATGTAGAGGTATTTATCTAGTCAATTATCAATATTGTTAAAAACATAAGTGAGAATAGTTATTTTTGTAAAGAAAAGATAAAAATCGTGAATATTCGCAATGGTTTATGGTCTATAGAAAAGTACTCTTGTTTCTGTCTTAATGCTCTGTTTAGGTAGTTTGTTATGTCCCAGCACCAAGTCTGATTGCTCGTAGGCAGAATAAAGTTTAGAAAATGATCTTGTTACGAACTGTATGAAAAAGCTACAACAGGACTTCAGTTGATCTTATCCCTTGTGCTGAAAATTAAGAACAGCCGATAGATTTAAAATTTATGAAGAGAATGTTGAAATGTCATTCGAACTCGTTAAACCACGTAAGAAATTTTGTAAGATATAAAGATGTATAATGACCTATATTAAAAGTTACAATTCAAAGTAAAATAATGATGATTTTATAAAAAACAAAGAATCTTTAAGTAAATTGATTTGCGTATAAAAAAAATGGTTGTCTTGTTTTCTGTAGTATTTTTAAGGAGGCTCTTCATTCCAGTATTTTGTATTTTATTGACCTTTTTAACCTATAAAACAAAAGTACGCCGAATAAAAGTTCAAACAACAATCAAGTGTCGAAGGAGTCCCACACCTTTCCCAAATGATCTGAGATGTCTGTTTACCAAATCAAATGCAAAATAATTATTAAGAGAAAATTATAGTCATCACCACCGATCATCTCAATTTTCCAGTAAGTCCATATAAAGTGTTTAACGTTAATTTATTTCAAGGTCATAAATTATAACCGATCTATTGAAGTAATAATATAAATATTTGAAAAACATGGTTTTACATACGTTTTTAAATTCATGAATTAGTGAAGCAGCATTTCATTAACTATACACGACAAAACTGTAATCTAACTATTTTGTCTGCGATAAAGATGATAACCGTACAAAACAAAATATTAATGAGCAAACAATTCTGCATCTTAGGTTAAGGGTAATAACTACAGTCCCTTGTTATAAACTTGTTTAGGTAATGCAGAGGCTTGCGATTTCGTGACAGCTCCACCAGTCGGTGTGTTATCGCGATGAAGATAAATATGCAGACTTGCTGTTTACCCGTGTATCAATACTTAAGTCCAGCGACTTCCGGGGGGTACTTGCCGGGCGGTACCTAATGGCAAGTAAGAGTAAAATTGATGAACTTCTATGAGTTGTGTTTAATTTGAGTGTTTTTTTAGTATTTTACATGTTTATAATCAACAAGTTTTATATATTTATAAGGTTTTTGAATCACCAAAAGATGTATATAAAGTTATTATATCTTAAAATATAAACCATGAAATTGTTTTTAGACAAAAGAAAGTAGGCGTAACGTGCCAAGGACAATAAACCTTTTTAAAAGGGTATGTGTGTGTGTGTGTGTGTTTTCAAAGATTGTTTACAGGAAACAGATTTGTAAACCATTATCAGATATACAATGTCCCCAAGTGGTTAACTGGTCGTCGTTGCGACGTAGAAAAGTTGAGCAGGAAACAGCTTTGAAATCCATTGTCAGGGGTAAAATGTCCCAAAATGGTTAACAGGTCATCCCCGTGACGTAGATTAGTTGTCGTCTCCTTAATAAAGATATAGAGGTATTTATCTAGTCAATTATCTATATTGTTAAAAACATAAGTGAGAATAGTTATTTTTGTAAAAAAAAATCGTGAATATGCACAATGGTTTATGGTCTATAGAAAAGTACTCTTGTTTTCTGTCTTAATGCTCTGTTTAGGTAGTTTGTTATGTCCCAGCATCAGGTCTGATCGCTCGTAGGCAAAATAAAGTTTAGAAAAGATCTTGTTACGAACTGTATGAAAAAGCTACAACAGGACTTCAGTTGATCTTATCCCTTGTGCTGAAAATTAAGAACAGCCGAAAGTTTTAAAATTTATGAAGAGAATGTTGAAATGTCATCAGAACTCGTTAAACCACGTAAGAAATTTGTAAGATAAAAATGTATAATGACCTATATTAAAAGTAACAATTCAAAGTAAAATAATGATGATTTTATAAAAAACTATGGATCTTTAGTAAATTGATTTGCGTATAAAAAAAAGGTTGTCTTGTTTTCTGAAATATTTTTCAGGTGGCTCTTCATTCCAGTATTTTGTATTTTATTGACCTTTTAACTTATGAAACAAAAGTACGCCGAATAAAAGTTCAAACAACAATCAAGTGTCGAAGGAGTCCCACACCTTTCCCAAATGATCTGAGATGTCCGTTTACCAAATCGAATGCAAAATAATTATTAAGAGAAAATTATAGTCATCGCCACCGACCATGTCAATTTTCCAGTAAGTCCATATAAAGTGTTTAACGTTTATTTATTTCAAGGTCATAAATTATAACCGATCTATTGAAGTAATAATATAAATATTTGAAAAACATGGTTTTACATACGTTTTGAAATTCATGAATTAGTGAAGCAGCATTCATTAACTATACACGACAAAACTGTAATATAACTATTTTGTCTGCAATAAAGTTGATAACCGTAGTACAAAACAAAATATTGATGAGCAAACAATTCTGCATCTTAGGTTAAGGGTAATAACTACAGTCCCTTGTCATAAACTTGTTTAGGTAATGCAGAGGCTTGCGATTTCGTGACAGCTCCACCGTTACTTGCCGGGCGGTACCTAATGGCAAGTAAGAGTAAAATTGATGAACTACTATGAGTTGTGTTTAATTTGAGTGTTTTTTTTAGTATTTTACATGTTTTTAATCAACAAGTTTTATATATTTATAAGGTTTTTGAATCACCAAAAGATGTATATAAAGTTATTATATCTTAAAATATAAACCATGAAATTGTTTTTAGACAAAAGAAATTAGGCGTAACGTGTTGAGGACGATAAACCTTTTTAAAAGGGTATGTGCGTGTGTTTTCAAAGATTGTTTACAGGAAACAGATTTTAAAACCATTATCGAGGCGTACAATGTCCCCAAATGGTTAACTGGTCATCGTTGTGATGTAGAAAAGTTAAGCAGGAAACAGCTTTGAAATCCATTGTAAGGCGTAAAATGTCCCCAAATGGTTAACTGGTCATCCCTGTGACGTCGTCGTCTCCTTAATAAAGATGTAGAGGTATTTATATAGTCAATTATCAATATTGTTAAAAACATAAGTGAGAATAGTTAATTTTGTAAAGAAATATTCGCAATGGTTGATGGTCTATAGAAAAGTACTCTTGTTTTCTGTCTTAATGCTCTGTTTAGGTAGTTTGTTATGTCCCAGCACCAGGTCTGATCGCTCGTAGGCAAAATAAAGTTTAGAAAAGATCTTGTTACGAACTGTACGAAAAAGCTACAACAGGACTTCAGTTGATCTTATCCCTTGTGCTGAAAATTAAGAACAGCCGAAAGTTTTAAAATTTACGAAGAGAATGTTGAAATGTCATCGGGACTCGTAAAACCACGTAAGAAATTTGTAAGATATAAAAATGTATAATGACCTATATTAAAAGTAACAATTCAATGTAAAATAATGATGATTTTATAAATCCCATGGATCAGTAAATTGATTTTCGTATAAAAAAAAGGTTGTCTTGTTTTCTGAAATATTTTTCAGGAGGCTCTTCATTCCAGTATTTTGTATTTTATTGACCTTTTAACCTATGAAACAAAAGTACGCCGAATAAAAGTTCAAACAAAAATCAAGTGTCGAAGGAGTCCCACACCATTCCCAAATGATCTGAGATGTCTGTTTAGCAAATCGAATGCAAAATAATTATTATGAGAAAATTATAGTCATCGCCACTGACCATCTCAATTTTCCAGTAAGTCCATATAAAGTGTTTAACGTTTATTTATTTCAAGGTCATAAATTATAATCAATCTATTGAAGTAATAATATAAATATTTGAAAAACATGGTTTTACATACGTTTTGAAATTCATGAATTAGTGAAGCAGCATTTCATTAACTATACACGACAAAACATGAGTGTCATTAGGAATTTAATAAATTTTAGTTACTGTAATATAACTATTTTGTCTGCGATAAAGTTGATAACCATCGTACAAAGCAAAATATTGATGAGCAATCAATTCTGCTTCTTAGGTTAAGGGTAATAACTACAGTCCCTTGTTATAAACTTGTTTAGGTAATGCAGAGGCTTGCGATTTCGTGACAGCTCCACCAATCGGTGTGTTATCACGATGAAAATTAATATGCAGACTTGCTGTTTACCCGTGTATCGATACTTAAGTCCAGCGACTTCCGGGCGGTACATAATGGCAAGTAAGAGTAAATTTGATGAACTACTATGAGTTTGTTTAATTTGAGTGTTTTTAGACATAAGAGAGTAGGCATAACGTGTTAAGGATGATAAACCTTTTTCAGAGGGTATGTGTGTGTGCATTTTCAAAGATTGTTTGCAGGAAATAGCTTTGAAATCCATTGTCAGGCGTACTATGTCCCCAAGTGGTTATCAGGTCATCCCCGTGACGTAGAAAAGTTGTCGTCTTCTTAATAAAGATGTAGAGGTATTTATATAGTCAATTATCAATATTGTTAAAAACATAAGAATAGTTATTTTCGTAAATAAAAGAAAAATCGTGAATATTCACAATGGTTTATGGTCTATAGAAAAGTACTCTTGTTTTCTGTATTAATGCTCTGTTTAGGTAGCTTGTTATGTCTATTCACAATGGTTTACGGTCTATAGAAAAGTACTCTTGTTTTCTGTCTTAATGCTCTGTTTAGGTAGTTTGTTATGTCCCAGCACCAGGTCTGATCGCTCGTAGGCAGAATAAAGTTTAGAAAATGATCTTGTTTCGAACTGTATGAAAAAGCTACAACAGGACTTCAGTTGATCTTATCCCTTGTGCTGAAAATTAAGAACAGCCGAAAGTTTTAAAATTTATGAAGAGAATGTTGAATTGTCATCGGAACTCGTTAAACCACGTAAGAAATTTGCAAGATATAAAAATGTATAATGACCTATATTAAAAGTAACTATTCAAAGTAAAATAATGATGATTTTATAAAAAACCATGGATCTTTAGTAAATTGATTTGCGTATAAAAAAAAAGGTTGTCTTGTTTTCTGAAATATTTTTCAGGAGGCTCTTCATTCCAGTATTTTGTATTTTATTGACCTTTTAACCTATGAAACAAAAGTACGCCGAATAAAAGTTCAAACAACAATCAAGTGTCGAAGGAGTCCCACACCTTTCCCAAATGATCTGAGATGTCTGTTTACCCAAATGATCTGAGATGTCTGTTTACCAATGATCTGAGATGTCTGTTTACCAAATCGAATGCAAAATAATTATTAAGAGAAAATTATAGTCATCGCCACCGACCATGTCAATTTTCCAGTAAGTCCATATAAAGTGTTTAACGTTTATTTATTTCAAGGTCATAAATTATAACCGATCTATTGAAGTAATAATATAAATATTTGAAAAACATGGTTTTACATACGTTTTGAAATTCATGAATTAGTGAAGCAGCATTTCATTAACTATACACAACAAAACTGTAATATAACTATTTTGTCTGCAATAAAGTTGATAACCGTAGTACAAAACAAAATATTGATGAGCAAACAATTCTGCATCTTAGGTTAAGGTTAATGACTACAGTCCCTTGTCATAAACTTGTTTAGGTAATGCAGAGGCTCACGATTTCGTGACAGCTCCACCAGTCGGTGTGTTATCATGATGAAGATTAATATGCAGACTTGCTGTTTACCCGTGTATCGATACTTAAGTCCAGCGACTTCCGAAGGGTACTTGCCGCGCGGCGGTACCTAATGGCAAGTAAGAGTAAAATTGATGAACTACTATGAGTTGTGTTTAATTTGAGTGTTTTTTTTAGTATTTTACATGTTTATAACCAACAAGTTTTATATATTTATAAGGTTTTTGAATCACCAAAAGATGTATATAAAGTTATTATATCTTAAAATATAAACCATGAAATTGTTTTTAGACAAAAGAAAGTAGGCGTAACGTGTTGAGGACGATAAACCTTTTTAAAAGGGTATGTGTGTGTGTTTTCAAAGATTGTTTACAGGAAACAGATTTGAAAACCATTATCCAGGCGTACAATGTCCCCAAATGGTTAACTGGTCATCGTTGTGATGTAGAAAAGTTGAGCAGGAAACAGCTTTGAAATCCATTGTCAGGCGTAAAATGTTCCCAAATGGTTAACAGGTCATCCCCGTGACGTAGAAAAGTTGTCGTCTCCTTAGTAAAGATATAGAGGTATTTATCTAGTCAATTATCAATATTGTTAAAAACATAAGTGAGAATAGTTATTATTGTAAAGAAATATTCGCAATGGTTGATGGTCTATAGAAAAGTACTCTTGTTTTCTGTCTTAATGCTCTGTTTAGGAAGATTGTTATGTCCCAGCACCAGGTCTGGTCGCTCGTAGGCAAAATAAAGTTTAGAAAAGATCTTGTTACGAACTGTATGAAAAAGCTACAACAGGACTTCAGTTGATCTTATCCCTTGTGCTGAAAATTAAGAACAGCCGAAAGTTTTAAAATTTATGAAGAGAATGTTGAAATGTCATCGGGACTCGTAAAACCACGTAAGAAATTTTTAAGATATAAAAATGTATAATGACCTATATTAAAAGTAACAATTCAATATAAAATAATGATGATTTTATAAATCCCATGGATCAGTAAATTGATTTTCGTATAAAAAAAAGGTTGTCTTGTTTTCTGAAATATTTTTCAGGAGGCTCTTCATTCCAGTATTTTGTATTTTATTGACCTTTTAACCTATGAAACAAAAGTACGCCGAATAAAAGTTCAAACAAAAATCAAGTGTCGAAGGAGTCCCACACCATTCCCAAATGATCTGAGATGTCTGTTTAGTAGTGATGTGTCAAAACCAAAACTTGAATCTCAAAACCACCAAAACTTTGGAAAAGTTTCGGTTTCGAGATTCGATCGGTGAGTTTCGAGAATCAAAACTCGAAACTGCTGAGATTTTTTGTGTCTTTATTGTTGTTTTTTTAACAGAAATCAAGCCCGTGTTTCGATCAATAATGCAAAGGTCAAAAGCCTACTGTCATCGGTCGTCTACCTTCACCTTTTTTGGATTATTGATTTTTTATTTCTGAAAGAACAACTCTAACCAAAATATATAATTAGTTTTAATTAATTTTTCTGGATTTATTTTTCATAACCATACCCAGGCAAGTAAATAGGGTTTCGCGATTTGAGTTTCGAGATTCGATTTTGTAAGTTTCGGTTTCGGTTTCGAGATTCGAAATTTCTGGTTTTGACCATCACTACTGTTTAGCAAATCGAATGCAAAATTATTATTATGAGAAAATTATAGTCATCGCCACTGACCATCTCAATTTTCCAGTAAGTCCATATAAAGTGTTTAACGTTTATTTATTTCAAGGTCATAAATTATAATCGATCTATTGAAGTAATAATATAAATATTTGAAAAACATGGTTTTACATACGTTTTGAAATTCATGAATTAGTGAAGCAGCATTTCATTAACTATACACGACAAAACATAAGTGTCATTAGGAATTTAATAAATTTAAGTTACTGTAATATAACTATTTTGTCTGCGATAAAGTTGATAACCATCGTACAAAGCAAAATATTGATGAGCAATCAATTCTGCTTCTTAGGTTAAGGGTAATAACTACAGTCCCTTGTTATAAACTTGTTTAGGTAATGCAGAGGCTTGCGATTTCGTGACAGCTCCACCAATCGGTGTGTTATCACGATGAAAATTAATATGCAGACTTGCTGTTTACCCGTGTATCGATACACAAGTCCAGCGACTTCCGGGCGGTACATAATGGCAAGTAAGAGTAAATTTGATGAACTACTATGAGTTTGTTTAATTTGAGTGTTTTTAGACATAAGAGAGTAGGCATAACGTGTTAAGGATGATAAACCTTTTTCAGAGGGTATGTGTGTGTGCGTTTTCAAAGATTGTTTGCAGGAAACAGCTTTGAAATCCATTGTCAGGCGTACTATGTCCCCAAGTGGTTAACAGGTCATCCCCGTGACGTAGAAAAGTTGTCGTCTTCTTAATAAAGATGTAGAGGTATTTATATAGTCAATTATCAATATTGTTAAAAACATAAGAATAGTTATTTTCGTAAATAAAAGAAAAATCGTGAATATTCACAATGGTTTATGGTCTATAGAAAAGTACTCTTGTTTTCTGTATTAATGCTCTGTTTAGGTAGCTTGTTATGTCTATTCACAATGGTTTACGGTCTATAGAAAAGTACTCTTGTTTTCTGTCTTAATGCTCTGTTTAGGTAGATTGTTATGTCCCAGCACCAGGTCTGATCGCTCGTAGGCAGAATAAAGTTTAGAAAATGATTTTGTTTCGAACTGTATGAAAAAGCTACAACAGGACTTCAGTTGATCTTATCCCTTGTGCTGAAAATTAAGAACAGCCGAAAGTTTTAAAATTTATGAAGAAAATGTTGAAATGTCATCGGAACTCGTTAAACCACGTAAGAAATTTGCAAGATATAAAAATGTATAATGACCTATATTAAAAGTAACTATTCAAAGTAAAATAATGATGATTTTATAAAAAACCATGGATCTTTAGTAAATTGATTTGCGTATAAAAAAAAGGTTGTCTTGTTTTCTGAAATATTTTTCAGGAGGCTCTTCATTCCAGTATTTTGTATTTTATTGACCTTTTAACCTATGAAACAAAAGTACGCCGAATAAAAGTTCAAACAACAATCAAGTGTCGAAGGAGTCCCACACCTTTCCCAAATGATCTGAGATGTCTGTTTACCCAAATGATCTGAGATGTCTGTTTACCCAAATGATCTGAGATGTCTGTTTACCAATGATCTGAGATGTCTGTTTACCAAATCGAATGCAAAATAATTATTAAGAGAAAATTATAGTCATCGCCACCGACCATGTCAATTTTCCAGTAAGTCCATATAAAGTGTTTAATGTTTATTTATTTCAAGGTCATAAATTATAACCGATCTATTGAAGTAATAATATAAATATTTGAAAAACATGGTTTTACATACGTTTTGAAATTCATGAATTAGTGAAGCAGCATTTCATTAACTATACACAACAAAACTGTAATATAACTATTTTGTCTGCAATAAAGTTGATAACCGTAGTACAAAACAAAATATTGATGAGCAAACAATTCTGCATCTTAGGTTAAGGGTAATAACTACAGTCCCTTGTCATAAACTTGTTTAGGTAATGCAGAGGCTTGCGATTTCGTGACAGCTCCACCAGTCGGTGTGTTATCGTGATGAAGATTAATATGCAGACTTGCTGTTTACCCGTGTATCGATACTTAAGTCCAGCGACTTCCGAAGGGTACTTGCCGCGCGGCGGTACCTAATGGCAAGTAAGAGTAAAATTGATGAACTACTATTAGTTGTGTTTAATTTGAGTGTTTTTTTTAGTATTTTACATGTTTATAACCAACAAGTTTTATATATTTATAAGGTTTTTGAATCACCAAAAGATGTATATAAAGTTATTATATCTTAAAATATAAACCATGAAATTGTTTTTAGACAAAAGAAAGTAGGCGTAACGTGTTGAGGACGATAAACCTTTTTAAAAGGGTATGTGTGTGTGTTTTCAAAGATTGTTTACAGGAAACAGATTTGAAAACCATTATCCAGGCGTACAATGTCCCCAAATGGTTAACTGGTCATCGTTGTGATGTAGAAAAGTTGAGCAGGAAACAGCTTTGAAATCCATTGTCAGGCGTAAAATGTTCCCAAATGGTTAACAGGTCATCCCCGTGACGTAGAAAAGTTGTCGTCTCCTTAGTAAAGATATAGAGGTATTTATCTAGTCAATTATCAATATTGTTAAAAACATAAGTGAGAATAGTTATTATTGTAAAGAAATATTCGCAATGGTTGATGGTCTATAGAAAAGTACTCTTGTTTTCTGTCTTAATGCTCTGTTTAGGAAGATTGTTATGTCCCAGCACCAGGTCTGATCGCTCGTAGGCAAAATAAAGTTTAGAAAAGATCTTGTTACGAACTGTATGAAAAAGCTACAACAGGACTTCAGTTGATCTTATCCCTTGTGCTGAAAATTAAGAACAGCCGAAAGTTTTAAAATTTATGAAGAGAATGTTGAAATGTCATCGGGACTCGTAAAACCACGTAAGAAATTTTTAAGATATAAAAATGTATAATGACCTATATTAAAAGTAACAATTCAATATAAAATAATGATGATTTTATAAATCCCATGGATCAGTAAATTGATTTTCGTATAAAAAAAGGTTGTCTTGTTTTCTGAAATATTTTTCAGGAGGCTCTTCATTCCAGTATTTTGTATTTTATTGACCCAAAAGTACGCCGAATAAAAGTTCAAACAAAAATCAAGTGTCGAAGGAGTCCCACACCATTCCCAAATGATCTGAGATGTCTGTTTAGCAAATCGAATGCAAAATTATTATTATGAGAAAATTATAGTCATCGCCACTGACCATCTCAATTTTCCAGTAAGTCCATATAAAGTGTTTAACGTTTATTTATTTCAAGGTCATAAATTATAATCGATCTATTGAAGTAATAATATAAATATTTGAAAAACATGGTTTTACATACGTTTTGAAATTCATGAATTAGTGAAGCAGCATTTCATTAACTATACACGACAAAACATAAGTGTCATTAGGAATTTAATAAATTTAAGTTACTGTAATATAACTATTTTGTCTGCGATAAAGTTGATAACCATCGTACAAAGCAAAATATTGATGAGCAATCAATTCTGCTTCTGAGGTTAAGGGTAATAACTACAGTCCCTTGTTATAAACTTGTTTAGGTAATGCAGAGGCTTGCGATTTCGTGACAGCTCCACCAATCGGTGTGTTATCACGATGAAAATTAATATGCAGACTTGCTGTTTACCCGTGTATCGATACTTAAGTCCAGCGACTTCCGGGCGGTACATAATGGCAAGTAAGAGTAAATTTGATGAACTACTATGAGTTTGTTTAATTTGAGTGTTTTTAGACATAAGAGAGTAGGCATAACGTGTTAAGGATGATAAACCTTTTTCAGAGGGTATGTGTGTGTGCGTTTTCAAAGATTGTTTGCAGGAAACAGCTTTGAAATCCATTGTCAGGCGTACTATGTCCCCAAGTGGTTAACAGGTCATCCCCGTGACGTAGAAAAGTTGTCGTCTTCTTAATAAAGATGTAGAGGTATTTATATAGTCAATTATCAATATTGTTAAAAACATAAGAATAGTTATTTTCGTAAATAAAAGAAAAATCGTGAATATTCACAATGGTTTATGGTCTATAGAAAAGTACTCTTGTTTTCTGTATTAATGCTCTGTTTAGGTAGCTTGTTATGTCTATTCACAATGGTTTACGGTCTATAGAAAAGTACTCTTGTTTTCTGTCTTAATGCTCTGTTTAGGTAGATTGTTATGTCCCAGCACCAGGTCTGATCGCTCGTAGGCAGAATAAAGTTTAGAAAATGATCTTGTTTCGAACTGTATGAAAAAGCTACAACAGGACTTCAGTTGATCTTATCCCTTGTGCTGAAAATTAAGAACAGCCGAAAGTTTTAAAATTTATGAAGAGAATGTTGAAATGTCATCGGAAACTCGTTAAACCACGTAAGAAATTTGCAAGATATAAAAATGTATAATGACCTATATTAAAAGTAACTATTCAAAGTAAAATAATGATGATTTTATAAAAAACCATGGATCTTTAGTAAATTGATTTGCGTATAAAAAAAAGGTTGTCTTGTTTTCTGAAATATTTTTCAGGAGGCTCTTCATTCCAGTATTTTGTATTTTATTGACCTTTTAACCTATGAAACAAAAGTACGCCGAATAAAAGTTCAAACAACAATCAAGTGTCGAAGGAGTCCCACACCTTTCCCAAATGATCTGAGATGTCTGTTTACCCAAATGATCTGAGATGTCTGTTTACCAATGATCTGAGATGTCTGTTTACCAAATCGAATGCAAAATAATTATTAAGAGAAAATTATAGTCATCGCCACCGACCATGTCAATTTTCCAGTAAGTCCATATAAAGTGTTTAACGTTTATTTATTTCAAGGTCATAAATTATAACCGATCTATTGAAGTAATAATATAAATATTTGAAAAACATGGTTTTACATACGTTTTGAAATTCATGAATTAGTGAAGCAGCATTTCATTAACTATACACAACAAAACTGTAATATAACTATTTTGTCTGCAATAAAGTTGATAACCGTAGTACAAAACAAAATATTGATGAGCAAACAATTCTGCATCTTAGGTTAAGGGTAATAACTACAGTCCCTTGTCATAAACTTGTTTAGGTAATGCAGAGGCTTGCGATTTCGTGACAGCTCCACCAGTCGGTGTGTTATCGTGATGAAGATTAATATGCAGACTTGCTGTTTACCCGTGTATCGATACTTAAGTCCAGCGACTTCCGAAGGGTACTTGCCGCGCGGCGGTACCTAATGGCAAGTAAGAGTAAAATTGATGAACTACTATGAGTTGTGTTTAATTTGAGTGTTTTTTTTAGTATTTTACATGTTTATAACCAACAAGTTTTATATATTTATAAGGTTTTTGAATCACCAAAAGATGTATATAAAGTTATTATATCTTAAAATATAAACCATGAAATTGTTTTTAGACAAAAGAAAGTAGGCGTAACGTGTTGAGGACGATAAACCTTTTTAAAAGGGTATGTGTGTGTGTTTTCAAAGATTGTTTACAGGAAACAGATTTGAAAACCATTATCCAGGCGTACAATGTCCCCAAATGGTTAACTGGTCATCGTTGTGATGTAGAAAAGTTGAGCAGGAAACAGCTTTGAAATCCATTGTCAGGCGTAAAATGTTCCCAAATGGTTAACAGGTCATCCCCGTGACGTAGAAAAGTTGTCGTCTCCTTAGTAAAGATATAGAGGTATTTATCTAGTCAATTATCAATATTGTTAAAAACATAAGTGAGGATAGTTATTATTGTAAAGAAATATTTGCAATGGTTGATGGTCTATAGAAAAGTACTCTTGTTTTCTGTCTTAATGCTCTGTTTAGGTAGATTGTTATGTCCCAGCACCAGGTCTGATCGCTCGTAGGCAAAATAAAGTTTAGAAAAGATCTTGTTACGAACTGTATGAAAAAGCTACAACAGGACTTCAGTTGATCTTATCCCTTGTGCTGAAAATTAAGAACAGCCGAAAGTTTTAAAATTTATGAAGAGAATGTTGAAATGTCATCGGGACTCGTAAAACCACGTAAGAAATTTTTAAGATATAAAAATGTATAATGACCTATATTAAAAGTAACTATTCAAAGTAAAATAATGATGATTTTATAAAAAACCATGGATCTTTAGTAAATTGATTTGCGTATAAAAAAAAGGTTGTCTTGTTTTCTGAAATATTTTTCAGGAGGCTCTTCATTCCAGTATTTTGTATTTTATTGACCTTTTAACCTATGAAACAAAAGTACGCCGAATAAAAGTTCAAACAACAATCAAGTGTCGAAGGAGTCCCACACCTTTCCCAAATGATCTGAGATGTCTGTTTAGCAAATCGAATGCAAAATAATTATTAAGAGAAAATTATAGTCATCCCCACTGACCATCTCAATTTTCCAGTAAGTCCATATAAAGTGTTTAACGTTTATTTATTTCAAGGTCATAAATTATAATCGATCTATTTAAGTAATAATATAAATATTTGAAAAACATGGTTTTACATTCGTTTTGAAATTTATGAATAAGTGAAGCAGCATTTCATTAACTATACACGACAAAACTGTAATATAACTATTTTGTCTGCAATAAAGTTGATAACCGTAGTACAAAACGAAATATTGATTAGCAAACAATTCTGCATCTTAGGTTAAGGGTAATAACTACAGTCCCTTGTCATAAACTTGTTTAGGTAATGCAGAGGCTTGCGATTTCGTGACAGCTCCACCAGTCAGTGTGTTATCGCAATGAAGATTAATATGCAGACTTGCTGTTAACCCGTGTATCGATACTTAAGTCCAGCGACTTCCAGGCGGCACTTGCCGGGCGGTACCTAATGGCAAGTAAGAGTAAAATTGATGAACTAATATGAGTTGTGTTTAATTTGAGTGTTTTTTTTTAGTATTTTACATGTTGATAACCAACAAGTCTTATATATTTATAAAGTTTTTTAATCACCAAAAGATGTATATAAAGTTATTATATCTTAAAATATAAACCATGAAATTGTTTTTAGACAAAAGAAAGTAGGCGTAACGTGTTGAGGACGATAAACCTTTTTAAAAGGGTATGTGTGTGTGTGTTTTCAAAGATTGTTTACAGGAAACAGATTTGAAAACCATTATCCAGGCGTACAATGTCCCCAAATGGTTAACTGGTCATCGTTTTGATGTAGAAAAGTTGAGCAGGAAACAGCTTTGAAATCCATTGTCAGGCGTAAAATGTCCCCAAATGGTTAACAGGTCATCCCCGTGACGTCGTCGTCTCCTTAATAAAGATGTAGAGGTATTTATATAGTCAATTATCAATATTGTTAAACACATAAGTGAGAATAGTTATTTTTGTAAAGAAATATTCGCAATGGTTGATGGTCTATAGAAAAGTACTCTTGTTTTTTGTCTTAATGCTCTGTTTAAGTAGTTTGTTATGTCCCAGCACCAGGTCTGATCGCTCGTAGGCAAAATAAAGTTTAGAAAAGATCTTGTTACGAACTGTATGAAAAAGCTAAGACAGGACTTCAGTTGACCTTATCCCTTGTGCTGAAAGTTAAGAACAGCCGAAAGTTTTAAAATTTATGAAGAGAATGTTGAAATGTCATCGGAACTCGTTAAACCACATAAGAAATTTGTAAGATATAAAAATGTATAATGACCTATATTAAAAGTAACAATTCAAAGTAAAACAATGATGAATTTATAAAAAACCATGGATATTTAGTAAATTGATTTGCGTATAAAAAAAGGTTGTCTTGTTTTCTGAAATATTTTTCAGGAGGCTCTTCATTCCAGTATTTTGTATTTTATTGACCTTTTAACCTATGAAACAAAAGTACGCCGAATAAAATTTAAAACAACAATCAAGTGTCGAAGGAGTCCCACACCTTTCCCAAATGATCTGAGATGTCTGTTTAGCAAATCGAATGCAAAATAATTATTAAGAGAAAATTATAGTCATCCCCACTGACCATCTCAATTTTCCAGTAAGTCCATATAAAGTGTTTAACGTTTATTTATTTCAAGGTCATAAATTATAATCGATCTATTTAAGTAATAATATAAATATTTTAAAAACATGGTTTTACATACGTTTTGAAATTCATGAATAAGTGAAGTAGCATTTCATTAACTATACACAACAAAACTGTAATATAACTATTTTGTCTGCGATAAAGTTGATAACCATCGTACAATCAAAATATTGATGAGATAATAACCATCGTACAATCAAAATATTGATAAGCAAACAATTCTCCTTCTTATGTTAAGGGCAATAACTACAGTCCCTTGTTATAAACTTGTTTAGGTAATGCAGAGGCTTGCGATTTCGTGACAGCTCCACCAGTCGGTGTGTTATCGCGATGAAGATTAATATTCAGACTTGCTGTTTACCCGTGTATCGATACTTAAGTCCAGCGACTTCCAGGCGGTACCTAATGGCAAGTAAGAGTAAAATTGATGAACTACTATGAGTTGTGTTTAATTTGAGTGTTTTTTTTAGTATTTTACATGTTTATTATCAACAAGTTTTATATATTTATAAGGTTTTTGAATCACCAAAAGATGTACATAAAGTTATTATATCTTAAAATATAAACCATGAAATTGTTTTTAGACAAAAGAAAGTAGGCGTAACGTGTTGAGGACGATAAACCTTTTTAAAAGAGTATGTGTGTGTGTTTTCAAAGATTGTTTACAGGAAACAGATTTGAAAACCATTATCCAGGCGTACAATGTCCCCAAATGGTTAACTGGTCATCGTTGTGATGTAGAAAAGTTGAGCAGGAAACAGCTTTGAAATCCATTGTCAGGCGTAAAATGTCCCCAAATGGTTAACTGGTCATCGTTGTGATGTAGAAAAGTTGAGCGGGAAACAGCTTTTTTAGTATTTTACATGTTTATTATCAACAAGTTTTATATATTTATAAGGTTTTTGAATCACCAAAAGATGTACATAAAGTTATTATATCTTAAAATATAAACCATGAAATTGTTTTTAGACAAAAGAAAGTAGGCGTAACGTGTTGAGGACGATAAACCTTTTTAAAAGAGTATGTGTGTGTGTTTTCAAAGATTGTTTACAGGAAACAGATTTGAAAACCATTATCCAGGCGTACAATGTCCCCAAATGGTTAACTGGTCATCGTTGTGATGTAGAAAAGTTGAGCAGGAAACAGCTTTGAAATCCATTGTCAGGCGTAAAATGTCCCCAAATGGTTAACTGGTCATCGTTGTGATGTAGAAAAGTTGAGCGGGAAACAGCTTTGAAATCCACTGTCAGGCGTAAAATGTCCCCAAATGGTTAACTGGTCATCCCTGTGACGTCGTCGTCTCCTTAATAAAGATGAAGAGGTATTTATATAGTCAATTATCAATATTGTTAAAAACATAAGTGAGATTTGTTATTTTTGTAAAGAAAAGATAAAAATCATGAATATTCGCAATGGTTTATGGTCTATAGAAAAGTACTCTTGTTTTCTGTCTTAATGCTCTGTTTAGGTAGTTTTTTATGTCCCAGCACCAGGTCTGATCGCTCATAGGCAAAATAAAGTTTAGAACAGATCTTGTTACGAACTGTATGAAAAAGCTACAACAGGACTTCAGTTGATCTCTTATCCCTTGTGCTGAAAATTAAGAACAGCCGAAAGTTTTAAAATTTATGAAGAGAATGTTGAAATGTCATCGGGACTCGCAAAACCACGTAAGAAATTTGTAAGATATAAAAATGTATAATGACCTATATTATAAGTAACAATTCAAAGTAAAATAATGATGATTTTATAAAAACCCATGGATCAGTAAATTGATTTTCGTATAAAAAAAAGGTTGTCTTGTTTTCTGAAATATTTTTCAGGAGGCTCTTCATTCCAGTATTTTGTATTTTATTGACCTTTTAACCTATGAAACAAAAGTACGCCGAATATAAGTTCAAACAAAAATCAAGTGTCGAAGGAGTCCCACACCATTCCCAAATGATCTGAGATGTCTGTTTAGCAAATCGAATGCAAAATAATTATTAAGAGAAAATTATAGTCATCGCCACTGACCATCTCAAATTTCCAGTAAGTCCATATAAAGTGTTTAATGTTTATTTATTTTAAGGTCATAAATTATAATCGATCTATTGAAGTAATAATATAAATATTTGAAAAACATGGTTTTACATACGTTTTGAAATTCATGAATTAGTGAAGCAGCATTTCATTAACTATACACGACAAAACATAAGTGTCATTAGGAATTTAATAAATTTAAGTTACTGTAATATAACTATTTTGTCTGCGATAAAGTTGATAACCATCGTACAAAGCAAAATATTGATGAGCAATCAATTCTGCTTCTTAGGTTAAGGGTAATAACTACAGTCCCTTGTTATAAACTTGTTTAGGTAATGCAGAGGCTTGCGATTTCGTGACAGCTCTACCAATCGGTGTGTTATCACGATGAAAATTAATATGCAGACTTGCTGTTTACCCGTGTATCGATACTTAAGTCCAGCGACTTCCGGGCGGTACATAATGGCAAGTAAGAGTAAAATTGATGAACTACTATGAGTTGTGTTTAATTTGAGTGTTTTTTTTAGTATTTTACATGTTTATAATCAACAAGTTTTGTATATATATATATATATATATATAAAGGTTTTTGCATCACCAAAAGATGTATATTAAGTTATTATATTTTGAAATATAAACCATGAAATTTCTTTTAGACATAAGAGAGTAGGCATAACGTGTTAAGGATGATAAACCTTATTCAGAGGGTATGTGTGTGTGCGTTTTCAAAGATTGTTTGCAGTAAACAGCTTTGAAATCCATTGTCAGGCGTACTATGTCCCCAAGTGGTTAACAGGTCATCCCCGTGACGTAGAAAAGTTGTCGTCTTCTTAATAAAGATGTAGAGGTATTTATATAGTCAATTATCAATATTGTTAAAAACATAAGAATAGTTATTTTCGTAAAAAAAAGAAAAATCGTGAATATTCACAATGATTTACGGTCTATAGAAAAGTACTCTTGTTTTCTGTCTTAATGATCTGTTTAGGTAGTTTGTTATGTCCCAGCACCAGGTCTGATCGCTCGTAGGCAGAATAAAGTTTAGAAAATGGTCTTGTTACGAACTGTATGAATAAGCTACAATTCAGTTGATCTTATCCCTTGTGCTGAAAATTAAGAACAGCCGAGAGTTTTAAAATTTATGAAGAGAATGTTGAAATGTCATCGGAACTCGTTAAACCACGTAAGAAATTTGTAAGATATAAAAATGTATAATGACCTATATTAAAAGTAACAATTCAAAGTAAAATAATGATGATTTTATAAAAAACCATGGATCTTTAGTAAATTGATTTGCTTATAAAAAAAAGGTTGTCTTGTTTTCTGAAATATTTTTCAGGAGGCTCTTCATTCCAGTATTTTGTATTTTATTGACCTTTTAACCTATGAAACAAAAGTTCGCCGAATAAAAGTTCAAACAACAATCAAGTGTCGAAGGAGTCTCATACCTTTCCAAATGATCTGAGATGTCTGTTTACCCAAATGATCTGAGATGTCTGTTTACCAAATCGAATGCAAAATAATTATTAAGAGAAAATTATAGTCATCCCCACTGACCATGTCAATTTTCCAGTAAGTCCATATAAAGTGTTTAACGTTTATTTATTTCAAGGTCATAAATTATAATCGATCTATTTAAGTAATAATATAAATATTTGAAAAACATGGTTTTACATTTGTTTTGAAATTTATGAATAAGTGAAGCAGCATTTCATTAACTATACACGACAAAACTGTAATATAACTATTTTGTCTGCAATAAAGTTGATAACCGTAGTACAAAACGAAATATTGATTAGCAAACAATTCTGCATCTTAGGTTAAGGGTAATAACTACAGTCCCTTGTCATAAACTTGTTTAGGTAATGCAGAGGCTTGCGATTTCGTGACAGCTCCACCAGTCAGTGTGTTATCGCAATGAAGATTAATATGCAGACTTGCTGTTAACCCGTGTATCGATACTTAAGTCCAGCGACTTCCAGGCGGCACTTGCCGGGCGGTACCTAATGGCAAGTAAGAGTAAAATTGATGAACTACTATGAGTTGTGTTTAATTTGAGTGTTTTTTTTTAGTATTTTACATGTTGATAACCAACAAGTCTTATATATTTATAAAGTTTTTTAATCACCAAAAGATGTATATAAAGTTATTATATCTTAAAATATAAACCATGAAATTGTTTTTAGACAAAAGAAAGTAGGCGTAACGTGTTAAGGACGATAAACCTTTTTAAAAGGGTATGTGTGTGTGTGTTTTCAAAGATTGTTTACAGGAAACAGATTTGAAAACCATTATCCAGGCGTACAATGTCCCCAAATGGTTAACTGGTCATCGTTTTGATGTAGAAAAGTTGAGCAGGAAACAGCTTTGAAATCCATTGTCAGGCGTAAAATGTCCCCAAATGGTTAACAGGTCATCCCCGTGACGTCGTCGTCTCCTTAATAAAGATGTAGAGGTATTTATATAGTCAATTATCAATATTGTTAAACACATAAGTGAGAATAGTTATTTTTGTAAAGAAATATTCGCAATGGTTGATGGTCTATAGAAAAGTACTCTTGTTTTTTGTCTTAATGCTCTGTTTAAGTAGTTTGTTATGTCCCAGCACCAGGTCTGATCGCTCGTAGGCAAAATAAAGTTTAGAAAAGATCTTGTTACGAACTGTATGAAAAAGCTAAGACAGGACTTCAGTTGACCTTATCCCTTGTGCTGAAAGTTAAGAACAGCCGAAAGTTTTAAAATTTATGAAGAGAATGTTGAAATGTCATCGGAACTCGTTAAACCACATAAGAAATTTGTAAGATATAAAAATGTATAATGACCTATATTAAAAGTAACAATTCAAAGTAAAACAATGATGAATTTATAAAAAACCATGGATCTTTAGTAAATTGATTTGCGTATAAAAAAAGGTTGTCTTGTTTTCTGAAATATTTTTCAGGAGGCTCTTCATTCCAGTATTTTGTATTTTATTGACCTTTTAACCTATGAAACAAAAGTACGCCGAATAAAATTTAAAACAACAATCAAGTGTCGAAGGAGTCCCACACCTTTCCCAAATGATCTGAGATGTCTGTTTAGCAAATCGAATGCAAAATAATTATTAAGAGAAAATTATAGTCATCCCCACTGACCATCTCAATTTTCCAGTAAGTCCATATAAAGTGTTTAACGTTTATTTATTTCAAGGTCATAAATTATAATCGATCTATTTAAGTAATAATATAAATATTTTAAAAACATGGTTTTACATACGTTTTGAAATTCATGAATAAGTGAAGTAGCATTTCATTAACTATACACAACAAAACTGTAATATAACTATTTTGTCTGCGATAAAGTTGATAACCATCGTACAATCAAAATATTGATGAGATAATAACCATCGTACAATCAAAATATTGATAAGCAAACAATTCTCCTTCTTATGTTAAGGGCAATAACTACAGTCCCTTGTTATAAACTTGTTTAGGTAATGCAGAGGCTTGCGATTTCGTGACAGCTCCACCAGTCGGTGTGTTATCGCGATGAAGATTAATATTCAGACTTGCTGTTTACCCGTGTATCGATACTTAAGTCCAGCGACTTCCAGGCGGTACCTAATGGCAAGTAAGAGTAAAATTGATGAACTACTATGAGTTGTGTTTAATTTGAGTGTTTTTTTTAGTATTTTACATGTTTATTATCAACAAGTTTTATATATTTATAAGGTTTTTGAATCACCAAAAGATGTACATAAAGTTATTATATCTTAAAATATAAACCATGAAATTGTTTTTAGACAAAAGAAAGTAGGCGTAACGTGTTGAGGACGATAAACCTTTTTAAAAGAGTATGTGTGTGTGTTTTCAAAGATTGTTTACAGGAAACAGATTTGAAAACCATTATCCAGGCGTACAATGTCCCCAAATGGTTAACTGGTCATCGTTGTGATGTAGAAAAGTTGAGCAGGAAACAGCTTTGAAATCCATTGTCAGGCGTAAAATGTCCCCAAATGGTTAACTGGTCATCGTTGTGATGTAGAAAAGTTGAGCGGGAAACAGCTTTTTTAGTATTTTACATGTTTATTATCAACAAGTTTTATATATTTATAAGGTTTTTGAATCACCAAAAGATGTACATAAAGTTATTATATCTTAAAATATAAACCATGAAATTGTTTTTAGACAAAAGAAAGTAGGCGTAACGTGTTGAGGACGATAAACCTTTTTAAAAGAGTATGTGTGTGTGTTTTCAAAGATTGTTTACAGGAAACAGATTTGAAAACCATTATCCAGGCGTACAATGTCCCCAAATGGTTAACTGGTCATCGTTGTGATGTAGAAAAGTTGAGCAGGAAACAGCTTTGAAATCCATTGTCAGGCGTAAAATGTCCCCAAATGGTTAACTGGTCATCGTTGTGATGTAGAAAAGTTGAGCGGGAAACAGCTTTGAAATCCACTGTCAGGCGTAAAATGTCCCCAAATGGTTAACTGGTCATCCCTGTGACGTCGTCGTCTCCTTAATAAAGATGAAGAGGTATTTATATAGTCAATTATCAATATTGTTAAAAACATAAGTGAGATTTGTTATTTTTGTAAAGAAAAGATAAAAATCATGAATATTCGCAATGGTTTATGGTCTATAGAAAAGTACTCTTGTTTTCTGTCTTAATGCTCTGTTTAGGTAGTTTTTTATGTCCCAGCACCAGGTCTGATCGCTCATAGGCAAAATAAAGTTTAGAACAGATCTTGTTACGAACTGTATGAAAAAGCTACAACAGGACTTCAGTTGATCTCTTATCCCTTCTGCTGAAAATTAAGAACAGCCGAAAGTTTTAAAATTTATGAAGAGAATGTTGAAATGTCATCGGGACTCGCAAAACCACGTAAGAAATTTGTAAGATATAAAAATGTATAATGACCTATATTATAAGTAACAATTCAAAGTAAAATAATGATGATTTTATAAAAACCCATGGATCAGTAAATTGATTTTCGTATAAAAAAAAGGTTGTCTTGTTTTCTGAAATATTTTTCAGGAGGCTCTTCATTCCAGTATTTTGTATTTTATTGACCTTTTAACCTATGAAACAAAAGTACGCCGAATATAAGTTCAAACAAAAATCAAGTGTCGAAGGAGTCCCACACCATTCCCAAATGATCTGAGATGTCTGTTTAGCAAATCGAATGCAAAATAATTATTAAGAGAAAATTATAGTCATCGCCACTGACCATCTCAAATTTCCAGTAAGTCCATATAAAGTGTTTAATGTTTATTTATTTTAAGGTCATAAATTATAATCGATCTATTGAAGTAATAATATAAATATTTGAAAAACATGGTTTTACATACGTTTTGAAATTCATGAATTAGTGAAGCAGCATTTCATTAACTATACACGACAAAACATAAGTGTCATTAGGAATTTAATAAATTTAAGTTACTGTAATATAACTATTTTGTCTGCGATAAGTTGATAACCATCGTACAAAGCAAAATATTGATGAGCAATCAATTCTGCTTCTTAGGTTAAGGGTAATAACTACAGTCCCTTGTTATAAACTTGTTTAGGTAATGCAGAGGCTTGCGATTTCGTGACAGCTCTACCAATCGGTGTGTTATCACGATGAAAATTAATATGCAGACTTGCTGTTTACCCGTGTATCGATACTTAAGTCCAGCGACTTCCGGGCGGTTGTTTGCAGTAAACAGCTTTGAAATCCATTGTCAGGCGTACTATGTCCCCAAGTGGTTAACAGGTCATCCCCGTGACGTAGAAAAGTTGTCGTCTTCTTAATAAAGATGTAGAGGTATTTATATAGTCAATTATCAATATTGTTAAAAACATAAGAATAGTTATTTTCGTAAAAAAAAGAAAAATCGTGAATATTCACAATGATTTACGGTCTATAGAAAAGTACTCTTGTTTTCTGTCTTAATGATCTGTTTAGGTAGTTTGTTATGTCCCAGCACCAGGTCTGATCGCTCGTAGGCAGAATAAAGTTTAGAAAATGGTCTTGTTACGAACTGTATGAATAAGCTACAATTCAGTTGATCTTATCCCTTGTGCTGAAAATTAAGAACAGCCGAGAGTTTTAAAATTTATGAAGAGAATGTTGAAATGTCATCGGAACTTGTTAAACCACGTAAGAAATTTGTAAGATATAAAAATGTATAATGACCTATATTAAAAGTAACAATTCAAAGTAAAATAATGATGATTTTATAAAAAACCATGGATCTTTAGTAAATTGATTTGCTTATAAAAAAAAGGTTGTCTTGTTTTCTGAAATATTTTTCAGGAGGCTCTTCATTCCAGTATTTTGTATTTTATTGACCTTTTAACCTATGAAACAAAAGTTCGCCGAATAAAAGTTCAAACAACAATCAAGTGTCGAAGGAGTCTCATACCTTTCCAAATGATCTGAGATGTCTGTTTACCCAAATGATCTGAGATGTCTGTTTACCAAATCGAATGCAAAATAATTATTAAGAGAAAATTATAGTCATCGCCACCGACCATCTCAATTTTCTAGTAAGTCCATATGAAGTGTTTAACGTTTATTTATTTCAAGGTCATAAATTATAAACGATCTATTGAAGTAATAATATAAATATTTGAAAAACATGGTTTTACATAAGTTTTGAAATTCATGAATTAGTGAAGCAGCATTTCATTAACTAAACACGACAAAACTGTAATATAACTATTTTGTCTGCAATAAAGTTGATAACCGTAGTACAAAACGAAATATTGATTAGCAAACAATTCTGCATCTTAGGTTAAGGGTAATAACTACAGTCCCTTGTCATAAACTTGTTTAGGTAATGCAGAGGCTTGCGATTTCGTGACAGCTCCACCAGTCAGTGTGTTATCGCGATGAAGATTAATATGCAGACTTGCTGTTTACCCGTGTATCGATACTAAAGTCCAGCGACTTCCGGGCGGTACCTAATGGCAAGTAAGAGTAAAATTGATGAACTACTATGAGTTGTGTTTAATTTGAGTGTTTTTTTTGTATTTTACATGTTTATAACCAACAAGTTTTATATATTTATAAGGTTTTTGAATCACCAAAATATGTATATAAAGTTATTATATCTTAAAATATAAACCATGAAATTGTTTTTAGACAAAAGAAAGTAGGCGTAACGTGTTGAGGACGATAAACCTTTTTAAAAGGGTATGTGTGTGTGTTTTCAAAGATTGTTTACAGGAAACAGATTTGAAAACCATTATCCAGGCGTACAATGTCCCCAAATGGTTAACTGGTCATCGTTGTGATGTAGAAAAGTTGAGCGGGAAACAGCTTTGAAATCCATTGTCAGGCGTAAAATGTCCCCAAATGGTTAACAGGTCGTCCCCGTGACGTCGTCGTCTCCTTAATAAAGATGTAGAGGTATTTATATAGTCAATTATCAATATTGTTAAAAACATAAGTGAGAATAGTTATTTTTGTAAAGAAATATTCGCAATGGTTGATGGTCTATAGAAAAGTACTCTTGTTTCTGTCTTAATGCTCTGTTTAGGTAGTTTGTTATGTCCCAGCACCAGGTCTGATCGCTCGTAGGCAAAATAAAGTTTAGAAAAGATCTTGTTACGAACTGTATGAAAAAGCTACAACAGGACTTCAGTTGATCTTATCCCTTGTGCTGAAAATTAAGAACAGCCGAAAGGTTTAAAATTTATGAAGATAATGTTGAAATGTCATCGGAACTCGTTAAACCACATAAGAAATTTGTAAGATATAAAAATGTATAATGACCTATATTAAAAGTAACAATTCAAAGTAAAATAATGATGATTTTATAAAAAACCATGGATCTTTAGTAAATTGATTTGCGTATAAAAAAGGTTGTCTTGTTTTCTGAAATATTTTTCAGGAGGCTCTTCATTCCAGTATTTTGTATTTTATTGACCTTTTAACCTATGAAACAAAAGTACGCCGAATAAAAGTTCAAACAAATTTCAAGTGTCGAAGGAGTCCCACACCTTTCCCAAATGATCTGAGATGTCTGTTTAGCAAATCGAATGCAAAATAATTATTAAGAGAAAATCATAGTCATCCCCACTGACCATCTCAATTTTCCAGTAAGTCCATATAAAGTGTTTAACGTTTATTTATTTCAAGGTCATAAATTATAATCGATCTATTTAAGTAATATTATAAATATTTGAAAAACATGGTTTTACATACGTTTTGAAATTCATGAATAAGTGAAGAAGCATTTCATTAATTATACACGACAAAACTGTAATATAACTATTTTGTCTGCGATAAATTTGATAACCATCGTACAATAAAATTTTGATGAGCAAACAATTCTGCTTCTTAGGTTAAGGGTAATAACTACAGTCCCTTGTTATAAACTTGTTTAGGTAATGCAGAGGCTTGCGATTTCGTGACAGCTCCACCAGTCGGTGTGTTATCGCGATGAAGATTAATATTCAGACTTGCTGTTTACCTGTGTATCGATACTTAAGTCCATCGACTTCCGGGCGGTACCTAATGGCAAGTAAGAGTAAAATTGATGAACTACTATGAGTTGTGTTTAATTTGAGTGTTTTTTTTTGGATTTTACATGTTTATAACCAACAAGTTTTATATATTTATAAGGTTGTTGAATCACCAAAAGATGTATATAAAGTTATTATATCTTAAAATATAAACCATGAAATTGTTTTTAGACAAAAGAAAGTAGGCGTAACGTGTTGAGGACGATAAACCTTTTTAAAAGGGTATGTGTGTGTGTTTTCAAAGATTGTTTACAGGAAACAGATTTGAAAACCATTATCCAGGCGTACAATGTCCCCAAATGGTTAACTGGTCATCGTTGTGATGAAGAAAAGTTGAGCAGGAAACAGCTTTGAAATCCATTGTCAGGCGTAAAATGTCCCCAAATGGTTAACTGGTCATCCCCGTGACGTCGTCGTCTCCTTAATAAAGATGTAGAGGTATTTATATAGTCAATTATCAATATTGTTAAAAACATAAGTGAGAATAGTTATTTTTGTAAATAAATATTCACAGTGGTTGATGGTCTATAGAAAAGTACTCTTGTTTTCTGTCTTAATGCTCTGTTTAGGTAGTTTGTTATGTCCCAGCACCAGGTCTGATCGCTCGTAGGCAAAATAAAGTTTAGAAAAGATCTTGTTACGAACTGTATGAAAAAGCTACAACAGGACTTCAGTTGATCTTATCCCTTGTGCTGAAAATTAAGAACAGCCGAAAGTTTTAAAATTTATGAAGATAATGTTGAAATGTCATCGGAACTCGTTAAACCATGTAAGAAATTTGTAAGATATAAAAATGTATAATGACCTATATTAAAAGTAACAATTCAAAGTAAAATAATGATGATTTTATAAAAACCATGGATCTTTAGTAATTGATTTGCGTATAAAAAAAGGGTTGTCTTGTTTTCTGAAATATTTTTCAGGAGGCTTTTCATTCCAGTATTTTGTATTATATTGACCTTTTAACCTATGAAACAAAAGTACGCCGAATAAAAGTTCAAACAACAATCAAGTGTCGAAGGAGTTCCACACCTTTCCCAAATGATCTGAGATGTCTGTTTAGCAAATCGAATGCAAAATAATTATTAAGAGAAAATCATAGTCATCCCCACTGACCATCTCAATTTTCCAGTAAGTCCATATAAAGTGTTGTAACGTTTATTTATTTCAAGGTCATAAATTATAATCGATCTATTTAAGTAATAATATAAATATTTGAAAAACATGGTTTTACATACGTTTTGAAATTCATGAATAAGTGAAGTAGCATTTCATTAACTATACACGACAAAACTGTAATATAACTATTTTGTCTGCGATAAAGTTGATAACCATCGTACAATCAAAATATTGATGAGCAAACAATTCTGCTTCTTAGGTTAAGGGTAATAACTACAGTCCCTTGTTATAAACTTGTTTAGGTAATGCAGAGGCTTGCGATTTCGTGACAGCTCCACCAGTCGGTGTGATATCGCGATGAAGATTAATATGCAGACTTGCTGTTTAGCAGTGTATCGATACTTAAGTCCAGCGACTTCCGGGCGGTACCTAATGGCAAGTAAGAGTAAAATTGATGAACTACTATGAGTTGTGTTTAATTTGAGTGTTTTTTTTAGTATTTTACATGTTTATAATCAACAAGTTTTATATATTTATAAGGTTTTTGAATCACCAAAAGATGTATATAAAGTTATTATATCTTAAAATATAAACCATGAAATTGTTTTTAGACAAAAGAAAGTAGGCGTAACGTGTTGAGGACGATAAACCTTTTTAAAAGGGTATGTGTGTGTGTTTTCAAAGATTGTTTACAGGAAACAGATTTGAAAACCATTATCCAGGCGTAAAATGTCCCCAAATGGTTAACTGGTCATCGTTGTGATGTAGAAAAGTTGAGCAGGAAATGGCTTTGAAATCCATTGTCAGGCGTATAATGTCCCCAAATGGTTAACTGGTCATCAACGTGACGTCGTCGTCTCCTTAATAAAGATGTAGAGGTATTTATATAGTCAATTATCAATATTGTTAAAAACATAAGTGAGAATAGTTATTTTTGTAAAGAAATATTCGCAGTGGTTGATGGTCTATAGAAAAGTACTCTTGTTTTCTGTCTTAATGCTCTGTTTAGGTAGATTGTTATGTCCCAGCACCAGGTCTGATCGCTCGAAAGCAAAATAAAGTTTAGAAAAGATCTTGTTACGAACTGTATGAAAAAGCTACAACAGGACTTCAGTTGATCTTATCCCTTGTGCTGAAAATTAAGAACAGCCGAAAGTTTTAAAATTTATGAAGATAATGTTGAAATGTCATCGGAACTCGTTAAACCATGTAAGAAATTTGTAAGATATAAAAATGTATAATGACCTATATTAAAAGTAACAATTCAAAGTAAAATAATGATGATTTTATAAAAACCATGGATCTTTAGTAAATTGATTTGCGTATAAAAAAAGGTTGTCTTGTTTTCTGAAATATTTTTCAGGAGGCTCTTCATTCCAGTATTTTGTATTTTATTGACCTTTTAACCTATGAAACAAAAGTACGCCGAATAAAAGTTCAAACAACAATCAAGTGTCGAAGGAGTCCCACACCTTTCCCAAATGATCTGAGATGTCTGTTTAGCAAATCGAATGCAAAATAATTATTAAGAGAAAATCATAGTCATCCCCACTGACCATCTCAATTTTCCAGTAAGTCCATATAAAGTGTTGTAACGTTTATTTATTTCAAGGTCATAAATTATAATCGATCTATTTAAGTAATAATATAAATATTTGAAAAACATGGTTTTACATACGTTTTGAAATTCATGAATAAGTGAAGTAGCATTTCATTAACTATACACGACAAAACTGTAATATAACTATTTTGTCTGCGATAAAGTTGATAACCATCGTACAATCAAAATATTGATGAGCAAACAATTCTGCTTCTTAGGTTAAGGGTAATAACTACAGTCCCTTGTTATAAACTTGTTTAGGTAATGCAGAGGCTTGCGATTTCGTGACAGCTCCACCAGTCGGTGTGATATCGCGATGAAGATTAATATGCAGACTTGCTGTTTAGCCGTGTATCGATACTTAAGTCCAGCGACTTCCGGGCGGTACCTAATGGCAAGTAAGAGTAAAATTGATGAACTACTATGAGTTGTGTTTAATTTGAGTGTTTTTTTTAGTATTTTACATGTTTATAATCAACAAGTTTTATATATTTATAAGGTTTTTGAATCACCAAAAGATGTATATAAAGTTATTATATCTTAAAATATAAACCATGAAATTGTTTTTAGACAAAAGAAAGTAGGCGTAACGTGTTGAGGACGATAAACCTTTTTAAAAGGGTATGTGTGTGTGTTTTCAAAGATTGTTTACAGGAAACAGATTTGAAAACCATTATCCAGGCGTAAAATGTCCCCAAATGGTTAACTGGTCATCGTTGTGATGTAGAAAAGTTGAGCAGGAAATGGCTTTGAAATCCATTGTCAGGCGTATAATGTCCCCAAATGGTTAACTGGTCATCAACGTGACGTCGTCGTCTCCTTAATAAAGATGTAGAGGTATTTATATAGTCAATTATCAATATTGTTAAAAACATAAGTGAGAATAGTTATTTTTGTAAAGAAATATTCGCAGTGGTTGATGGTCTATAGAAAAGTACTCTTGTTTTCTGTCTTAATGCTCTGTTTAGGTAGATTGTTATGTCCCAGCACCAGGTCTGATCGCTCGTAGGCAAAATAAAGTTTAGAAAAGATCTTGTTACGAACTGTATGAAAAAGCTACAACAGGACTTCAGTTGATCTTATCCCTTGTGCTGAAAATTAAGAACAGCCGAAAGTTTTAAAATTTATGAAGATAATGTTGAAATGTCATCGGAACTCGTTAAACCATGTAAGAAATTTGTAAGATATAAAAATGTATAATGACCTATATTAAAAGTAACAATTCAAAGTAAAATAATGATGATTTTATAAAAACCATGGATCTTTAGTAAATTGATTTGCGTATAAAAAAAGGTTGTCTTGTTTTCTGAAATATTTTTCAGGAGGCTCTTCATTCCAGTATTTTGTATTTTATTGACCTTTTAACCTATGAAACAAAAGTACGCCGAATAAAAGTTCAAACAACAATCAAGTGTCGAAGGAGTCCCACACCTTTCCCAAATGATCTGAGATGTCTGTTTAGCAAATCGAATGCAAAATAATTATTAAGAGAAAATCATAGTCATCCCCACTGACCATCTCAATTTTCCAGTAAGTCCATATAAAGTGTTGTAACGTTTATTTATTTCAAGGTCATAAATTATAATCGATCTATTTAAGTAATAATATAAATATTTGAAAAACATGGTTTTACATACGTTTTGAAATTCATGAATAAGTGAAGTAGCATTTCATTAACTATACACGACAAAACTGTAATATAACTATTTTGTCTGCGATAAAGTTGATAACCATCGTACAATCAAAATATTGATGAGCAAACAATTCTGCTTCTTAGGTTAAGGGTAATAACTACAGTCCCTTGTTATAAACTTGTTTAGGTAATGCAGAGGCTTGCGATTTCGTGACAGCTCCACCAGTCGGTGTGATATCGCGATGAAGATTAATATGCAGACTTGCTGTTTAGCCGTGTATCGATACTTAAGTCCAGCGACTTCCGGGCGGTACCTAATGGCAAGTAAGAGTAAAATTGATGAACTACTATGAGTTGTGTTTAATTTGAGTGTTTTTTTTAGTATTTTACATGTTTATAATCAACAAGTTTTATATATTTATAAGGTTTTTGAATCACCAAAAGATGTATATAAAGTTATTATATCTTAAAATATAAACCATGAAATTGTTTTTAGACAAAAGAAAGTAGGCGTAACGTGTTGAGGACGATAAACCTTTTTAAAAGGGTATGTGTGTGTGTTTTCAAAGATTGTTTACAGGAAACAGATTTGAAAACCATTATCCAGGCGTAAAATGTCCCCAAATGGTTAACTGGTCATCGTTGTGATGTAGAAAAGTTGAGCAGGAAATGGCTTTGAAATCCATTGTCAGGCGTATAATGTCCCCAAATGGTTAACTGGTCATCAACGTGACGTCGTCGTCTCCTTAATAAAGATGTAGAGGTATTTATATAGTCAATTATCAATATTGTTAAAAACATAAGTGAGAATAGTTATTTTTGTAAAGAAATATTCGCAGTGGTTGATGGTCTATAGAAAAGTACTCTTGTTTTCTGTCTTAATGCTCTGTTTAGGTAGATTGTTATGTCCCAGCACCAGGTCTGATCGCTCGTAGGCAAAATAAAGTTTAGAAAAGATCTTGTTACGAACTGTATGAAAAAGCTACAACAGGACTTCAGTTGATCTTATCCCTTGTGCTGAAAATTAAGAACAGCCGAAAGTTTTAAAATTTATGAAGATAATGTTGAAATGTCATCGGAACTCGTTAAACCATGTAAGAAATTTGTAAGATATAAAAATGTATAATGACCTATATTAAAAGTAACAATTCAAAGTAAAATAATGATGATTTTATAAAAACCATGGATCTTTAGTAAATTGATTTGCGTATAAAAAAAGGTTGTCTTGTTTTCTGAAATATTTTTCAGGAGGCTCTTCATTCCAGTATTTTGTATTTTATTGACCTTTTAACCTATGAAACAAAAGTACGCCGAATAAAAGTTCAAACAACAATCAAGTGTCGAAGGAGTCCCACACCTTTCCCAAATGATCTGAGATGTCTGTTTAGCAAATCGAATGCAAAATAATTATTAAGAGAAAATCATAGTCATCCCCACTGACCATCTCAATTTTCCAGTAAGTCCATATAAAGTGTTGTAACGTTTATTTATTTCAAGGTCATAAATTATAATCGATCTATTTAAGTAATAATATAAATATTTGAAAAACATGGTTTTACATACGTTTTGAAATTCATGAATAAGTGAAGTAGCATTTCATTAACTATACACGACAAAACTGTAATATAACTATTTTGTCTGCGATAAAGTTGATAACCATCGTACAATCAAAATATTGATGAGCAAACAATTCTGCTTCTTAGGTTAAGGGTAATAACTACAGTCCCTTGTTATAAACTTGTTTAGGTAATGCAGAGGCTTGCGATTTCGTGACAGCTCCACCAGTCGGTGTGATATCGCGATGAAGATTAATATGCAGACTTGCTGTTTAGCAGTGTATCGATACTTAAGTCCAGCGACTTCCGGGCGGTACCTAATGGCAAGTAAGAGTAAAATTGATGAACTACTATGAGTTGTGTTTAATTTGAGTGTTTTTTTTAGTATTTTACATGTTTATAATCAACAAGTTTTATATATTTATAAGGTTTTTGAATCACCAAAAGATGTATATAAAGTTATTATATCTTAAAATATAAACCATGAAATTGTTTTTAGACAAAAGAAAGTAGGCGTAACGTGTTGAGGACGATAAACCTTTTTAAAAGGGTATGTGTGTGTGTTTTCAAAGATTGTTTACAGGAAACAGATTTGAAAACCATTATCCAGGCGTAAAATGTCCCCAAATGGTTAACTGGTCATCGTTGTGATGTAGAAAAGTTGAGCAGGAAATGGCTTTGAAATCCATTGTCAGGCGTATAATGTCCCCAAATGGTTAACTGGTCATCAACGTGACGTCGTCGTCTCCTTAATAAAGATGTAGAGGTATTTTTATAGTCAATTATCAATATTGTTAAAAACATAAGTGAGAATAGTTATTTTTGTAAAGAAATATTCGCAGTGGTTGATGGTCTATAGAAAAGTACTCTTGTTTTCTGTCTTAATGCTCTGTTTAGGTAGATTGTTATGTCCCAGCACCAGGTCTGATCGCTCGTAGGCAAAATAAAGTTTAGAAAAGATCTTGTTACGAACTGTATGAAAAAGCTACAACAGGACTTCAGTTGATCTTATCCCTTGTGCTGAAAATTAAGAACAGCCGAAAGTTTTAAAATTTATGAAGATAATGTTGAAATGTCATCGGAACTCGTTAAACCATGTAAGAAATTTGTAAGATATAAAAATGTATAATGACCTATATTAAAAGTAACAATTCAAAGTAAAATAATGATGATTTTATAAAAACCATGGATCTTTAGTAAATTGATTTGCGTATAAAAAAAGGTTGTCTTGTTTTCTGAAATATTTTTCAGGAGGCTCTTCATTCCAGTATTTTGTATTTTATTGACCTTTTAACCTATGAAACAAAAGTACGCCGAATAAAAGTTCAAACAACAATCAAGTGTCGAAGGAGTCCCACACCTTTCCCAAATGATCTGAGATGTCTGTTTAGCAAATCGAATGCAAAATAATTATTAAGAGAAAATCATAGTCATCCCCACTGACCATCTCAATTTTCCAGTAAGTCCATATAAAGTGTTGTAACGTTTATTTATTTCAAGGTCATAAATTATAATCGATCTATTTAAGTAATAATATAAATATTTGAAAAACATGGTTTTACATACGTTTTGAAATTCATGAATAAGTGAAGTAGCATTTCATTAACTATACACGACAAAACTGTAATATAACTATTTTGTCTGCGATAAAGTTGATAACCATCGTACAATCAAAATATTGATGAGCAAACAATTCTGCTTCTTAGGTTAAGGGTAATAACTACAGTCCCTTGTTATAAACTTGTTTAGGTAATGCAGAGGCTTGCGATTTCGTGACAGCTCCACCAGTCGGTGTGATATCGCGATGAAGATTAATATGCAGACTTGCTGTTTAGCCGTGTATCGATACTTAAGTCCAGCGACTTCCGGGCGGTACCTAATGGCAAGTAAGAGTAAAATTGATGAACTACTATGAGTTGTGTTTAATTTGAGTGTTTTTTTTAGTATTTTACATGTTTATAATCAACAAGTTTTATATATTTATAAGGTTTTTGAATCACCAAAAGATGTATATAAAGTTATTATATCTTAAAATATAAACCATGAAATTGTTTTTAGACAAAAGAAAGTAGGCGTAACGTGTTGAGGACGATAAACCTTTTTAAAAGGGTATGTGTGTGTGTTTTCAAAGATTGTTTACAGGAAACAGATTTGAAAACCATTATCCAGGCGTAAAATGTCCCCAAATGGTTAACTGGTCATCGTTGTGATGTAGAAAAGTTGAGCAGGAAATAGCTTTGAAATCCATTGTCAGGCGTATAATGTCCCCAAATGGTTAACTGGTCATCCACGTGACGTCGTCGTCTCCTTAATAAAGATGTAGAGGTATTTATATAGTCAATTATCAATATTGTTAAAAACATAAGTGAGAATAGTTATTTTTGTAAAGAAATATTCGCAGTGGTTGATGGTCTATAGAAAAGTACTCTTGTTTTCTGTCTTAATGCTCTGTTTAGGTAGATTGTTATGTCCCAGCACCAGGTCTGATCGCTCGTAGGCAAAATAAAGTTTAGAAAAGATCTTGTTACGAACTGTATGAAAAAGCTACAACAGGACTTCAGTTGATCTTATCCCTTGTGCTGAAAATTAAGAACAGCCGAAAGTTTTAAAATTTATGAAGATAATGTTGAAATGTCATCGGAACTCGTTAAACCATGTAAGAAATTTGTAAGATATAAAAATGTATAATGACCTATATTAAAAGTAACAATTCAAAGTAAAATAATGATGATTTTATAAAAACCATGGATCTTTAGTAAATTGATTTGCGTATAAAAAAAGGTTGTCTTGTTTTCTGAAATATTTTTCAGGAGGCTCTTCATTCCAGTATTTTGTATTTTATTGACCTTTTAACCTATGAAACAAAAGTACGCCGAATAAAAGTTCAAACAACAATCAAGTGTCGAAGGAGTCCCACACCTTTCCCAAATGATCTGAGATGTCTGTTTAGCAAATCGAATGCAAAATAATTATTAAGAGAAAATCATAGTCATCCCCACTGACCATCTCAATTTTCCAGTAAGTCCATATAAAGTGTTGTAACGTTTATTTATTTCAAGGTCATAAATTATAATCGATCTATTTAAGTAATAATATAAATATTTGAAAAACATGGTTTTACATACGTTTTGAAATTCATGAATAAGTGAAGTAGCATTTCATTAACTATACACGACAAAACTGTAATATAACTATTTTGTCTGCGATAAAGTTGATAACCATCGTACAATCAAAATATTGATGAGCAAACAATTCTGCTTCTTAGGTTAAGAGTAATAACTACAGTCCCTTGTTATAAACTTGTTTAGGTAATGCAGAGGCTTGCGATTTCGTGACAGCTCCACCAGTCGGTGTGATATCGCGATGAAGATTAATATGCAGACTTGCTGTTTAGTCGTGTATCGATACTTAAGTCCAGCGACTTCCGGGCGGTACCTAATGGCAAGTAAGAGTAAAATTGATGAACTACTATGAGTTGTGTTTAATTTGAGTGTTTTTTTTAGTATTTTACATGTTTATAATCAACAAGTTTTATATATTTATAAGGTTTTTGAATCACCAAAAGATGTATATAAAGTTATTATATCTTAAAATATAAACCATGAAATTGTTTTTAGACAAAAGAAAGTAGGCGTAACGTGTTGAGGACGATAAACCTTTTTAAAAGGGTATGTGTGTGTGTTTTCAAAGATTGTTTACAGGAAACAGATTTGAAAACCATTATCCAGGCGTAAAATGTCCCCAAATGGTTAACTGGTCATCGTTGTGATGTAGAAAAGTTGAGCAGGAAATGGCTTTGAAATCCATTGTCAGGCGTATAATGTCCCCAAATGGTTAACTGGTCATCAACGTGACGTCGTCGTCTCCTTAATAAAGATGTAGAGGTATTTATATAGTCAATTATCAATATTGTTAAAAACATAAGTGAGAATAGTTATTTTTGTAAAGAAATATTCGCAGTGGTTGATGGTCTATAGAAAAGTACTCTTGTTTTCTGTCTTAATGCTCTGTTTAGGTAGATTGTTATATCCCAGCACCAGGTCTGATCGCTCGTAGGCAAAATAAAGTTTAGAAAAGATCTTGTTACGAACTGTATGAAAAAGCTACAACAGGACTTCAGTTGATCTTATCCCTTGTGCTGAAAATTAAGAACAGCCGAAAGTTTTAAAATTTATGAAGATAATGTTGAAATGTCATCGGAACTCGTTAAACCATGTAAGAAATTTGTATGATATAAAAATGTATAATGACCTATATTAAAAGTAACAATTCAAAGTAAAATAATGATGATTTTATAAAAACCATGGATCTTTAGTAAATTGATTTGCGTATAAAAAAAAGGTTGTCTTGTTTTCTGAAATATTTTTCAGGAGGCTCTTCATTCCAGTATTTTGTATTTTATTGACCTTTTAACCTATGAAACAAAAGTACGCCGAATAAAAGTTCAAACAACAATCAAGTGTCGAAGGAGTCCCACACCTTTCCCAAATGATCTGAGATGTCTGTTTAGCAAATCGAATGCAAAATAATTATTAAGAGAAAATCATAGTCATCCCCACTGACCATCTCAATTTTCCAGTAAGTCCATATAAAGTGTTGTAACGTTTATTTATTTCAAGGTCATAAATTATAATCGATCTATTTAAGTAATAATATAAATATTTGAAAAACATGGTTTTACATACGTTTTGAAATTCATGAATAAGTGAAGTAGCATTTCATTAACTATACACGACAAAACTGTAATATAACTATTTTGTCTGCGATAAAGTTGATAACCATCGTACAATCAAAATATTGATGAGCAAACAATTCTGCTTCTTAGGTTAAGGGTAATAACTACAGTCCCTTGTTATAAACTTGTTTAGGTAATGCAGAGGCTTGCGATTTCGTGACAGCTCCACCAGTCGGTGTGATATCGCGATGAAGATTAATATGGAGACTTGCTGTTTAGCCGTGTATCGATACTTAAGTCCAGCGACTTCCGGGCGGTACCTAATGGCAAGTAAGAGTAAAATTGATGAACTACTATGAGTTGTGTTTAATTTGAGTGTTTTTTTTAGTATTTTACATGTTTATAATCAACAAGTTTTATATATTTATAAGGTTTTTGAATCACCAAAAGATGTATATAAAGTTATTATATCTTAAAATATAAACCATGAAATTGTTTTTAGACAAAAGAAAGTAGGCGTAACGTGTTGAGGACGATAAACCTTTTTAAAAGGGTATGTGTGTGTGTTTTCAAAGATTGTTTACAGGAAACAGATTTGAAAACCATTATCCAGGCGTAAAATGTCCCCAAATGGTTAACTGGTCATCGTTGTGATGTAGAAAAGTTGAGCAGGAAATGGCTTTGAAATCCATTGTCAGGCGTATAATGTCCCCAAATGGTTAACTGGTCATCCACGTGACGTCGTCGTCTCCTTAATAAAGATGTAGAGGTATTTATATAGTCAATTATCAATATTGTTAAAAACATAAGTGAGAATAGTTATTTTTGTAAAGAAATATTCGCAGTGGTTGATGGTCTATAGAAAAGTACTCTTGTTTTCTGTCTTAATGCTCTGTTTAGGTAGATTGTTATGTCCCAGCACCAGGTCTGATCGCTCGTAGGCAAAATAAAGTTTAGAAAAGATCTTGTTACGAACTGTATGAAAAAGCTACAACAGGACTTCAGTTGATCTTATCCCTTGTGCTGAAAATTAAGAACAGCCGAAAGTTTTAAAATTTATGAAGATAATGTTGAAATGTCATCGGAACTCGTTAAACCATGTAAGAAATTTGTAAGATATAAAAATGTATAATGACCTATATTAAAAGTAACAATTCAAAGTAAAATAATGATGATTTTATAAAAACCATGGATCTTTAGTAAATTGATTTGCGTATAAAAAAAAGGTTGTCTTGTTTTCTGAAATATTTTTCAGGAGGCTCTTCATTCCAGTATTTTGTATTTTATTGACCTTTTAACCTATGAAACAAAAGTACGCCGAATAAAAGTTCAAACAACAATCAAGTGTCGAAGGAGTCCCACACCTTTCCCAAATGATCTGAGATGTCTGTTTAGCAAATCGAATGCAAAATAATTATTAAGAGAAAATCATAGTCATCCCCACTGACCATCTCAATTTTCCAGTAAGTCCATATAAAGTGTTGTAACGTTTATTTATTTCAAGGTCATAAATTATAATCGATCTATTTAAGTAATAATATAAATATTTGAAAAACATGGTTTTACATACGTTTTGAAATTCATGAATAAGTGAAGTAGCATTTCATTAACTATACACGACAAAACTGTAATATAACTATTTTGTCTGCGATAAAGTTGATAACCATCGTACAATCAAAATATTGAAGAGCAAACAATTCTGCTTCTTAGGTTAAGGGTAATAACTACAGTCCCTTGTTATAAACTTGTTTAGGTAATGCAGAGGCTTGCGATTTCGTGACAGCTCCACCAGTCGGTGTGATATCGCGATGAAGATTAATATGCAGACTTGCTGTTTAGCCGTGTATCGATACTTAAGTCCAGCGACTTCCGGGCGGTACCTAATGGCAAGTAAGAGTAAAATTGATGAACTACTATGAGTTGTGTTTAATTTGAGTGTTTTTTTTAGTATTTTACATGTTTATAATCAACAAGTTTTATATATTTATAAGGTTTTTGAATCACCAAAAGATGTATATAAAGTTATTATATCTTAAAATATAAACCATGAAATTGTTTTTAGACAAAAGAAAGTAGGCGTAACGTGTTGAGGACGATAAACCTTTTTAAAAGGGTATGTGTGTGTGTTTTCAAAGATTGTTTACAGGAAACAGATTTGAAAACCATTATCCAGGCGTAAAATGTCCCCAAATGGTTAACTGGTCATCGTTGTGATGTAGAAAAGTTGAGCAGGAAATGGCTTTGAAATCCATTGTCAGGCGTATAATGTCCCCAAATGGTTAACTGGTCATCAACGTGACGTCGTCGTCTCCTTAATAAAGATGTAGAGGTATTTATATAGTCAATTATCAATATTGTTAAAAACATAAGTGAGAATAGTTATTTTTGTAAAGAAATATTCGCAGTGGTTGATGGTCTATAGAAAAGTACTCTTGTTTTCTGTCTTAATGCTCTGTTTAGGTAGATTGTTATGTCCCAGCACCAGGTCTGATCGCTCGTAGGCAAAATAAAGTTTAGAAAAGATCTTGTTACGAACTGTATGAAAAAGCTACAACAGGACTTCAGTTGATCTTATCCCTTGTGCTGAAAATTAAGAACAGCCGAAAGTTTTAAAATTTATGAAGATAATGTTGAAATGTCATCGGAACTCGTTAAACCATGTAAGAAATTTGTAAGATATAAAAATGTATAATGACCTATATTAAAAGTAACAATTCAAAGTAAAATAATGATGATTTTATAAAAACCATGGATCTTTAGTAAATTGATTTGCGTATAAAAAAAAGGTTGTCTTGTTTTCTGAAATATTTTTCAGGAGGCTCTTCATTCCAGTATTTTGTATTTTATTGACCTTTTAACCTATGAAACAAAAGTACGCCGAATAAAAGTTCATTCAACAATCAAGTGTCGAAGGAGTCCCACACCTTTCCCAAATGATCTGAGATGTCTGTTTAGCAAATCGAATGCAAAATAATTATTAAGAGAAAATCATAGTCATCCCCACTGACCATCTCAATTTTCCAGTAAGTCCATATAAAGTGTTGTAACGTTTATTTATTTCAAGGTCATAAATTATAATCGATCTATTTAAGTAATAATATAAATATTTGAAAAACATGGTTTTACATACGTTTTGAAATTCATGAATAAGTGAAGTAGCATTTCATTAACTATACACGACAAAACTGTAATATAACTATTTTGTCTGCGATAAAGTTGATAACCATCGTACAATCAAAATATTGATGAGCAAACAATTCTGCTTCTTAGGTTAAGGGTAATAACTACAGTCCCTTGTTATAAACTTGTTTAGGTAATGCAGAGGCTTGCGATTTCGTGACAGCTCCACCAGTCGGTGTGATATCGCGATGAAGATTAATATGCAGACTTGCTGTTTAGCCGTGTATCGATACTTAAGTCCAGCGACTTCCGGGCGGTACCTAATGGCAAGTAAGAGTAAAATTGATGAACTACTATGAGTTGTGTTTAATTTGAGTGTTTTTTTTAGTATTTTACATGTTTATAATCAACAAGTTTTATATATTTATAAGGTTTTTGAATCACCAAAAGATGTATATAAAGTTATTATATCTTAAAATATAAACCATGAAATTGTTTTTAGACAAAAGAAAGTAGGCGTAACGTGTTGAGGACGATAAACCTTTTTAAAAGGGTATGTGTGTGTGTTTTCAAAGATTGTTTACAGGAAACAGATTTGAAAACCATTATCCAGGCGTAAAATGTCCCCAAATGGTTAACTGGTCATCGTTGTGATGTAGAAAAGTTGAGCAGGAAATAGCTTTGAAATCCATTGTCAGGCGTATAATGTCCCCAAATGGTTAACTGGTCATCCACGTGACGTCGTCGTCTCCTTAATAAAGATGTAGAGGTATTTATATAGTCAATTATCAATATTGTTAAAAACATAAGTGAGAATAGTTATTTTTGTAAAGAAATATTCGCAGTGGTTGATGGTCTATAGAAAAGTACTCTTGTTTTCTGTCTTAATGCTCTGTTTAGGTAGATTGTTATGTCCCAGCACCAGGTCTGATCGCTCGTAGGCAAAATAAAGTTTAGAAAAGATCTTGTTACGAACTGTATGAAAAAGCTACAACAGGACTTCAGTTGATCTTATCCCTTGTGCTGAAAATTAAGAACAGCCGAAAGTTTTAAAATTTATGAAGATAATGTTGAAATGTCATCGGAACTCGTTAAACCATGTAAGAAATTTGTAAGATATAAAAATGTATAATGACCTATATTAAAAGTAACAATTCAAAGTAAAATAATGATGATTTTATTAAAACCATGGATCTTTAGTAAATTGATTTGCGTATAAAAAAAGGTTGTCTTGTTTTCTGAAATATTTTTCAGGAGGCTCTTCATTCCAGTATTTTGTATTTTATTGACCTTTTAACCTATGAAACAAAAGTACGCCGAATAAAAGTTCAAACAACAATCAAGTGTCGAAGGAGTCCCACACCTTTCCCAAATGATCTGAGATGTCTGTTTAGCAAATCGAATGCAAAATAATTATTAAGAGAAAATCATAGTCATCCCCACTGACCATCTCAATTTTCCAGTAAGTCCATATAAAGTGTTGTAACGTTTATTTATTTCAAGGTCATAAATTATAATCGATCTATTTAAGTAATAATATAAATATTTGAAAAACATGGTTTTACATACGTTTTGAAATTCATGAATAAGTGAAGTAGCATTTCATTAACTATACACGACAAAACTGTAATATAACTATTTTGTCTGCGATAAAGTTGATAACCATCGTACAATCAAAATATTGATGAGCAAACAATTCTGCTTCTTAGGTTAAGGGTAATAACTACAGTCCCTTGTTATAAACTTGTTTAGGTAATGCAGAGGCTTGCGATTTCGTGACAGCTCCACCAGTCGGTGTGATATCGCGATGAAGATTAATATGCAGACTTGCTGTTTAGCCGTGTATCGATACTTAAGTCCAGCGACTTCCGGGCGGTACCTAATGGCAAGTAAGAGTAAAATTGATGAACTACTATGAGTTGTGTTTAATTTGAGTGTTTTTTTTAGTATTTTACATGTTTATAATCAACAAGTTTTATATATTTATAAGGTTTTTGAATCACCAAAAGATGTATATAAAGTTATTATATCTTAAAATATAAACCATGAAATTGTTTTTAGACAAAAGAAAGTAGGCGTAACGTGTTGAGGACGATAAACCTTTTTAAAAGGGTATGTGTGTGTGTTTTCAAAGATTGTTTACAGGAAACAGATTTGAAAACCATTATCCAGGCGTAAAATGTCCCCAAATGGTTAACTGGTCATCGTTGTGATGTAGAAAAGTTGAGCAGGAAATGGCTTTGAAATCCATTGTCAGGCGTATAATGTCCCCAAATGGTTAACTGGTCATCAACGTGACGTCGTCGTCTCCTTAATAAAGATGTAGAGGTATTTATATAGTCAATTATCAATATTGTTAAAAACATAAGTGAGAATAGTTATTTTTGTAAAGAAATATTCGCAGTGGTTGATGGTCTATAGAAAAGTACTCTTGTTTTCTGTCTTAATGCTCTGTTTAGGTAGATTGTTATGTCCCAGCACCAGGTCTGATCGCTCGTAGGCAAAATAAAGTTTAGAAAAGATCTTGTTACGAACTGTATGAAAAAGCTACAACAGGACTTCAGTTGATCTTATCCCTTGTGCTGAAAATTAAGAACAGCCGAAAGTTTTAAAATTTATGAAGATAATGTTGAAATGTCATCGGAACTCGTTAAACCATGTAAGAAATTTGTAAGATATAAAAATGTATAATGACCTATATTAAAAGTAACAATTCAAAGTAAAATAATGATGATTTTATAAAAACCATGGATCTTTAGTAAATTGATTTGCGTATAAAAAAAAGGTTGTCTTGTTTTCTGAAATATTTTTCAGGAGGCTCTTCATTCCAGTATTTTGTATTTTATTGACCTTTTAACCTATGAAACAAAAGTACGCCGAATAAAAGTTCATTCAACAATCAAGTGTCGAAGGAGTCCCACACCTTTCCCAAATGATCTGAGATGTCTGTTTAGCAAATCGAATGCAAAATAATTATTAAGAGAAAATCATAGTCATCCCCACTGACCATCTCAATTTTCCAGTAAGTCCATATAAAGTGTTGTAACGTTTATTTATTTCAAGGTCATAAATTATAATCGATCTATTTAAGTAATAATATAAATATTTGAAAAACATGGTTTTACATACGTTTTGAAATTCATGAATAAGTGAAGTAGCATTTCATTAACTATACACGACAAAACTGTAATATAACTATTTTGTCTGCGATAAAGTTGATAACCATCGTACAATCAAAATATTGATGAGCAAACAATTCTGCTTCTTAGGTTAAGGGTAATAACTACAGTCCCTTGTTATAAACTTGTTTAGGTAATGCAGAGGCTTGCGATTTCGTGACAGCTCCACCAGTCGGTGTGATATCGCGATGAAGATTAATATGCAGACTTGCTGTTTAGCCGTGTATCGATACTTAAGTCCAGCGACTTCCGGGCGGTACCTAATGGCAAGTAAGAGTAAAATTGATGAACTACTATGAGTTGTGTTTAATTTGAGTGTTTTTTTTAGTATTTTACATGTTTATAATCAACAAGTTTTATATATTTATAAGGTTTTTGAATCACCAAAAGATGTATATAAAGTTATTATATCTTAAAATATAAACCATGAAATTGTTTTTAGACAAAAGAAAGTAGGCGTAACGTGTTGAGGACGATAAACCTTTTTAAAAGGGTATGTGTGTGTGTTTTCAAAGATTGTTTACAGAAAACAGATTTGAAAACCATTATCCAGGCGTAAAATGTCCCCAAATGGTTAACTGGTCATCGTTGTGATGTAGAAAAGTTGAGCAGGAAATAGCTTTGAAATCCATTGTCAGGCGTATAATGTCCCCAAATGGTTAACTGGTCATCCACGTGACGTCGTCGTCTCCTTAATAAAGATGTAGAGGTATTTATATAGTCAATTATCAATATTGTTAAAAACATAAGTGAGAATAGTTATTTTTGTAAAGAAATATTCGCAGTGGTTGATGGTCTATAGAAAAGTACTCTTGTTTTCTGTCTTAATGCTCTGTTTAGGTAGATTGTTATGTCCCAGCACCAGGTCTGATCGCTCGTAGGCAAAATAAAGTTTAGAAAAGATCTTGTTACGAACTGTATGAAAAAGCTACAACAGGACTTCAGTTGATCTTATCCCTTGTGCTGAAAATTAAGAACAGCCGAAAGTTTTAAAATTTATGAAGATAATGTTGAAATGTCATCGGAACTCGTTAAACCATGTAAGAAATTTGTAAGATATAAAAATGTATAATGACCTATATTAAAAGTAACAATTCAAAGTAAAATAATGATGATTTTATTAAAACCATGGATCTTTAGTAAATTGATTTGCGTATAAAAAAAGGTTGTCTTGTTTTCTGAAATATTTTTCAGGAGGCTCTTCATTCCAGTATTTTGTATTTTATTGACCTTTTAACCTATGAAACAAAAGTACGCCGAATAAAAGTTCAAACAACAATCAAGTGTCGAAGGAGTCCCACACCTTTCCCAAATGATCTGAGATGTCTGTTTAGCAAATCGAATGCAAAATAATTATTAAGAGAAAATCATAGTCATCCCCACTGACCATCTCAATTTTCCAGTAAGTCCATATAAAGTGTTGTAACGTTTATTTATTTCAAGGTCATAAATTATAATCGATCTATTTAAGTAATAATATAAATATTTGAAAAACATGGTTTTACATACGTTTTGAAATTCATGAATAAGTGAAGTAGCATTTCATTAACTATACACGACAAAACTGTAATATAACTATTTTGTCTGCGATAAAGTTGATAACCATCGTACAATCAAAATATTGATGAGCAAACAATTCTGCTTCTTAGGTTAAGGGTAATAACTACAGTCCCTTGTTATAAACTTGTTTAGGTAATGCAGAGGCTTGCGATTTCGTGACAGCTCCACCAGTCGGTGTGATATCGCGATGAAGATTAATATGCAGACTTGCTGTTTAGTCGTGTATCGATACTTAAGTCCAGCGACTTCCGGGCGGTACCTAATGGCAAGTAAGAGTAAAATTGATGAACTACTATGAGTTGTGTTTAATTTGAGTGTTTTTTTTAGTATTTTACATGTTTATAATCAACAAGTTTTATATATTTATAAGGTTTTTGAATCACCAAAAGATGTATATAAAGTTATTATATCTTAAAATATAAACCATGAAATTGTTTTTAGACAAAAGAAAGTAGGCGTAACGTGTTGAGGACGATAAACCTTTTTAAAAGGGTATGTGTGTGTGTTTTCAAAGATTGTTTACAGGAAACAGATTTGAAAACCATTATCCAGGCGTAAAATGTCCCCAAATGGTTAACTGGTCATCGTTGTGATGTAGAAAAGTTGAGCAGGAAATGGCTTTGAAATCCATTGTCAGGCGTATAATGTCCCCAAATGGTTAACTGGTCATCAACGTGACGTCGTCGTCTCCTTAATAAAGATGTAGAGGTATTTATATAGTCAATTATCAATATTGTTAAAAACATAAGTGAGAATAGTTATTTTTGTAAAGAAATATTCGCAGTGGTTGATGGTCTATAGAAAAGTACTCTTGTTTTCTGTCTTAATGCTCTGTTTAGGTAGATTGTTATGTCCCAGCACCAGGTCTGATCGCTCGTAGGCAAAATAAAGTTTAGAAAAGATCTTGTTACGAACTGTATGAAAAAGCTACAACAGGACTTCAGTTGATCTTATCCCTTGTGCTGAAAATTAAGAACAGCCGAAAGTTTTAAAATTTATGAAGATAATGTTGAAATGTCATCGGAACTCGTTAAACCATGTAAGAAATTTGTAAGATATAAAAATGTATAATGACCTATATTAAAAGTAACAATTCAAAGTAAAATAATGATGATTTTATAAAAACCATGGATCTTTAGTAAATTGATTTGCGTATAAAAAAAAGGTTGTCTTGTTTTCTGAAATATTTTTCAGGAGGCTCTTCATTCCAGTATTTTGTATTTTATTGACCTTTTAACCTATGAAACAAAAGTACGCCGAATAAAAGTTCAAACAACAATCAAGTGTCGAAGGAGTCCCACACCTTTCCCAAATGATCTGAGATGTCTGTTTAGCAAATCGAATGCAAAATAATTATTAAGAGAAAATCATAGTCATCCCCACTGACCATCTCAATTTTCCAGTAAGTCCATATAAAGTGTTGTAACGTTTATTTATTTCAAGGTCATAAATTATAATCGATCTATTTAAGTAATAATATAAATATTTGAAAAACATGGTTTTACATACGTTTTGAAATTCATGAATAAGTGAAGTAGCATTTCATTAACTATACACGACAAAACTGTAATATAACTATTTTGTCTGCGATAAAGTTGATAACCATCGTACAATCAAAATATTGAAGAGCAAACAATTCTGCTTCTTAGGTTAAGGGTAATAACTACAGTCCCTTGTTATAAACTTGTTTAGGTAATGCAGAGGCTTGCGATTTCGTGACAGCTCCACCAGTCGGTGTGATATCGCGATGAAGATTAATATGCAGACTTGCTGTTTAGCCGTGTATCGATACTTAAGTCCAGCGACTTCCGGGCGGTACCTAATGGCAAGTAAGAGTAAAATTGATGAACTACTATGAGTTGTGTTTAATTTGAGTGTTTTTTTTAGTATTTTACATGTTTATAATCAACAAGTTTTATATATTTATAAGGTTTTTGAATCACCAAAAGATGTATATAAAGTTATTATATCTTAAAATATAAACCATGAAATTGTTTTTAGACAAAAGAAAGTAGGCGTAACGTGTTGAGGACGATAAACCTTTTTAAAAGGGTATGTGTGTGTGTTTTCAAAGATTGTTTACAGGAAACAGATTTGAAAACCATTATCCAGGCGTAAAATGTCCCCAAATGGTTAACTGGTCATCGTTGTGATGTAGAAAAGTTGAGCAGGAAATGGCTTTGAAATCCATTGTCAGGCGTATAATGTCCCCAAATGGTTAACTGGTCATCAACGTGACGTCGTCGTCTCCTTAATAAAGATGTAGAGGTATTTATATAGTCAATTATCAATATTGTTAAAAACATAAGTGAGAATAGTTATTTTTGTAAAGAAATATTCGCAGTGGTTGATGGTCTATAGAAAAGTACTCTTGTTTTCTGTCTTAATGCTCTGTTTAGGTAGATTGTTATGTCCCAGCACCAGGTCTGATCGCTCGTAGGCAAAATAAAGTTTAGAAAAGATCTTGTTACGAACTGTATGAAAAAGCTACAACAGGACTTCAGTTGATCTTATCCCTTGTGCTGAAAATTAAGAACAGCCGAAAGTTTTAAAATTTATGAAGATAATGTTGAAATGTCATCGGAACTCGTTAAACCATGTAAGAAATTTGTAAGATATAAAAATGTATAATGACCTATATTAAAAGTAACAATTCAAAGTAAAATAATGATGATTTTATAAAAACCATGGATCTTTAGTAAATTGATTTGCGTATAAAAAAAAGGTTGTCTTGTTTTCTGAAATATTTTTCAGGAGGCTCTTCATTCCAGTATTTTGTATTTTATTGACCTTTTAACCTATGAAACAAAAGTACGCCGAATAAAAGTTCATTCAACAATCAAGTGTCGAAGGAGTCCCACACCTTTCCCAAATGATCTGAGATGTCTGTTTAGCAAATCGAATGCAAAATAATTATTAAGAGAAAATCATAGTCATCCCCACTGACCATCTCAATTTTCCAGTAAGTCCATATAAAGTGTTGTAACGTTTATTTATTTCAAGGTCATAAATTATAATCGATCTATTTAAGTAATAATATAAATATTTGAAAAACATGGTTTTACATACGTTTTGAAATTCATGAATAAGTGAAGTAGCATTTCATTAACTATACACGACAAAACTGTAATATAACTATTTTGTCTGCGATAAAGTTGATAACCATCGTACAATCAAAATATTGATGAGCAAACAATTCTGCTTCTTAGGTTAAGGGTAATAACTACAGTCCCTTGTTATAAACTTGTTTAGGTAATGCAGAGGCTTGCGATTTCGTGACAGCTCCACCAGTCGGTGTGATATCGCGATGAAGATTAATATGCAGACTTGCTGTTTAGCCGTGTATCGATACTTAAGTCCAGCGACTTCCGGGCGGTACCTAATGGCAAGTAAGAGTAAAATTGATGAACTACTATGAGTTGTGTTTAATTTGAGTGTTTTTTTTAGTATTTTACATGTTTATAATCAACAAGTTTTATATATTTATAAGGTTTTTGAATCACCAAAAGATGTATATAAAGTTATTATATCTTAAAATATAAACCATGAAATTGTTTTTAGACAAAAGAAAGTAGGCGTAACGTGTTGAGGACGATAAACCTTTTTAAAAGGGTATGTGTGTGTGTTTTCAAAGATTGTTTACAGGAAACAGATTTGAAAACCATTATCCAGGCGTAAAATGTCCCCAAATGGTTAACTGGTCATCGTTGTGATGTAGAAAAGTTGAGCAGGAAATAGCTTTGAAATCCATTGTCAGGCGTATAATGTCCCCAAATGGTTAACTGGTCATCCACGTGACGTCGTCGTCTCCTTAATAAAGATGTAGAGGTATTTATATAGTCAATTATCAATATTGTTAAAAACATAAGTGAGAATAGTTATTTTTGTAAAGAAATATTCGCAGTGGTTGATGGTCTATAGAAAAGTACTCTTGTTTTCTGTCTTAATGCTCTGTTTAGGTAGATTGTTATGTCCCAGCACCAGGTCTGATCGCTCGTAGGCAAAATAAAGTTTAGAAAAGATCTTGTTACGAACTGTATGAAAAAGCTACAACAGGACTTCAGTTGATCTTATCCCTTGTGCTGAAAATTAAGAACAGCCGAAAGTTTTAAAATTTATGAAGATAATGTTGAAATGTCATCGGAACTCGTTAAACCATGTAAGAAATTTGTAAGATATAAAAATGTATAATGACCTATATTAAAAGTAACAATTCAAAGTAAAATAATGATGATTTTATTAAAACCATGGATCTTTAGTAAATTGATTTGCGTATAAAAAAAGGTTGTCTTGTTTTCTGAAATATTTTTCAGGAGGCTCTTCATTCCAGTATTTTGTATTTTATTGACCTTTTAACCTATGAAACAAAAGTACGCCGAATAAAAGTTCAAACAACAATCAAGTGTCGAAGGAGTCCCACACCTTTCCCAAATGATCTGAGATGTCTGTTTAGCAAATCGAATGCAAAATAATTATTAAGAGAAAATCATAGTCATCCCCACTGACCATCTCAATTTTCCAGTAAGTCCATATAAAGTGTTGTAACGTTTATTTATTTCAAGGTCATAAATTATAATCGATCTATTTAAGTAATAATATAAATATTTGAAAAACATGGTTTTACATACGTTTTGAAATTCATGAATAAGTGAAGTAGCATTTCATTAACTATACACGACAAAACTGTAATATAACTATTTTGTCTGCGATAAAGTTGATAACCATCGTACAATCAAAATATTGATGAGCAAACAATTCTGCTTCTTAGGTTAAGAGTAATAACTACAGTCCCTTGTTATAAACTTGTTTAGGTAATGCAGAGGCTTGCGATTTCGTGACAGCTCCACCAGTCGGTGTGATATCGCGATGAAGATTAATATGCAGACTTGCTGTTTAGCCGTGTATCGATACTTAAGTCCAGCGACTTCCGGGCGGTACCTAATGGCAAGTAAGAGTAAAATTGATGAACTACTATGAGTTGTGTTTAATTTGAGTGTTTTTTTTAGTATTTTACATGTTTATAATCAACAAGTTTTATATATTTATAAGGTTTTTGAATCACCAAAAGATGTATATAAAGTTATTATATCTTAAAATATAAACCATGAAATTGTTTTTAGACAAAAGAAAGTAGGCGTAACGTGTTGAGGACGATAAACCTTTTTAAAAGGGTATGTGTGTGTGTTTTCAAAGATTGTTTACAGGAAACAGATTTGAAAACCATTATCCAGGCGTAAAATGTCCCCAAATGGTTAACTGGTCATCGTTGTGATGTAGAAAAGTTGAGCAGGAAATGGCTTTGAAATCCATTGTCAGGCGTATAATGTCCCCAAATGGTTAACTGGTCATCAACGTGACGTCGTCGTCTCCTTAATAAAGATGTAGAGGTATTTATATAGTCAATTATCAATATTGTTAAAAACATAAGTGAGAATAGTTATTTTTGTAAAGAAATATTCGCAGTGGTTGATGGTCTATAGAAAAGTACTCTTGTTTTCTGTCTTAATGCTCTGTTTAGGTAGATTGTTATGTCCCAGCACCAGGTCTGATCGCTCGTAGGCAAAATAAAGTTTAGAAAAGATCTTGTTACGAACTGTATGAAAAAGCTACAACAGGACTTCAGTTGATCTTATCCCTTGTGCTGAAAATTAAGAACAGCCGAAAGTTTTAAAATTTATGAAGATAATGTTGAAATGTCATCGGAACTCGTTAAACCATGTAAGAAATTTGTAAGATATAAAAATGTATAATGACCTATATTAAAAGTAACAATTCAAAGTAAAATAATGATGATTTTATAAAAACCATGGATCTTTAGTAAATTGATTTGCGTATAAAAAAAAGGTTGTCTTGTTTTCTGAAATATTTTTCAGGAGGCTCTTCATTCCAGTATTTTGTATTTTATTGACCTTTTAACCTATGAAACAAAAGTACGCCGAATAAAAGTTCATTCAACAATCAAGTGTCGAAGGAGTCCCACACCTTTCCCAAATGATCTGAGATGTCTGTTTAGCAAATCGAATGCAAAATAATTATTAAGAGAAAATCATAGTCATCCCCACTGACCATCTCAATTTTCCAGTAAGTCCATATAAAGTGTTGTAACGTTTATTTATTTCAAGGTCATAAATTATAATCGATCTATTTAAGTAATAATATAAATATTTGAAAAACATGGTTTTACATACGTTTTGAAATTCATGAATAAGTGAAGTAGCATTTCATTAACTATACACGACAAAACTGTAATATAACTATTTTGTCTGCGATAAAGTTGATAACCATCGTACAATCAAAATATTGATGAGCAAACAATTCTGCTTCTTAGGTTAAGGGTAATAACTACAGTCCCTTGTTATAAACTTGTTTAGGTAATGCAGAGGCTTGCGATTTCGTGACAGCTCCACCAGTCGGTGTGATATCGCGATGAAGATTAATATGCAGACTTGCTGTTTAGCCGTGTATCGATACTTAAGTCCAGCGACTTCCGGGCGGTACCTAATGGCAAGTAAGAGTAAAATTGATGAACTACTATGAGTTGTGTTTAATTTGAGTGTTTTTTTTAGTATTTTACATGTTTATAATCAACAAGTTTTATATATTTATAAGGTTTTTGAATCACCAAAAGATGTATATAAAGTTATTATATCTTAAAATATAAACCATGAAATTGTTTTTAGACAAAAGAAAGTAGGCCTAACGTGTTGAGGACGATAAACCTTTTTAAAAGGGTATGTGTGTGTGTTTTCAAAGATTGTTTACAGAAAACAGATTTGAAAACCATTATCCAGGCGTAAAATGTCCCCAAATGGTTAACTGGTCATCGTTGTGATGTAGAAAAGTTGAGCAGGAAATAGCTTTGAAATCCATTGTCAGGCGTATAATGTCCCCAAATGGTTAACTGGTCATCCACGTGACGTCGTCGTCTCCTTAATAAAGATGTAGAGGTATTTATATAGTCAATTATCAATATTGTTAAAAACATAAGTGAGAATAGTTATTTTTGTAAAGAAATATTCGCAGTGGTTGATGGTCTATAGAAAAGTACTCTTGTTTTCTGTCTTAATGCTCTGTTTAGGTAGATTGTTATGTCCCAGCACCAGGTCTGATCGCTCGTAGGCAAAATAAAGTTTAGAAAAGATCTTGTTACGAACTGTATGAAAAAGCTACAACAGGACTTCAGTTGATCTTATCCCTTGTGCTGAAAATTAAGAACAGCCGAAAGTTTTAAAATTTATGAAGATAATGTTGAAATGTCATCGGAACTCGTTAAACCATGTAAGAAATTTGTAAGATATAAAAATGTATAATGACCTATATTAAAAGTAACAATTCAAAGTAAAATAATGATGATTTTATTAAAACCATGGATCTTTAGTAAATTGATTTGCGTATAAAAAAAGGTTGTCTTGTTTTCTGAAATATTTTTCAGGAGGCTCTTCATTCCAGTATTTTGTATTTTATTGACCTTTTAACCTATGAAACAAAAGTACGCCGAATAAAAGTTCAAACAACAATCAAGTGTCGAAGGAGTCCCACACCTTTCCCAAATGATCTGAGATGTCTGTTTAGCAAATCGAATGCAAAATAATTATTAAGAGAAAATCATAGTCATCCCCACTGACCATCTCAATTTTCCAGTAAGTCCATATAAAGTGTTGTAACGTTTATTTATTTCAAGGTCATAAATTATAATCGATCTATTTAAGTAATAATATAAATATTTGAAAAACATGGTTTTACATACGTTTTGAAATTCATGAATAAGTGAAGTAGCATTTCATTAACTATACACGACAAAACTGTAATATAACTATTTTGTCTGCGATAAAGTTGATAACCATCGTACAATCAAAATATTGATGAGCAAACAATTCTGCTTCTTAGGTTAAGGGTAATAACTACAGTCCCTTGTTATAAACTTGTTTAGGTAATGCAGAGGCTTGCGATTTCGTGACAGCTCCACCAGTCGGTGTGATATCGCGATGAAGATTAATATGCAGACTTGCTGTTTAGTCGTGTATCGATACTTAAGTCCAGCGACTTCCGGGCGGTACCTAATGGCAAGTAAGAGTAAAATTGATGAACTACTATGAGTTGTGTTTAATTTGAGTGTTTTTTTTAGTATTTTACATGTTTATAATCAACAAGTTTTATATATTTATAAGGTTTTTGAATCACCAAAAGATGTATATAAAGTTATTATATCTTAAAATATAAACCATGAAATTGTTTTTAGACAAAAGAAAGTAGGCGTAACGTGTTGAGGACGATAAACCTTTTTAAAAGGGTATGTGTGTGTGTTTTCAAAGATTGTTTACAGGAAACAGATTTGAAAACCATTATCCAGGCGTAAAATGTCCCCAAATGGTTAACTGGTCATCGTTGTGATGTAGAAAAGTTGAGCAGGAAATGGCTTTGAAATCCATTGTCAGGCGTATAATGTCCCCAAATGGTTAACTGGTCATCAACGTGACGTCGTCGTCTCCTTAATAAAGATGTAGAGGTATTTATATAGTCAATTATCAATATTGTTAAAAACATAAGTGAGAATAGTTATTTTTGTAAAGAAATATTCGCAGTGGTTGATGGTCTATAGAAAAGTACTCTTGTTTTCTGTCTTAATGCTCTGTTTAGGTAGATTGTTATGTCCCAGCACCAGGTCTGATCGCTCGTAGGCAAAATAAAGTTTAGAAAAGATCTTGTTACGAACTGTATGAAAAAGCTACAACAGGACTTCAGTTGATCTTATCCCTTGTGCTGAAAATTAAGAACAGCCGAAAGTTTTAAAATTTATGAAGATAATGTTGAAATGTCATCGGAACTCGTTAAACCATGTAAGAAATTTGTAAGATATAAAAATGTATAATGACCTATATTAAAAGTAACAATTCAAAGTAAAATAATGATGATTTTATAAAAACCATGGATCTTTAGTAAATTGATTTGCGTATAAAAAAAAGGTTGTCTTGTTTTCTGAAATATTTTTCAGGAGGCTCTTCATTCCAGTATTTTGTATTTTATTGACCTTTTAACCTATGAAACAAAAGTACGCCGAATAAAAGTTCAAACAACAATCAAGTGTCGAAGGAGTCCCACACCTTTCCCAAATGATCTGAGATGTCTGTTTAGCAAATCGAATGCAAAATAATTATTAAGAGAAAATCATAGTCATCCCCACTGACCATCTCAATTTTCCAGTAAGTCCATATAAAGTGTTGTAACGTTTATTTATTTCAAGGTCATAAATTATAATCGATCTATTTAAGTAATAATATAAATATTTGAAAAACATGGTTTTACATACGTTTTGAAATTCATGAATAAGTGAAGTAGCATTTCATTAACTATACACGACAAAACTGTAATATAACTATTTTGTCTGCGATAAAGTTGATAACCATCGTACAATCAAAATATTGAAGAGCAAACAATTCTGCTTCTTAGGTTAAGGGTAATAACTACAGTCCCTTGTTATAAACTTGTTTAGGTAATGCAGAGGCTTGCGATTTCGTGACAGCTCCACCAGTCGGTGTGATATCGCGATGAAGATTAATATGCAGACTTGCTGTTTAGCCGTGTATCGATACTTAAGTCCAGCGACTTCCGGGCGGTACCTAATGGCAAGTAAGAGTAAAATTGATGAACTACTATGAGTTGTGTTTAATTTGAGTGTTTTTTTTAGTATTTTACATGTTTATAATCAACAAGTTTTATATATTTATAAGGTTTTTGAATCACCAAAAGATGTATATAAAGTTATTATATCTTAAAATATAAACCATGAAATTGTTTTTAGACAAAAGAAAGTAGGCGTAACGTGTTGAGGACGATAAACCTTTTTAAAAGGGTATGTGTGTGTGTTTTCAAAGATTGTTTACAGGAAACAGATTTGAAAACCATTATCCAGGCGTAAAATGTCCCCAAATGGTTAACTGGTCATCGTTGTGATGTAGAAAAGTTGAGCAGGAAATGGCTTTGAAATCCATTGTCAGGCGTATAATGTCCCCAAATGGTTAACTGGTCATCAACGTGACGTCGTCGTCTCCTTAATAAAGATGTAGAGGTATTTATATAGTCAATTATCAATATTGTTAAAAACATAAGTGAGAATAGTTATTTTTGTAAAGAAATATTCGCAGTGGTTGATGGTCTATAGAAAAGTACTCTTGTTTTCTGTCTTAATGCTCTGTTTAGGTAGATTGTTATGTCCCAGCACCAGGTCTGATCGCTCGTAGGCAAAATAAAGTTTAGAAAAGATCTTGTTACGAACTGTATGAAAAAGCTACAACAGGACTTCAGTTGATCTTATCCCTTGTGCTGAAAATTAAGAACAGCCGAAAGTTTTAAAATTTATGAAGATAATGTTGAAATGTCATCGGAACTCGTTAAACCATGTAAGAAATTTGTAAGATATAAAAATGTATAATGACCTATATTAAAAGTAACAATTCAAAGTAAAATAATGATGATTTTATAAAAACCATGGATCTTTAGTAAATTGATTTGCGTATAAAAAAAAGGTTGTCTTGTTTTCTGAAATATTTTTCAGGAGGCTCTTCATTCCAGTATTTTGTATTTTATTGACCTTTTAACCTATGAAACAAAAGTACGCCGAATAAAAGTTCATTCAACAATCAAGTGTCGAAGGAGTCCCACACCTTTCCCAAATGATCTGAGATGTCTGTTTAGCAAATCGAATGCAAAATAATTATTAAGAGAAAATCATAGTCATCCCCACTGACCATCTCAATTTTCCAGTAAGTCCATATAAAGTGTTGTAACGTTTATTTATTTCAAGGTCATAAATTATAATCGATCTATTTAAGTAATAATATAAATATTTGAAAAACATGGTTTTACATACGTTTTGAAATTCATGAATAAGTGAAGTAGCATTTCATTAACTATACACGACAAAACTGTAATATAACTATTTTGTCTGCGATAAAGTTGATAACCATCGTACAATCAAAATATTGATGAGCAAACAATTCTGCTTCTTAGGTTAAGGGTAATAACTACAGTCCCTTGTTATAAACTTGTTTAGGTAATGCAGAGGCTTGCGATTTCGTGACAGCTCCACCAGTCGGTGTGATATCGCGATGAAGATTAATATGCAGACTTGCTGTTTAGCCGTGTATCGATACTTAAGTCCAGCGACTTCCGGGCGGTACCTAATGGCAAGTAAGAGTAAAATTGATGAACTACTATGAGTTGTGTTTAATTTGAGTGTTTTTTTTAGTATTTTACATGTTTATAATCAACAAGTTTTATATATTTATAAGGTTTTTGAATCACCAAAAGATGTATATAAAGTTATTATATCTTAAAATATAAACCATGAAATTGTTTTTAGACAAAAGAAAGTAGGCGTAACGTGTTGAGGACGATAAACCTTTTTAAAAGGGTATGTGTGTGTGTTTTCAAAGATTGTTTACAGGAAACAGATTTGAAAACCATTATCCAGGCGTAAAATGTCCCCAAATGGTTAACTGGTCATCGTTGTGATGTAGAAAAGTTGAGCAGGAAATGGCTTTGAAATCCATTGTCAGGCGTATAATGTCCCCAAATGGTTAACTGGTCATCAACGTGACGTCGTCGTCTCCTTAATAAAGATGTAGAGGTATTTATATAGTCAATTATCAATATTGTTAAAAACATAAGTGAGAATAGTTATTTTTGTAAAGAAATATTCGCAGTGGTTGATGGTCTATAGAAAAGTACTCTTGTTTTCTGTCTTAATGCTCTGTTTAGGTAGATTGTTATGTCCCAGCACCAGGTCTGATCGCTCGTAGGCAAAATAAAGTTTAGAAAAGATCTTGTTACGAACTGTATGAAAAAGCTACAACAGGACTTCAGTTGATCTTATCCCTTGTGCTGAAAATTAAGAACAGCCGAAAGTTTTAAAATTTATGAAGATAATGTTGAAATGTCATCGGAACTCGTTAAACCATGTAAGAAATTTGTAAGATATAAAAATGTATAATGACCTATATTAAAAGTAACAATTCAAAGTAAAATAATGATGATTTTATAAAAACCATGGATCTTTAGTAAATTGATTTGCGTATAAAAAAAGGTTGTCTTGTTTTCTGAAATATTTTTCAGGAGGCTCTTCATTCCAGTATTTTGTATTTTATTGACCTTTTAACCTATGAAACAAAAGTACGCCGAATAAAAGTTCAAACAACAATCAAGTGTCAAAGGAGTCCCACACCTTTCCCAAATGATCTGAGATGTCTGTTTAGCAAATCGAATGCAAAATAATTATTAAGAGAAAATCATAGTCATCCCCACTGACCATCTCAATTTTCCAGTAAGTCCATATAAAGTGTTGTAACGTTTATTTATTTCAAGGTCATAAATTATAATCGATCTATTTAAGTAATAATATAAATATTTGAAAAACATGGTTTTACATACGTTTTGAAATTCATGAATAAGTGAAGTAGCATTTCATTAACTATACACGACAAAACTGTAATATAACTATTTTGTCTGCGATAAAGTTGATAACCATCGTACAATCAAAATATTGATGAGCAAACAATTCTGCTTCTTAGGTTAAGGGTAATAACTACAGTCCCTTGTTATAAACTTGTTTAGGTAATGCAGAGGCTTGCGATTTCGTGACAGCTCCACCAGTCGGTGTGATATCGCGATGAAGATTAATATGCAGACTTGCTGTTTAGTCGTGTATCGATACTTAAGTCCAGCGACTTCCGGGCGGTACCTAATGGCAAGTAAGAGTAAAATTGATGAACTACTATGAGTTGTGTTTAATTTGAGTGTTTTTTTTAGTATTTTACATGTTTATAATCAACAAGTTTTATATATTTATAAGGTTTTTGAATCACCAAAAGATGTATATAAAGTTATTATATCTTAAAATATAAACCATGAAATTGTTTTTAGACAAAAGAAAGTAGGCGTAACGTGTTGAGGACGATAAACCTTTTTAAAAGGGTATGTGTGTGTGTTTTCAAAGATTGTTTACAGGAAACAGTTTTGAAAACCATTATCCAGGCGTAAAATGTCCCCAAATGGTTAACTGGTCATCGTTGTGATATAGAAAAGTTGAGCAGGAAATAGCTTTGAAATCCATTGTCAGGCGTATAATGTCCCCAAATGGTTAACTGGTCATCCACGTGACGTCGTCGTCTCCTTAATAAAGATGTAGAGGTATTTATATAGTCAATTATCAATATTGTTAAAAACATAAGTGAGAATAGTTATTTTTGTAAAGAAATATTCGCAGTGGTTGATGGTCTATAGAAAAGTACTCTTGTTTTCTGTCTTAATGCTCTGTTTAGGTAGATTGTTATGTCCCAGCACCAGGTCTGATCGCTCGTAGGCAAAATAAAGTTTAGAAAAGATCTTGTTACGAACTGTATGAAAAAGCTACAACAGGACTTCAGTTGATCTTATCCCTTGTGCTGAAAATTAAGAACAGCCGAAAGTTTTAAAATTTATGAAGATAATGTTGAAATGTCATCGGAACTCGTTAAACCATGTAAGAAATTTGTAAGATATAAAAATGTATAATGACCTATATTAAAAGTAACAATTCAAAGTAAAATAATGATGATTTTATAAAAACCATGGATCTTTAGTAAATTGATTTGCGTATAAAAAAAAGGTTGTCTTGTTTTCTGAAATATTTTTCAGGAGGCTCTTCATTCCAGTATTTTGTATTTTATTGACCTTTTAACCTATGAAAAAAAAGTACGCCGAATAAAAGTTCAAACAACAATCAAGTGTCGAAGGAGTCCCACACCTTTCCCAAATGATCTGAGATGTCTGTTTAGCAAATCGAATGCAAAATAATTATTAAGAGAAAATCATAGTCATCCCCACTGACCATCTCAATTTTCCAGTAAGTCCATATAAAGTGTTGTAACGTTTATTTATTTCAAGGTCATAAATTATAATCGATCTATTTAAGTAATAATATAAATATTTGAAAAACATGGTTTTACATACGTTTTGAAATTCATGAATAAGTGAAGTAGCATTTCATTAACTATACACGACAAAACTGTAATATAACTATTTTGTCTGCGATAAAGTTGATAACCATCGTACAATCAAAATATTGATGAGCAAACAATTCTGCTTCTTAGGTTAAGGGTAATAACTACAGTCCCTTGTTATAAACTTGTTTAGGTAATGCAGAGGCTTGCGATTTCGTGACAGCTCCACCAGTCGGTGTGATATCGCGATGAAGATTAATATGCAGACTTGCTGTTTAGTCGTGTATCGATACTTAAGTCCAGCGACTTCCGGGCGGTACCTAATGGCAAGTAAGAGTAAAATTGATGAACTACTATGAGTTGTGTTTAATTTGAGTGTTTTTTTTAGTATTTTACATGTTTATAATCAACAAGTTTTATATATTTATAAGGTTTTTGAATCACCAAAAGATGTATATAAAGTTATTATATCTTAAAATATAAACCATGAAATTGTTTTTAGACAAAAGAAAGTAGGCGTAACGTGTTGAGGACGATAAACCTTTTTAAAAGGGTATGTGTGTGTGTTTTCAAAGATTGTTTACAGGAAACAGATTTGAAAACCATTATCCAGGCGTAAAATGTCCCCAAATGGTTAACTGGTCATCGTTGTGATGTAGAAAAGTTGAGCAGGAAATAGCTTTGAAATCCATTGTCAGGCGTATAATGTCCCCAAATGGTTAACTGGTCATCCACGTGACGTCGTCGTCTCCTTAATAAAGATGTAGAGGTATTTATATAGTCAATTATCAATATTGTTAAAAACATAAGTGAGAATAGTTATTTTTGTAAAGAAATATTCGCAGTGGTTGATGGTCTATAGAAAAGTACTCTTGTTTTCTGTCTTAATGCTCTGTTTAGGTAGATTGTTATGTCCCAGCACCAGGTCTGATCGCTCGTAGGCAAAATAAAGTTTAGAAAAGATCTTGTTACGAACTGTATGAAAAAGCTACAACAGGACTTCAGTTGATCTTATCCCTTGTGCTGAAAATTAAGAACAGCCGAAAGTTTTAAAATTTATGAAGATAATGTTGAAATGTCATCGGAACTCGTTAAACCATGTAAGAAATTTGTAAGATATAAAAATGTATAATGACCTATATTAAAAGTAACAATTCAAAGTAAAATAATGATGATTTTATAAAAACCATGGATCTTTAGTAAATTGATTTGCGTATAAAAAAAAGGTTGTCTTGTTTTCTGAAATATTTTTCAGGAGGCTCTTCATTCCAGTATTTTGTATTTTATTGACCTTTTAACCTATGAAACAAAAGTACGCCGAATAAAAGTTCATTCAACAATCAAGTGTCGAAGGAGTCCCACACCTTTCCCAAATGATCTGAGATGTCTGTTTAGCAAATCGAATGCAAAATAATTATTAAGAGAAAATCATAGTCATCCCCACTGACCATCTCAATTTTCCAGTAAGTCCATATAAAGTGTTGTAACGTTTATTTATTTCAAGGTCATAAATTATAATCGATCTATTTAAGTAATAATATAAATATTTGAAAAACATGGTTTTACATACGTTTTGAAATTCATGAATAAGTGAAGTAGCATTTCATTAACTATACACGACAAAACTGTAATATAACTATTTTGTCTGCGATAAAGTTGATAACCATCGTACAATCAAAATATTGATGAGCAAACAATTCTGCTTCTTAGGTTAAGGGTAATAACTACAGTCCCTTGTTATAAACTTGTTTAGGTAATGCAGAGGCTTGCGATTTCGTGACAGCTCCACCAGTCGGTGTGATATCGCGATGAAGATTAATATGCAGACTTGCTGTTTAGTCGTGTATCGATACTTAAGTCCAGCGACTTCCGGGCGGTACCTAATGGCAAGTAAGAGTAAAATTGATGAACTACTATGAGTTGTGTTTAATTTGAGTGTTTTTTTTAGTATTTTACATGTTTATAATCAACAAGTTTTATATATTTATAAGGTTTTTGAATCACCAAAAGATGTATATAAAGTTATTATATCTTAAAATATAAACCATGAAATTGTTTTTAGACAAAAGAAAGTAGGCGTAACGTGTTGAGGACGATAAACCTTTTTAAAAGGGTATGTGTGTGTGTTTTCAAAGATTGTTTACAGGAAACAGATTTGAAAACCATTATCCAGGCGTAAAATGTCCCCAAATGGTTAACTGGTCATCGTTGTGATGTAGAAAAGTTGAGCAGGAAATAGCTTTGAAATCCATTGTCAGGCGTATAATGTCCCCAAATGGTTAACTGGTCATCCACGTGACGTCGTCGTCTCCTTAATAAAGATGTAGAGGTATTTATATAGTCAATTATCAATATTGTTAAAAACATAAGTGAGAATAGTTATTTTTGTAAAGAAATATTCGCAGTGGTTGATGGTCTATAGAAAAGTACTCTTGTTTTCTGTCTTAATGCTCTGTTTAGGTAGATTGTTATGTCCCAGCACCAGGTCTGATCGCTCGTAGGCAAAATAAAGTTTAGAAAAGATCTTGTTACGAACTGTATGAAAAAGCTACAACAGGACTTCAGTTGATCTTATCCCTTGTGCTGAAAATTAAGAACAGCCGAAAGTTTTAAAATTTATGAAGATAATGTTGAAATGTCATCGGAACTCGTTAAACCATGTAAGAAATTTGTAAGATATAAAAATGTATAATGACCTATATTAAAAGTAACAATTCAAAGTAAAATAATGATGATTTTATAAAAACCATGGATCTTTAGTAAATTGATTTGCGTATAAAAAAAAGGTTGTCTTGTTTTCTGAAATATTTTTCAGGAGGCTCTTCATTCCAGTATTTTGTATTTTATTGACCTTTTAACCTATGAAACAAAAGTACGCCGAATAAAAGTTCATTCAACAATCAAGTGTCGAAGGAGTCCCACACCTTTCCCAAATGATCTGAGATGTCTGTTTAGCAAATCGAATGCAAAATAATTATTAAGAGAAAATCATAGTCATCCCCACTGACCATCTCAATTTTCCAGTAAGTCCATATAAAGTGTTGTAACGTTTATTTATTTCAAGGTCATAAATTATAATCGATCTATTTAAGTAATAATATAAATATTTGAAAAACATGGTTTTACATACGTTTTGAAATTCATGAATAAGTGAAGTAGCATTTCATTAACTATACACGACAAAACTGTAATATAACTATTTTGTCTGCGATAAAGTTGATAACCATCGTACAATCAAAATATTGATGAGCAAACAATTCTGCTTCTTAGGTTAAGGGTAATAACTACAGTCCCTTGTTATAAACTTGTTTAGGTAATGCAGAGGCTTGCGATTTCGTGACAGCTCCACCAGTCGGTGTGATATCGCGATGAAGATTAATATGCAGACTTGCTGTTTAGTCGTGTATCGATACTTAAGTCCAGCGACTTCCGGGCGGTACCTAATGGCAAGTAAGAGTAAAATTGATGAACTACTATGAGTTGTGTTTAATTTGAGTGTTTTTTTTAGTATTTTACATGTTTATAATCAACAAGTTTTATATATTTATAAGGTTTTTGAATCACCAAAAGATGTATATAAAGTTATTATATCTTAAAATATAAACCATGAAATTGTTTTTAGACAAAAGAAAGTAGGCGTAACGTGTTGAGGACGATAAACCTTTTTAAAAGGGTATGTGTGTGTGTTTTCAAAGATTGTTTACAGGAAACAGATTTGAAAACCATTATCCAGGCGTAAAATGTCCCCAAATGGTTAACTGGTCATCGTTGTGATGTAGAAAAGTTGAGCAGGAAATAGCTTTGAAATCCATTGTCAGGCGTATAATGTCCCCAAATGGTTAACTGGTCATCCACGTGACGTCGTCGTCTCCTTAATAAAGATGTAGAGGTATTTATATAGTCAATTATCAATATTGTTAAAAACATAAGTGAGAATAGTTATTTTTGTAAAGAAATATTCGCAGTGGTTGATGGTCTATAGAAAAGTACTCTTGTTTTCTGTCTTAATGCTCTGTTTAGGTAGATTGTTATGTCCCAGCACCAGGTCTGATCGCTCGTAGGCAAAATAAAGTTTAGAAAAGATCTTGTTACGAACTGTATGAAAAAGCTACAACAGGACTTCAGTTGATCTTATCCCTTGTGCTGAAAATTAAGAACAGCCGAAAGTTTTAAAATTTATGAAGATAATGTTGAAATGTCATCGGAACTCGTTAAACCATGTAAGAAATTTGTAAGATATAAAAATGTATAATGACCTATATTAAAAGTAACAATTCAAAGTAAAATAATGATGATTTTATAAAAACCATGGATCTTTAGTAAATTGATTTGCGTATAAAAAAAAGGTTGTCTTGTTTTCTGAAATATTTTTCAGGAGGCTCTTCATTCCAGTATTTTGTATTTTATTGACCTTTTAACCTATGAAACAAAAGTACGCCGAATAAAAGTTCAAACAACAATCAAGTGTCGAAGGAGTCCCACACCTTTCCCAAATGATCTGAGATGTCTGTTTAGCAAATCGAATGCAAAATAATTATTAAGAGAAAATCATAGTCATCCCCACTGACCATCTCAATTTTCCAGTAAGTCCATATAAAGTGTTGTAACGTTTATTTATTTCAAGGTCATAAATTATAATCGATCTATTTAAGTAATAATATAAATATTTGAAAAACATGGTTTTACATACGTTTTGAAATTCATGAATAAGTGAAGTAGCATTTCATTAACTATACACGACAAAACTGTAATATAACTATTTTGTCTGCGATAAAGTTGATAACCATCGTACAATCAAAATATTGATGAGCAAACAATTCTGCTTCTTAGGTTAAGGGTAATAACTACAGTCCCTTGTTATAAACTTGTTTAGGTAATGCAGAGGCTTGCGATTTCGTGACAGCTCCACCAGTCGGTGTGATATCGCGATGAAGATTAATATGCAGACTTGCTGTTTAGTCGTGTATCGATACTTAAGTCCAGCGACTTCCGGGCGGTACCTAATGGCAAGTAAGAGTAAAATTGATGAACTACTATGAGTTGTGTTTAATTTGAGTGTTTTTTTTAGTATTTTACATGTTTATAATCAACAAGTTTTATATATTTATAAGGTTTTTGAATCACCAAAAGATGTATATAAAGTTATTATATCTTAAAATATAAACCATGAAATTGTTTTTAGACAAAAGAAAGTAGGCGTAACGTGTTGAGGACGATAAACCTTTTTAAAAGGGTATGTGTGTGTGTTTTCAAAGATTGTTTACAGGAAACAGATTTGAAAACCATTATCCAGGCGTAAAATGTCCCCAAATGGTTAACTGGTCATCGTTGTGATGTAGAAAAGTTGAGCAGGAAATAGCTTTGAAATCCATTGTCAGGCGTATAATGTCCCCAAATGGTTAACTGGTCATCCACGTGACGTCGTCGTCTCCTTAATAAAGATGTAGAGGTATTTATATAGTCAATTATCAATATTGTTAAAAACATAAGTGAGAATAGTTATTTTTGTAAAGAAATATTCGCAGTGGTTGATGGTCTATAGAAAAGTACTCTTGTTTTCTGTCTTAATGCTCTGTTTAGGTAGATTGTTATGTCCCAGCACCAGGTCTGATCGCTCGTAGGCAAAATAAAGTTTAGAAAAGATCTTGTTACGAACTGTATGAAAAAGCTACAACAGGACTTCAGTTGATCTTATCCCTTGTGCTGAAAATTAAGAACAGCCGAAAGTTTTAAAATTTATGAAGATAATGTTGAAATGTCATCGGAACTCGTTAAACCATGTAAGAAATTTGTAAGATATAAAAATGTATAATGACCTATATTAAAAGTAACAATTCAAAGTAAAATAATGATGATTTTATAAAAACCATGGATCTTTAGTAAATTGATTTGCGTATAAAAAAAAGGTTGTCTTGTTTTCTGAAATATTTTTCAGGAGGCTCTTCATTCCAGTATTTTGTATTTTATTGACCTTTTAACCTATGAAACAAAAGTACGCCGAATAAAAGTTCATTCAACAATCAAGTGTCGAAGGAGTCCCACACCTTTCCCAAATGATCTGAGATGTCTGTTTAGCAAATCGAATGCAAAATAATTATTAAGAGAAAATCATAGTCATCCCCACTGACCATCTCAATTTTCCAGTAAGTCCATATAAAGTGTTGTAACGTTTATTTATTTCAAGGTCATAAATTATAATCGATCTATTTAAGTAATAATATAAATATTTGAAAAACATGGTTTTACATACGTTTTGAAATTCATGAATAAGTGAAGTAGCATTTCATTAACTATACACGACAAAACTGTAATATAACTATTTTGTCTGCGATAAAGTTGATAACCATCGTACAATCAAAATATTGATGAGCAAACAATTCTGCTTCTTAGGTTAAGGGTAATAACTACAGTCCCTTGTTATAAACTTGTTTAGGTAATGCAGAGGCTTGCGATTTCGTGACAGCTCCACCAGTCGGTGTGATATCGCGATGAAGATTAATATGCAGACTTGCTGTTTAGTCGTGTATCGATACTTAAGTCCAGCGACTTCCGGGCGGTACCTAATGGCAAGTAAGAGTAAAATTGATGAACTACTATGAGTTGTGTTTAATTTGAGTGTTTTTTTTAGTATTTTACATGTTTATAATCAACAAGTTTTATATATTTATAAGGTTTTTGAATCACCAAAAGATGTATATAAAGTTATTATATCTTAAAATATAAACCATGAAATTGTTTTTAGACAAAAGAAAGTAGGCGTAACGTGTTGAGGACGATAAACCTTTTTAAAAGGGTATGTGTGTGTGTTTTCAAAGATTGTTTACAGGAAACAGATTTGAAAACCATTATCCAGGCGTAAAATGTCCCCAAATGGTTAACTGGTCATCGTTGTGATGTAGAAAAGTTGAGCAGGAAATAGCTTTGAAATCCATTGTCAGGCGTATAATGTCCCCAAATGGTTAACTGGTCATCCACTTGACGTCGTCGTCTCCTTAATAAAGATGTAGAGGTATTTATATAGTCAATTATCAATATTGTTAAAAACATAAGTGAGAATAGTTATTTTTGTAAAGAAATATTCGCAGTGGTTGATGGTCTATAGAAAAGTACTCTTGTTTTCTGTCTTAATGCTCTGTTTAGGTAGATTGTTATGTCCCAGCACCAGGTCTGATCGCTCGTAGGCAAAATAAAGTTTAGAAAAGATCTTGTTACGAACTGTATGAAAAAGCTACAACAGGACTTCAGTTGATCTTATCCCTTGTGCTGAAAATTAAGAACAGCCGAAAGTTTTAAAATTTATGAAGATAATGTTGAAATGTCATCGGAACTCGTTAAACCATGTAAGAAATTTGTAAGATATAAAAATGTATAATGACCTATATTAAAAGTAACAATTCAAAGTAAAATAATGATGATTTTATAAAAACCATGGATCTTTAGTAAATTGATTTGCGTATAAAAAAAAGGTTGTCTTGTTTTCTGAAATATTTTTCAGGAGGCTCTTCATTCCAGTATTTTGTATTTTATTGACCTTTTAACCTATGAAACAAAAGTACGCCGAATAAAAGTTCAAACAACAATCAAGTGTCGAAGGAGTCCCACACCTTTCCCAAATGATCTGAGATGTCTGTTTAGCAAATCGAATGCAAAATAATTATTAAGAGAAAATCATAGTCATCCCCACTGACCATCTCAATTTTCCAGTAAGTCCATATAAAGTGTTGTAACGTTTATTTATTTCAAGGTCATAAATTATAATCGATCTATTTAAGTAATAATATAAATATTTGAAAAACATGGTTTTACATACGTTTTGAAATTCATGAATAAGTGAAGTAGCATTTCATTAACTATACACGACAAAACTGTAATATAACTATTTTGTCTGCGATAAAGTTGATAACCATCGTACAATCAAAATATTGATGAGCAAACAATTCTGCTTCTTAGGTTAAGGGTAATAACTACAGTCCCTTGTTATAAACTTGTTTAGGTAATGCAGAGGCTTGCGATTTCGTGACAGCTCCACCAGTCGGTGTGATATCGCGATGAAGATTAATATGCAGACTTGCTGTTTAGTCGTGTATCGATACTTAAGTCCAGCGACTTCCGGGCGGTACCTAATGGCAAGTAAGAGTAAAATTGATGAACTACTATGAGTTGTGTTTAATTTGAGTGTTTTTTTTAGTATTTTACATGTTTATAATCAACAAGTTTTATATATTTATAAGGTTTTTGAATCACCAAAAGATGTATATAAAGTTATTATATCTTAAAATATAAACCATGAAATTGTTTTTAGACAAAAGAAAGTAGGCGTAACGTGTTGAGGACGATAAACCTTTTTAAAAGGGTATGTGTGTGTGTTTTCAAAGATTGTTTACAGGAAACAGATTTGAAAACCATTATCCAGGCGTAAAATGTCCCCAAATGGTTAACTGGTCATCGTTGTGATGTAGAAAAGTTGAGCAGGAAATAGCTTTGAAATCCATTGTCAGGCGTATAATGTCCCCAAATGGTTAACTGGTCATCCACGTGACGTCGTCGTCTCCTTAATAAAGATGTAGAGGTATTTATATAGTCAATTATCAATATTGTTAAAAACATAAGTGAGAATAGTTATTTTTGTAAAGAAATATTCGCAGTGGTTGATGGTCTATCGAAAAGTACTCTTGTTTTCTGTCTTAATGCTCTGTTTAGGTAGATTGTTATGTCCCAGCACCAGGTCTGATCGCTCGTAGGCAAAATAAAGTTTAGAAAAGATCTTGTTACGAACTGTATGAAAAAGCTACAACAGGACTTCAGTTGATCTTATCCCTTGTGCTGAAAATTAAGAACAGCCGAAAGTTTTAAAATTTATGAAGATAATGTTGAAATGTCATCGGAACTCGTTAAACCATGTAAGAAATTTGTAAGATGTAAAAATGTATAATGACCTATATTAAAAGTAACAATTCAAAGTAAAATAATGATGATTTTATAAAAACCATGGATCTTTAGTAAATTGATTCGCGTATAAAAAAAAGGTTGTCTTGTTTTCTGAAATATTTTTCAGGAGGCTCTTCATTCCAGTATTTTGTATTTTATTGACCTTTTAACCTATGAAACAAAAGTACGCCGAATAAAAGTTCAAACAACAATCAAGTGTCGAAGGAGTCCCACACCTTTCCCAAATGATCTGAGATGTCTGTTTAGCAAATCGAATGCAAATTAATTATTAAGAGAAAATCATAGTCATCCCCACTGACCATCTCAATTTTCCAGTAAGTCCATATAAAGTGTTGTAATGTTTATTTATTTCAAGGTCATAAATTATAATCGATCTATTTAAGTAATAATATAAATATTTGAAAAACATGGTTTTACATACGTTTTGAAATTCATGAATAAGTGAAGTAGCATTTCATTAACTATACACGACAAAACTGTAATATAACTATTTTGTCTGCGATAAAGTTGATAACCATCGTACAATCAAAATATTGAAGAGCAAACAATTCTGCTTCTTAGGTTAAGGGTAATAACTACAGTCCCTTGTTATAAACTTGTTTAGGTAATGCAGAGGCTTGCGATTTCGTGACAGCTCCACCAGTCGGTGTGATATCGCGATGAAGATTAATATGCAGACTTGCTGTTTAGCCGTGTATCGATACTTAAGTCCAGCGACTTCCAGGCGGTACCTAATGGCAAGTAAGAGTAAAATTGATGAACTACTATGAGTTGTGTTTAATTTGAGTGTTTTTTTTAGTATTTTACATGTTTATAATCAACAAGTTTTATATATTTATAAGGTTTTTGAATCACCAAAAGATGTATATAAAGTTATTATATCTTAAAATATAAACCATGAAATTGTTTTTAGACAAAAGAAAGTAGGCGTAACGTGTTGAGGACGATAAACCTTTTTAAAAGGGTATGTGTGTGTGTTTTCAAAGATTGTTTACAGGAAACAGATTTGAAAACCATTATCCAGGCGTAAAATGTCCCCAAATGGTTAACTGGTCATCGTTGTGATGTAGAAAAGTTGAGCAGGAAACAGCTTTGAAATCCATTGTAGGCGTAAAATGGTTAACTGGTCATCCCCGTGACGTCGTCTCCTTAATAAAGATGTAGAGGTATTTATATAGTCAATTATCAATATTGTTAAAAACATAAGTGAGAATAGTTATTTTTGTAAAGAAATATTCGCAGTGGTTGATGGTCTATAGAAAAGTACTCTTTGTTTTCTGTCTTAATGCTCTGTTTAGGTAGATTGTTATTTCCCAGCACCAGGTCTGATCGCTCGTAGGCAAAATAAAGTTTAGAAAAGATCTTGTTACGAACTGTATGAAAAAGCTACAACAGGACTTCAGTTGATCTTATCCCTTGTGCTGAAAATTAAGAACAGCCGAAAGTTTTAAAATTTATGAAGATAATGTTGAAATGTCATCGGAACTCGTTAAACCATGTAAGAAATTTGTAAGATATAAAAATGTATAATGACCTATATTAAAAGTAACAATTCAAAGTAAAATAATGATGATTTTATAAAAACCATGGATCTTTAGTAAATTGATTTGCGTATAAAAAAAAGGTTGTCTTGTTTTCTGAAATATTTTTCAGGAGGCTCTTCATTCCAGTATTTTGTATTTTATTGACCTTTTAACCTATGAAACAAAAGTACGCCGAATAAAAGTTCAAACAACAATCAAGTGTCGAAGGAGTCCCACACCTTTCCCAAATGATCTGAGATGTCTGTTTAGCAAATCGAATGCAAAATAATTATTAAGAGAAAATCATAGTCATCCCCACTGACCATCTCAATTTTCCAGTAAGTCCATATAAAGTGTTGTAACGTTTATTTATTTCAAGGTCATAAATTATAATCGATCTATTTAAGTAATAATATAAATATTTGAAAAACATGGTTTTACATACGTTTTGAAATTCATGAATAAGTGAAGTAGCATTTCATTAACTATACACGACAAAACTGTAATATAACTATTTGGTCTGCGATAAAGTTGATAACCATCGTACAATCAAAATATTGATGAGCAAACAATTCTGCTTCTTAGGTTAAGGGTAATAACTACAGTCCCTTGTTATAAACTTGTTTAGGTAATGCAGAGGCTTGCGATTTCGTGACAGCTCCACCAGTCGGTGTGATATCGCGATGAAGATTAATATGCAGACTTGCTGTTTAGTCGTGTATCGATACTTAAGTCCAGCGACTTCCGGGCGGTACCTAATGGCAAGTAAGAGTAAAATTGATGAACTACTATGAGTTGTGTTTAATTTGAGTGTTTTTTTTAGTATTTTACATGTTTATAATCAACAAGTTTTATATATTTATAAGGTTTTTGAATCACCAAAAGATGTATATAAAGTTATTATATCTTAAAATATAAACCATGAAATTGTTTTTAGACAAAAGAAAGTAGGCGTAACGTGTTGAGGACGATAAACCTTTTTAAAAGGGTATGTGTGTGTGTTTTCAAAGATTGTTTACAGGAAACAGATTTGAAAACCATTATCCAGGCGTAAAATGTCCCCAAATGGTTAACTGGTCATCGTTGTGATGTAGAAAAGTTGAGCAGGAAATAGCTTTGAAATCCATTGTCAGGCGTATAATGTCCCCAAATGGTTAACTGGTCATCCACGTGACGTCGTCGTCTCCTTAATAAAGATGTAGAGGTATTTATATAGTCAATTATCAATATTGTTAAAAACATAAGTGAGAATAGTTATTTTTGTAAAGAAATATTCGCAGTGGTTGATGGTCTATAGAAAAGTACTCTTGTTTTCTGTCTTAATGCTCTGTTTAGGTAGATTGTTATGTCCCAGCACCAGGTCTGATCGCTCGTAGGCAAAATAAAGTTTAGAAAAGATCTTGTTACGAACTGTATGAAAAAGCTACAACAGGACTTCAGTTGATCTTATCCCTTGTGCTGAAAATTAAGAACAGCCGAAAGTTTTAAAATTTATGAAGATAATGTTGAAATGTCATCGGAACTCGTTAAACCATGTAAGAAATTTGTAAGATATAAAAATGTATAATGACCTATATTAAAAGTAACAATTCAAAGCAAAATAATGATGATTTTATAAAAACCATGGATCTTTAGTAAATTGATTCGCGTATAAAAAAAAGGTTGTCTTGTTTTCTGAAATATTTTTCAGGAGGCTCTTCATTCCAGTATTTTGTATTTTATTGACCTTTTAACCTATGAAACAAAAGTACGCCGAATAAAAGTTCAAACAACAATCAAGTGTCGAAGGAGTCCCACACCTTTCCCAAATGATCTGAGATGTCTGTTTAGCAAATCGAATGCAAAATAATTATTAAGAGAAAATCATAGTCATCCCCACTGACCATCTCAATTTTCCAGTAAGTCCATATAAAGTGTTGTAACGTTTATTTATTTCAAGGTCATAAATTATAATCGATCTATTTAAGTAATAATATAAATATTTGAAAAACATGGTTTTACATACGTTTTGAAATTCATGAATAAGTGAAGTAGCATTTCATTAACTATACACGACAAAACTGTAATATAACTATTTTGTCTGCGATAAAGTTGATAACCATCGTACAATCAAAATATTGAAGAGCAAACAATTCTGCTTCTTAGGTTAAGGGTAATAACTACAGTCCCTTGTTATAAACTTGTTTAGGTAATGCAGAGGCTTGCGATTTCGTGACAGCTCCACCAGTCGGTGTGATATCGCGATGAAGATTAATATGCAGACTTGCTGTTTAGCCGTGTATCGATACTTAAGTCCAGCGACTTCCAGGCGGTACCTAATGGCAAGTAAGAGTAAAATTGATGAACTACTATGAGTTGTGTTTAATTTGAGTGTTTTTTTTAGTATTTTACATGTTTATAATCAACAAGTTTTATATATTTATAAGGTTTTTGAATCACCAAAAGATGTATATAAAGTTATTATATCTTAAAATATAAACCATGAAATTGTTTTTAGACAAAAGAAAGTAGGCGTAACGTGTTGAGGACGATAAACCTTTTTAAAAGGGTATGTGTGTGTGTTTTCAAAGATTGTTTACAGGAAACAGATTTGAAAACCATTATCCAGGCGTAAAATGTCCCCAAATGGTTAACTGGTCATCGTTGTGATGTAGAAAAGTTGAGCAGGAAACAGCTTTGAAATCCATTGTAGGCGTAAAATGGTTAACTGGTCATCCCCGTGACGTCGTCTCCTTAATAAAGATGTAGAGGTATTTATATAGTCAATTATCAATATTCTTAAAAACATAAGTGAGAATAGTTATTTTTGTAAAGAAATATTCGCAGTGGTTGATGGTCTATAGAAAAGTACTCTTGTTTTCTGTCTTAATGCTCTGTTTAGGTAGTTTGTTATGTCCCAGCACCAGGTCTGATCGCTCGTAGGCAAAATAAAGTTTAGAAAAGATCTTGTTACGAACTGTATGAAAAAGCTACAAGAGGACTTCAGTTGATCTTATCCCTTGTGCTGAAAATTAAGAACAGCCGAAAGTTTTAAAATTTATGAAGAGAATGTTGAAATGTCATCGGAACTCGTTAAACCACGTAAGAAATTTGTAAGATATAAAAATGTATAATGACCTATATTAAAAGTAACAATTCAAAGTAAAATAATGATGATTTTATAAAAAACCATGGATCTTTAGTAAATTGATTTGCGTATAAAAAAAAGGTTGTCTTGTTTTCTGAAATATTTTTCAGGAGGCTCTTCATTCCAGTATTTTGTATTTTATTGACCTTTTAACCTATGAAACAAAAGTACGCCGAATAAAAGTTCAAACAAATTTCAAGTGTCGAAGGAGTCCCACACCTTTCCCAAATGATCTGAGATGTCTGTTTAGCAAATCGAATGCAAAATAATTATTAAGAAAAAATCATAGTCGTCCCCACTGACCATCTCAATTTTCCAGTAAGTCCATATAAAGTGTTTAACGTTTATTTATTTCAAGGTCATAAATTATAATCGATCTATTTAAGTAATAATATAAATATTTGAAAAACGTGGTTTTACATACGTTTTGAAATTCATGAATAAGTGAAGTAGCATTTCATTAACTATACACGACAAAACTGTAATATAACTATTTTGTCTGCGATAAAGTTGATAACCATCGTACAATCAAAATATTGATGAGCAAACAATTCTGCATCTTAGGTTAAGGGTAATAACTACAGTCCCTTGTTATAAACTTGTTTAGGTAATGCAGAGGCTTGCGATTTCGTGACAGCTCCAACAGTCGGTGTGATTTCGCGATGAAGATTAATATGCAGACTTGCTGTTTAGCCGTGTATCGATACTTCAAGTCCAGCGACTTCCGGGCGGTACCTAATGGCAAGTAAGAGTAAAATTGATGAACTACTATGAGTTATGTTTAACTTGAGTGTTTTTTTTAGTATTTTACATGTTTATAATCAACAAGTTTTATATATTTATAAGGTTTTTGAATCACCAAAAGATGTATATAAAGTTATTATATCTTAAAATATAAACCATGAAATTGTTTTTAGACAAAAGAAAGTAGGCGTAACGTGTTGAGGACGATAAACCTTTTTAAAAGGGTATGTGTGTGTGTTTTCAAAGATTGTTTACAGGAAACAGATTTGAAAACCATTATCCAGGCATACAATGTCCCCACATGGTTAACTGGTCATCGTTGTGATGTAGAAAAGTTGAGCAGGAAACAGCTTTGAAATCCATTGTCAGGCGTAAAATGTCCCCAAATGGTTAACAGGTGGTCATCCCCGTGACGTCGTCGTCTCCTTAATAAAGATGTAGAGGTATTTATATAGTCAATTATCAATATTGTTAAAAACATAAGTGAGAATAGTTATTTTTGTTAAGAAATATTCGCAATGGTTTATGGTCTATAGAAAAGTACTCTTGTTTTCTGTCTTAATGCTCTGTTTAGGTAGTTTGTTATGTCCCAGCACCAGGTCTGATCGCTCGTAGGCAGAATAAAGTTTAGAAAATGATCTTGTTTCGAACTGTATGAAAAAGCTACAACAGGACTTCAGTTGATCTTATCCCTTGTGCTGAAAATTAAGAACAGCCGAAAGGTTTAAAATTTATGAAGAGAATGTTGAAATGTCATCTGAACTCGTTAAACCACGTAAGAGATTTGTAAGATATAAAAATGTATAATGACCTATATTAAAAGTAACAATTCAAAGTAAAATAATGATGATTTTATAAAAAACAATGGATCTTTAGTAAATTGATTTGTGTATAAAAAAATGTTTTAACGTTTATTTATTTCAAGGTCATAAATTATAATCGATCTAGTTAAGTAATAATATAAATATTTGAAAAACATGGTTTTACATACGTTTTGAAATTCATGAATTAGTGAAGCAGCATTTCATTAACTATACACGACAAAACATAAGTATCATTAGGAATTTAATAAATTTAAGTTACTGTAATATAACTATTTTGTCTGCGATAAAGTTGATAACCGTAGGACAAAACAAAATATTAATGAGCAAACATTTCTGATTCTTAGGTTAAGGGTAATAACTACAGTCCTTTGTTATAAACTTGTTTAGGTAATGCAGAGGCTTGTGATTTGGTGACAGCTCCACTATTCGTACTGTTATCGCGATGAAGATTAATATGCAGACTTGCTGTTTACCCGTGTATTGATTAAGTCCAGCGACTTCCGGGCGGTACTTGCCGGGCGGTACATAATGGCAAGTAAGAGTAAAATTGATGAACTACTATGAGTTGTGTTTAATTTGAGTGTTTTTTTTAGTATTTTACATATTTATAATCAACAAGTTTTATATATATATGTATAAGGTTTTTGAATCACCAAAAGATGTATATAAAGTTATTATATCTTAAAATGTAAACCATGAAATTGTTTTAGACAAAAGAAAGTAGGCGTAACGTGTTAAGGACAATAAGCCTTTTTAAAAGATGATAAAAGCCTTTGTGTGTGTGTTTTCAAAGATTGTTTACAGGAAACAGATTTGAAAACCATTATCCAGGTGTACAATGTCCCCAAGTGGTTAACTGGTCATTGTGATGTAGAAAAGTTGAGCAGGAAACAGCTTTGAAATCCATTGTCAGGCGTAAAATGTCCCCAAATGGTTAACAGGTCATCCCCGTGACATCGTCGTCTCCTTAATAAAGATGTATAGGTATTTATCTAGTCAATTATCAGTATTGTTAAAAACATATGTGAGATATAAACATATGTTATTTTTGTAAAAAAAGATAAAAATCTCGAATATTCACAATGGTTTATGGTCTATAGAAAAGTACCTTTGTTTTCTGTCTTAATGCTCTGTTTAGGTAGATTGTTATGTCCCAGCACCAGGTCTGATCGCTCGTAGGCAGAAAAAAGTTTAGAAAAGATCTTGTTACGATCTGTATGAAAAAGCTACAACAGGACTTCAGTTGATCTTATCCCTTGTGCTGAAAATTAAGAACAGCCGAAACTTTTAAAATTTATGAAGAGAATGTTGAAACGTCAACAGAACTCGTTAAACCATGTAAGAAATTTGTAAGATATAAAAATGTATAATGACCTATATTAAAAGTAACAAATCAAAGTAAAATAATGATGATTTTGTAAAAAACAATGAATCTTTAGTAAATAAATCATTTGTGTATAAAAAAATGGTTGGCTTGTTTTCTGAAATATTTTTCAGGAGGCTGTTCATTCCAGTATTTTTTATTTCATTGACCTTTTTAATCTATGAAACAAAAGCACGCCGAATGAAAGTTCAAACAACAATCAAGTGTCGAAGGAGTCCCACACCTTTCCCAAATGATCTGAGATGTCTGTTTATCAAATCGAATGCAAAATAATTATTCAACAAAAATTATAGTCATCACCACTGACCATCTCAATTTTCCAGCAAGTCCATATAAAGTGTTCAACCTTTATTTATATCAAGGTCATAAATTATAACCGATCTATTGAAGTCTAAACTCAAAAGTAATAATATAATTATTTGTTAAACATGCTTTTACATATTGAGAAGGTGCAAAAGCTTCTTACTTATTGTAAATGTTAAATTTTATTGCCTCACGTTTGAGCGCCATTATGAGAAGGTGCTTTTACCGTTAATATGATTTTAATTAATTATTGCTGACTTGGGTCTCGGTTTAAGTTAAGATATCCGCAAGTACAGACAATTTTATGCACAGCTCACTTTTAATCTTAATCTCAGGGTCGCTTTTATTATAAATAGAATCTAAAAATGTTTGTAGAATAAGAACAAAAGTTAAGTTTCAAAAGTCAAAATTTATTTAATAATATGTTACTGAAAAATTAATACATGAAATGCTAAAATAATTATTATGGTTGACAACTCAAGTTATAAATCAAATCTTATTCTATACAGAGGAATACACTTTAAAATAGTTCACTGAATGGTGAAGGAACTTAGCTGTTTTTTACAGTCGTTGCGAAGTCTCGAAGTTCGTGGAGTAGAGTACAGCATGGTGACGCCTTACTACCGGTGAACAGCGACGGATCAATGCTCACGATGATTATTTAAGTGTTTTTAAGAATGTCACAATGTCTGGTGTTTCAAATACAACACACTCGCCCACGATTAATCTCAAGCTATTAAAAGAAAGTCTCGTTCTTGCCACTTATTACTTTTATAAAGTTCATCGGTCGGTGAATGTATAAGCTCAGGACGGGTTCTCGGTGAAGATGTTATATATGGCTACTTAGGCCTCGGAAACTAACAAATGACTTCCGCGCACGCTGATGGTACTCAGCTAAGACTATATTGTCCAACCGTACACGGGTGTTGACTACGACTTCACATGTATATACCACGACGCTGGTATCTGACGAACTCTATGTCCATGGGACACGGCTGGTAGGTACGGACTATGCACACACCTCGTCGGTGGTACTTGAGGAACTGCCCCTGCGGCCGCGGTGGTCGGGTTATAAGGGAACTAACCACGTGACTACCCTCGACCAATGAAATTTGATTCTAGAGAACCGTGGCCTGAACCGTAGATCGTACTGCGCTCAGTATCACGGTCAGTAACTTATGTTACTGTAATTTTCTACTGTGAACCACCGTCTTTCTCGTTGTAACTGGAATATATTTGACCGTTGGAAGTTACCGAATAAATCTCAACTGTCTTCTGACTTTATATTTTAATATTACTTTACGATGTTTTATTGAATTTATTTGATTATTATTAGGTCATTATTTAATTGTTACTAGGGTTTTCGACCCACTACAGATACCCCCTTGGATTTTGAAGAAAATTTCTCAAAATTTTATGAAAAATTCAACTGTCCTTTCACCATTCATTGTCCTTTACAATAATCATCTTAAACTAAACAATTTCTTACAAGTCTAACACATATTCAAAAATCAAATACAATACCCTTCATCATCATAGAATACATATATACCCTCTTACAACTAAAAATACATCATTTTTCCAAATGTCCAAAACATTTCCTGGATGGAAAAGTCCAAATCACATTCTTGACGAACGTCCACACGATGCACTCACTACTAAAATATCTATAGTGTTCATCCTTAAACTAAACAATAATCCTTAATTACTACCTAACCTCGGGTTTCAGTGGCACTTATCTTAATGACCTACTTTTTACCCGACCAGAATCATCAGACTCCCTCTACTACTTCAAGTTGAAAAATTTTAAAATCTAAAAAATTTTATTTTTTATATATATATTTTTTATATATATATTTATATATATATACACTTTTCATTTACTGTACACTGCGTAAGAGTATCATATGACCCTTAATTATCCTTAATCAAAACATCTTAACTATTTCATCAAACACTTTCATCTTAAACATCTAACAAGAAAACAAGTTATAATCATATTCAATACATCTTAAAATACATTACATAATACATTTTATTTTATAAACCCTTTTTATTCTATATAAATTCACTTGCTTAAATTCTACATTAATATATTTACACTTTCCAGATTGTTTTTCAATCGATAGTCATTATTTTTGTAACCGCACATTAATATATTGTATCTGCTCACTAATTGTAGTGTAGGAATAATCGATTTATCTGACTACAACATTGAATCTTGTTATCAAGTCCGTTACCTTTCTGACGGACTACAACAATAAGACGGAACGTGATATCAGAGGTAATTTGGGAAGAAACTTCATTATTGTCTTTAGATAAACTGTGACTTGTGTCTCCTTTGTTTTCCACAAACATATATTAATATGTTTTAAATACAAGTATTTATTATTCATTGACCTAACATTGTAATGAGGCTACTACCTATTTATTTCTATTTGGTATACCCCCTCCTTATACATGTATCATCAAAGATCCCTCAACATATTTTATTCGAATTGTCAACTAATTTTTTATATCTTAATCCTTTTTGATTAGATAATTGAATTCAATTAACACCATTAATCATCACTTTATCATTTCCCATACAGTATTTCAACATTTTAACGAGACTACCAGTTTTCAATATTACTTATTTTCCCTACTGAAACAATCCCAACGGTGAGGTCTGACTCACCAGCTATTAGTCACTTCCTGTCCAAACTCGACAAAAACATCTGTGCCGTACCTCGAGTGTTCTCACGCTTGCGAACCCACCGAGCCTCCATTTTGTTGTTGACAGGAAATACCTGCGCTTTTATTAGTTCGCATCTTGTTTACGAACCTCCTGCTCACCCAGCTTTTGTCTTGGGGATCTTAAAACTATCAGTGGCTAAATATTTAACTTGCACTCCCCACTGCTAACAAGCGCAGAGGTTAAGTTTTTGAATTTATTAATCTTCGGTTAGCAAAACGCAAAACCGTTTACAGTGTCCTGTTTTTGGAAATTTTGGGGGAAAGGGCCAGGGCACTGAAAGTGGGAGTTTTATATATCCGCTAGCCACACGCCCCTACAACGGGTCACTCATAAAGAGCCCTTGCTGGTCAATCTGCCTTAAAAGGGGCAATTGAAAAAATGGTCGTCAAAGTTCAAAGTTCAATCCTCGGTTCAGCCAGGTATTCCTCCTCGACTGAGCCGACCCTCCGTTAACATCATACTTAAATCTAAATTAAAGTCACAAACACGCTTTTATCCTACTGCGGGCTAGACGGTTCTTTCACTCTATTCACATTCGTCATCATCCATGCATCATACTTAAATTAGGTCTAGTCCAGTATTTTTTTTTTTTAAGAAACAAATTTATCTTTCATGGTATTCCAACATCATCATGTTTTTATTTAATTCATATATATTTTAAATCATTTACTTATTACGTTAATTCTCAAACTATCTACTCTTATTATTTTACTTTTAATATAAATCTTCCTAGAACTAACAACGGATAACATATGTTACGAAATAAAGTTGTTCCTTTTGTCCACCGATATGATTTACGATACAATCGTTCCTCATAAAGGTTTTGTATCTTGTTTCGATTCGCTTTAGGGTGCGAACGAACAGCGTACCAAACAAACAAGAACCCATCTTAAGGTTAACTTAAGTTATAAACCTTTTCAATTGCCTAACATTGTATGTACCTACTATTTCTGCAGTTTGGATATCTCTCAGTACATAAGCATTACCACATTTTACTTCACAGATTTCATATGGACCTTCGTACAGTTGAAAATACTTCTTAATCTTTTTTCCAAGCTTATCCGATAGATAGTGAGTTTTTGTTAACACCTTTTGTCCAATCTCATAACTTATACCTTTTACTCTTGTGTCGAATTTTTCCTTTCTTTTACGTAATTTCCTATCAGTAGTTTCTTTAACTAAACTTATTAGCTTTTCATAGTCAAATTTTACTTTGGGGAAATTTACTAACTGCTTAAAAATAGTATCTGGTCTTGTTTTAAATATTAACACATATGGCATTTGTTCTGTGACTCCGTTCACGGATAAATTTAAACAATCCTCAACATACTGTAAATAATCGGTCCACTTTGTGTGTTTTTCATGACAATAAGCCCTGCACATCCTATTCACTTCTTTATTGAATCGCTCGATCGGGTTACTTTGCGGATTATACACAGACGAATGAATACACTTAATATCCATTTGGTTCAGACCCTCGTACCATTTATTAGAAGTAAATTGTGTTCCGTTGTCGCTAAGGATACATTCTATTTTTCCCACGTCGTTACAAAAATTCTCGATTTTCCTAAGTAAAGTAGGCGAATTCGCCTTCCTAACTGGGTACAACTTTACATATTTAGTAAATATATCGACCATGGAAAATATATACTTAGCACCAAATTTTCCCGTCGGTAATTCCCCGATAAGATCAATGCTTACTAACTGTAATGGACGCTCTGCTGTAACTGATTGCATGCTACCTTCGTTATGACGATTATCATGTTTGGTTTTTTGACATAACTCACACTTTTTTAACTGTTCTTTTATTACTTTTTCCATGTTATTGAATACACAAAATTCTCTCAAAGTTAAGTAAATTTTATGCCCGCCAAAGTGACCGTACCTACGATGTGCATAGTCTACTAATGATTTTATTTTCTCTTTAGGTATACAAAGCCTCCACCATTCGTCATCTTCTCTACTGTTCTTAAATAAAAGTCCCTCGTGAATTTGGAATACTTTATCTACTTTACTTTTACTATGAACGTCATCATTCTGCAACAACTCGATTATTTTACCATAATTTTCATCTGTTAGTTGACTATCTTGTAACCCCCCCAGAATTTGTTTTATTTCATTATCTTTGAAACCCAGATCTAGCTTATACTTAAGTACTTTGATGTTATGCCTATCTTTATTGTCCAATCCGTCGTGTTTTATTCGAGAGAGTACGTCGCATACTACATTTTCTTTCCCTGGTAAATACTGTATATCTAAATTATACTCCTGTAATACTAGACTCCAACGTAAAATTCGTCCGTGTACAAGACGAGCATGGTTTAAATAGATAAGTGATTTATGGTCGGTTCTTACAATGATTTTATGATGTCCTACTATGTATGCTCTAAACTTGTTACACGCAAACACCAGTGCCAACAATTCCTTCTCTGTAATAGAGTATGCTTTTTCTGCTTCCAGTAGTTTTCGACTAGCAAACATTACTACCTTCTGCCTACCTTCTTCATCCTCCTGATACAATACGCACGCTACTGCATTATCGGATGCGTCAGTACCTATGTAATACTCTTTGTTAAAATCTGGGTGACTTAGCATAACTGAGTTTAAAAATTCTTTCTTTAACACTTGAAAATCGTCGGATTCCTTTCTTGTCCATACCCATTTTCCTTTCCCGCTCAATAAATGACTAAACTTTGCCGTTAGATCTGAATATTTATGGTGAAAACTCCGATAGTAATTCATAAGTCCTAACACTGATTGTAATTCCTTTAAGTTTCTAGGGTCTTTGAGCTCCAATATTTTATCTACTTTTTCAGGGTCCATTTTGATTCCTTCTGATGATATTATGTAACCAAGAAAATTTACTTCTGATTGAAAAAACTCACATTTACTTAACTTAACGGTCGCCCCATATTCAGCTAATCTTCCCAGTACCAAGTCTATGTGTTCCAAATGTTCGTCTAACGTTTTAGAGAAGATTAGTATGTCGTCTACATAGGTGGTCATGAATGAGTCAAAGTGTCCCTTAAATATATGCGTCATGGCTTTAATGAATGTGGCAGAAGAAATTTTTAACCCAAATGGTAAACGTTTGTAGCAATAGTTTGAACCATTGAAGACAAATGCTACATACTTCCTAGACTCTTTATCTAACTTCACTTGTAAAAAACCTTGCGTCAAATCTATAGATGTTAAGTATTTTGTACCGGCGAACTGCTGTAATATGGTTTCCATTTTCTCGGTACGTTCACAATCACTAATTATATATCGGTTAAGATATCGACTATCAATACATACTCGCATTGTTCCATTCTTCTTAATTACTGGCACTAAACTATTGTTATATGGGCTATTTGTTCGTTCAATTATGTCATCTTCTAAAAGCTGTTCTATTTCACGTTGAACTTCCCTACGCTTTTGAAATGGGATGGGGTAAGGCTTACCAATGAATGGATTCTTATCAGATAAGTTAATGCTAGCTTGAAAATCCTTTATTAGTCCAGGTTTATCTGAAAAAACTTTTTTATTTCGCTCTATCAACTTATATAATTTTCTTACATGTGATTGTGACATTTCGGGATTCCTAGTGATTATTTCCAACACTACTGTATCTACAATTTGAGTGGCGTCCCGCAGGTCGGGTGGTGACGCCGTAGGTGCACCGGGCCTCGAGTGTGTCTCTATAAATAGATCTGTGGCGCGCATTAGCTGTTCATCGCCGTTCCGAGTTGCAGTTAAGTTGGAAAATATGATCTTTATTCCACAAATTTGTTCGACTACGTTACTTCTGGTTAACTTCGCTATGACCGGTTTATCATCTAGAGTTAGATGTAGCACGTTTTCTTTAAAATCGATTTTTGCTTTATACTTTTCAAAAAAGTCGCATCCTAGTATTACAGTTACTGGTATATTTCTTACAATGAAACAAGGGATATCAAAACATACATTATTTATGCTACATGGAACATATGCCTGGCGGTGTATTTTCTTCGACCTAACTCCCGTAATTCCCTGGATAGTTACATTAGTTACCGGTAGTTCTGGTATATTAAAACTATTTTCCTGTTTAATAGTATTATATACTTCCTCAGACATAATCGTCGCTTGTGAACCAGAATCTACTATACATCTAATCTCGGTCTTTCCTACATTGATAATTAGTTCTGGGAGTTCGGTACCTACTACATTGGAAACTGGATTATTATAATTATTTTCGTCTAATAGCTCTTCCCTCATTTCCGGACCGCTTATTAACTGTGTACCCCGGGTCTCCCCGTCTACTCGACATGTGTTCACTTGGCGTGTGATTGATTTTTTGTTTATTCTAATAAACTCGACGCACCTATCATATATTAACCGTAGTCCTTCCTCATTCAAATGTACCAGATCACTGTAGGTCTTATTCCCTATCTTAATACTTTTCTCATAGAGGGTTTCATTAACTTGACCATTTGCCAACAATAGTTCATTTACCTTTAAAAACTTGATTTTATTTAAACCATCAAAAGTCTTTAAGTAAGCGTTTATTTCGTTCACCTTTTGTACGTGATTCCTGTCAGTTTGACTTAGTTTTAATATAACTGGCACTTCAACTATTAATACATTTTTTTGTAACTTGACCAGCTTACCTAATAACTGCTTATACAACGAACATACTGTCTGAACATTGTCACCTTTCAACAGGTTATTAGCTCCTATCCATGTAATTACGTTGTAACCTAACTCATCTGGTTTCTCGTCTATTAACTTGATTAGATCTTCTATCTTATTACCACCAACACAAAAATTAATATAAGTTTTCCCCTGTTGCGAGCGTTTAGTACCTAGGTTTAACACTTTATTCCCCAGTCTTACTCCAAAACTATCTGATAACAATTGGAAGTTTTCAATACTTGGTTCTATTTTATTTACACTATCTTGTCGACCTGTTTTTACTACATTAACCTTGTGACTATCTATCCGACCGCTCGCAACCTTATCTCATGTATTGGGTTTCTCTCTCCTCTCGCCATTCTGTTCATCGCGTCGTTCGTTACCCGGCTGGTACCTCCTCGTATTCTGATCATAACCCCTGCGGTTATCGTTACCCCTATTATTTTCCTGTTCAAATCGGCGGTACGGTACATACTTCCCCTGATTTGGTCTATAGTTCTCGGATGGCCTAGCGTCACCTCCTCGATTATCTGAGTTTACTCTCACGGGTGGTCCGCTATCGCGTTGTGTCGTCGGTCTATCTATTACCAGGCTTACTTGTTTGAGCAACGTCATTAAATCTCCCTTGGTGTTTACACTACTCGCTCTGGACAGAGACAACAACGATAACCCTATGTTCTGTGGTAGATGCCTACACACTTCATCTATAAATTCGAGCATGTTAAGGGGCCTATCCAAATATACGTTCTGATCGTATAATTTACTTACATAGGAAATAAGGTCGGTTCTACCTACCACAAAATTTCCCCTACCTAGTAACTCATTTTCGTACTGCCGCTGTATATTTCTGTTCCAATACTGTCTTTTGAAGGCAGTTTCGAACTCATCATAATTACTGAGTGACATAATTATTTCGCGCGCCCATATGTTTGCTGACCCTTTCAAGTATTTAAGTAACGTTAGTTTGTTACTCTCCCAATTACCATCCGATACTTCTACAAATTCCTTAGCAAACCTTAGGAAATACATGGGGTGATTTAACCTCTCGTGGTCCCCATGAAAATCTACCAAATACCCTTCTGCTAAGTTTGATGCCGTTTTACTACTTGAAGCTACGTTTTTTACGCACTCATTATACTCACTACTCTTCTCATTAACGTTACTCATTGCAGGTTTACCCCTCAAATCGGCAATTTCTTTACACAGTGCATTCCTTATCTCTACCAAGTCACTCTTAACGTTTACGAACTTATCGTCTACTTTTTCACTGTACTGAGAGATTTCCTGTCTTACCTGTGCTTCTAACTCAGCCCCTAATTTACCTTTCCACTTCTCCTGCTCGATTTCGAACCCTGACTTGAATTTACGTAGTTCCTCTTTATTTTTAACTAATTTACTGGTAGTCTCACTATAATGTTGGTCTATTTTAGTATTAATCTCAACATTAAGTGTCTCTACTTTACTCTCTACCTCATTAAATCGAGTTACTGTCTCATCCCTACGTACTTTTACTTCATTCTTAAGTATCCCTACTTCTGTAGTAACATTTGTGATGTTATACTCTAACTGTTCAATTCTGTTCTTATGTTCTGCTAAAACTTTATCAAATTTTTCATCGATTTTCTCGAGTTTGTTACACATTTCCCCTTTCATTTCATTAAGTTTTAGATTCATATCAAGAGAATTTTTATTCATTTCAAGAGAATTTTTATCCATTTTGCCCACAAGACTCTGTATCATAGCCATCATGTCAGCCAATTGTGGCTGTTTATTCGAACTACCCCCAGTCATTCCTACATTAATCGGTTCACTAATGTCTTCAGACATGGATTCACCACCCCCCAATACAATTTCTTTACTACAGTTTTCCATATTTGTTAATACTGACTCCGACATATTACTATCGCTACTTGATTTTACACTATTTTCATCTTCGTCTCTTAAGTTAGCTATTTCATTATCAACTGCTCTATGGATATCAATTTCTGCATTACTTTCACTAAAAATTGTACTCAAATCATTATCTTCATTCATTTTTACTTTGTTACTGATTAATAAGCTTAGGGGTAGATTGTCGTCTGATGACTCGGATCCGGCACTACTCATCTAAGCTAAGTTACCACTGAACCCTCGACATCACTACATATACTTATATCTAACATCCTACCCTTTTGCTTGACATTTTTACTTTTTTCAAAAATTACTTTAACAAAAAATTTTACTTTTACTACAAAATACTAGATTCTTTTGATAATTTATTATAAATAAATTATCGCCTCGAGTTGGGGGCCATTATGAGAAGGTGCAAAAGCTTCTTACTTATTGTAAATGTTAAATTTTATTGCCTCACGTTTGAGCGCCATTATGAGAAGGTGCTTTTACCGTTAATATGATTTTAATTAATTATTGCTGACTTGGGTCTCGGTTTAAGTTAAGATATCTGCAAGTACAGACAATTTTATGCACAGCTCACTTTTAATCTTAATCTCAGGGTCGCTTTTATTATAAATAGAATCTAAAAATGTTTGTAGAATAAGAACAAAAGTTAAGTTTCAAAAGTCAAAATTTATTTAATAATATGTTACTGAAAAATTAATACATGAAATGCTAAAATAATTATTATGGTTGACAACTCAAGTTATAAATCAAATCTTATTCTATACAGAGGAATACACTTTAAAATAGTTCACTGAATGGTGAAGGAACTTAGCTGTTTTTTACAGTCGTTGCGAAGTCTCGAAGTTCGTGGAGTAGAGTACAGCATGGTGACGCCTTACTACCGGTGAACAGCGACGGATCAATGCTCACGATGATTATTTAAGTGTTTTTAAGAATGTCACAATGTCTGGTGTTTCAAATACAACACACTCGCCCACGATTAATCTCAAGCTATTAAAAGAAAGTCTCGTTCTTGCCACTTATTACTTTTATAAAGTTCATCGGTCGGTGAATGTATAAGCTCAGGACGGGTTCTCGGTGAAGATGTTATATATGGCTACTTAGGCCTCGGAAACTAACAAATGACTTCCGCGCACGCTGATGGTACTCAGCTAAGACTATATTGTCCAACCGTACACGGGTGTTGACTACGACTTCACATGTATATACCACGACGCTGGTATCTGACGAACTCTATGTCCATGGGACACGGCTGGTAGGTACGGACTATGCACACACCTCGTCGGTGGTACTTGAGGAACTGCCCCTGCGGCCGCGGTGGTCGGGTTATAAGGGAACTAACCACGTGACTACCCTCGACCAATGAAATTTGATTCTAGAGAACCGTGGCCTGAACCGTAGATCGTACTGCGCTCAGTATCACGGTCAGTAACTTATGTTACTGTAATTTTCTACTGTGAACCACCGTCTTTCTCGTTGTAACTGGAATATATTTGACCGTTGGAAGTTACCGAATAAATCTCAACTGTCTTCTGACTTTATATTTTAATATTACTTTACGATGTTTTATTGAATTTATTTGATTATTATTAGGTCATTATTTAATTGTTACTAGGGTTTTCGACCCACTACAATATGTTTAGAAATTCATGAATTAGTGAAGCGCAGAATTTCATTTACCATACATGACAAAACATAGTGTCACTAGGAATTTAGTAATTTTAAGTTACTGTAATATAAATATTTTGTCTGCGATAGAAATGATAACCATTAAAAGAAATGTTAATGACCACGTTATACTAGTAGAAATATTGATGGTAAAACAATTCTGCATTTTAGGTTAAGGCTAATAACTACAGTCCCGTGTTATAAACTTGTTTAGGTAGTGCAGAGGCTTGCGATTTCGTGACAGCTCCATCAGTGGGTTTGTTATCGCGATGAAGATTAATATACAGTCTTGCGGTTTATCGATACTTAAGTCCGGCCGGGCGGTATCTAATGGCAAGTAAGAGTCAAATGAATAAACTACTATGAGTTTTGTTGAATTTTAGTGTATTTATTTAGTATTTAAATGTTTATATATTACAAGTTTCATGAGTTAATGACTTTAGTTCATTGTTAAATACGTATTATTATATTAAAATTTAAAATTTGCACTATAAAAGCTTTTTAGGACAAGTTTAAAGAGAATATAGTTATTATAGACGATATTCCAATTTAAAAGGGTATTGTGTGTGCGTGTGTGTGTGTTCATATTATGATTTACAGGAAATCGCTTTAAAGTCCATTGTTAGTCGTAAAAATTTCCCCAGGTGATAACAGGTTGTCATTGTATCAGACAAGTAGACTTCTCTTTAAAAATATAAAAAGGTATTTATCTTTTCAAGTATCAATGTTATTAAAAATAAAATTAGAATAATCAACTTTGTACTAAAAACAAAGATGAAAAATCAAAAATATTCACAATGGTTTATGATATATAAAACTACTCGTGTGTTCTGTTTTAACATTTTGTTTAGGCAGTTTGTTATATCCCAGCTCCAGGTCTGATTGCTCATAGGCAGAATAAGGTTTAGAAAATGATCTTGCGACGGGCTGAATGAAAAACTACATCAGTGTTTCAGTTGATAATAATTTCCCTAGAGGTAACAATTGGAATCAATAGAACATTTTGGAATTTATCAAGAAAATGTTGAAATTCCAATGGAAATCGTTTAACCAAGTAAGAAATTTGTAAGATATATAAATTTATAAGGACTTGTATTAAAAGTGTAACAAGGACTTGTATTAAAAGTGTAACAGAAATTTGTGTAAAATAATAGGTAATTATAATGAAGATTTGATAAAATCCTAATAGATTTTTGGTAAATAGATCCCATTGTAAAATTAGTTGCCTTGTTTTCTTAAAGTATTTTTCAGGAGGCTGTACATTCCATTATTTTATTAGGCCATATGAATGAATGGAGCATATGTAAAAACACTAGAACAAAAGTGTGCCAAAAAAAGCCCAAACACCGATCAAGTTTTGAAAGCGTCCCACATTTTCATTATCAATCGATCTTAGAAGTCTGTTTATGAAACCGGCAGTATAAAGGGACTATTTGGAAGAAATTAAGTCGTCATCACCGTTGGCCACGTACAGTAAGTCCATAAAATTGTTTATACATATTTTACATAAAGCTAATAATTAATGACTCATTAATTTAACATATATATATATATATATATATATATATATATGTTTGACATACAAATTCATAACATAATTTCTTGTGAATATATAAATAATGAATAAATAAAGGGTAAAATACATGCTTGTGTTTAAACATCTATTTAAAAGTTCAAAAAATTTGAAGAGCGGCGTTTCATTTAAGTACACAACGAAACAGCAAGTTATTACAGAATTTGTATATTTAAAGTACTTTAATAAATCGTTGAATTTTAGTGTATTTTATTTAGTATTTTAAATGTATATAATTAACAAGTTTTAAAAATATAAGATTTTTACATCGTCAAAATATGTATATAAAGTTATTATAATTTGAAACATAAACCTTAAATTGTTTAAGTAAAAAAAGTAGGCATAAGTATTAAGAGCGGGAAACCTCTTTATAAGGGTATGTGTGTGTGAGTGTGTGTGTTTTCAAAGAATGTTTACAGGAAACCGATTGTCAGGCGTATAATGTCTCCAGGTGGTTAACAGGTCATCGTCGTGACGTAGAAAAGTTGACGTCTTCTTAAAAAATATCTAGAGGTATTTATTTTGTGAATTATCTATATAGTTAAAAATATAAAGTGAGAATAGTTATTTTGTAGAAAAAAAACAAAGATAAAAATCGTAAATATTCGCAATGGTTTTATGGTATACACCTGTGTAGTTGGCCAATTAGGTATATGAATTTTAATTTTTATATAGCTTTGCAGTTAGCTTGGCAACGTGGTTTGGAAGTCTAATAATAGATGAAATCTAACATTTCAAATCACAAATATATATTTAGCAAATCTCAAAATAATTAAATCCTTTGGGCTCGGAACATATATTACAAGTGGTTTTATCAACTCTATTAATTATGTTCTAATCAGAGTATATAAATACAAATCAGTACAATGGTCTATAAAATTATCTTGTTTTCTGTCTTAATGCTTTGTTTAGGCAGTTTGTTATATCCTTACTGACGTTCTGCGGGTGTATGGGCACTGGCATCTAATTACTCGAAATCGTCTGTAAATAATACAGACTTGAATAATAACAGGTAAATAAATTCAAACTTAAATTACAAATATAGAAAAATGGATACATTGTCTCAACTTGCAAAAAGACTAAAATTTCCTTCATGCTCATAATATAGAAATAGTTCATTTGGCCAATTAGGTATATGAATTTTAATTTTTATATAGCTTTGCAGTTAGCTTGGCAACGTGGTTTGGAAGTCTAATAATAGATGAAATCCAACATTTCAAATCACAAATATATGTTTAGCAAATCTCAAAATAATTAAATCCTTTGGGCTCGGAACATATATTACAAGTGGTTTTATCAACTCTATTAATTATGTTCTAATCAGAGTATGCTACCTTACTGACGTTCTGCGGGTGTATGGGCACTGGCATCTAATTACTCGAACTCGTCTGTAAATAATACAGACTTGAATAATAACAGGTAAATAAATTCAAACATAAATTACAAATATAGAAAAATGGATACATTGTCTCAACTTGCAAAAAGACTAAAATTTCCTTCATGCTCATAATATAGAAATAGTTCATTTAAATGAAGTTATACATTGAAATACAAATTGATTTATATTAACAAACATTTACAAATCTCTGGACTTTTACATGAGTATTTAAATGGCATGAAAATGTGATTTTTAGAATGATTATTTTATTAATTTAACTTACTTTTTCACGAGTAGTAATTTACTTTAGTGCCGCCCCTTCTATACTAATAACTGTCGTTTCGAACTTCTATTAGCTAATTTACAGGTATACCAACCGAACAAAATGAAATCTCTCTGGACTTAACCTAAGGTAATTTATCATATACATATATATATATTTTTATAAATACAAATCGGTACAATGGTCTATAAAATTATCTTTTTTTCTGTCTTTGTTTAGGCAGTTTGTTATATCCCAGATTCAGGTCTGATCGCTCTTAGGAAGAATCAAGTTTAGAAAATGATATTGCGACGAGCTCCATGGAAAAGCTATAACACAACTTAAGTTGATCATATCCCTTCAGCCAAAAATTGAGAACGGTCAAAAGTTTTAAAATTTATGAAGAAAATGTTGAAATGTCAATGGAACTACTTGAACCAAGTAAGAAATGTGTTAAGATATAAAAATGTATAATGACTTGTATTAAATTAACAAAAGTAAAATAATAAATGATTTGATAAAAACAATGGATTTTTAGTACATTGATATGCATATAAAAAAATGGCTGTCTTGTTTTCTAAATTATTTTTCAGGAGGCTGTTCATTCCAGTATTTTGTATTTTATTGACCCCTTTTAATCTATGAAACCTGAATAAAAGTTTACACAACAATGAAGTGTCGAAGGAGTCCCACACCATCCCCAAATGATCAGAGATGTCTGTTTACCAAATCGAATAATTATTTAAAGAAAATTGTAGTCATCACCACTGACCATCTCAATTTTCCAGTAAGTCCATATAAAGTGTTCAACCTTTATTTATATCAAGCTCATAAATTATAACCGATCTATTGAAGTAATAATATAATTATTTGTAAAACATGCTTTTACATATGTTTAGAAATTCATGAATTAGAGAAGCGCAGAATTTCATTTACCATACATGACAAAACATAAGTGTCACTAGGAATTTAGTAAATTTAAGTTACTGTAATACAAATATTTTGTCTGTGATAGAAATGATAACCATTAAAAGAAATGTTGATGACCACGTTATACTAGTAGAAATATTGATGGTAAAACAATTCTGCATTTTAGGTTAAGGCTAATAACTACAGTCCCGTGTTATAAACTTGTTTAGGTAGTGCAGAGGCTTGCGATTTCGTGACAGCTCCATCAGTGGGTTTGTTATCACGATGAAGATTAATATACAGTCTTGCGGTTTATCGATACTTAAGTCCGGCCAGGCGGTATCTAATGGCAAGTAAGAGTAAAATTAATAAACTACTAAGAGTTTGTTGAATTTTAGTGTATTTATTTAGTATTTAAATGTTTATATATTACAAGTTTCATGAGTAAATGACACTAATTCATCGTTAAATACGTATTATGATATTAAAATTTAAAATTTTTACCTTAAAATATTTTTAGGGATAGTTATTATAGACGATATTCCAATTTAAAAGGGTATTATGTGTGTGTGTTCAAATTATGATTTACAGGAAATCGCTTTAAAGTGCATTGTTAGTCATAAAAATTTCCCCAGGTGATAACAGGTTGTCATTGTATCAGACAAGTAGACTTCTCTTTCAAAATATAAAAAGGTATTTATCTTTTCAAGTATCAATGTTATTAAAAATAGAATTAGAATAATCAACTTTGTACTAAAAACAAAGATGAAAAATCAAAAATATTCACAATGGTTTATGATATATAAAACTGCTTGTGTGTTCTGTTTTAACATTTTGTTTAGGCAGTTTGTTATATCCCAGCTCCAGGTCTGATTGCTCATAGGCAGAATAAGGTTTAGAAAATGATCTTGCGACGGGCTGTATGAAAAACTACATCAGTGTTTCAGTTGATAATAATTTCCCTAGAGGTAACAATTGGAATCAATAGAACATTTTGGAATTTATCAAGAAAATGTTGAAATTCCAATGGAAATCGTTTAACCAAGTAAGAAATTTGTAAGATATATAAATTTATAAGGACTTATATTAAAAGCGTGACAGAAATTGAAGTGAAATAATTGGTAATTATAATGATAATTTGATAAAATATTAATAGATTTTTGGTAAATAGATCCGATTGTAAAAGTAGTTGCCTTGTTTTCTTAAAAGTATTTTTCAGGAGGCTGTACATTCCATTATTTTATTAGGCCTTATGAATGAATGGAGCATACTTAAAAACACTTAACAAAAAAAAGTCCAAACACCAATAAAGTTTTGAAGGCGTCCCACATTTTCATTATCAATCGATCTGAGAAGTCTGTTTATGAAACCGGCAGTATAAAGGGACTATTTGGAAGAAATTAAGTCGTCATCACCGTTGGCCATGTATAGTAAGTCCATAAAATTGTCTATACATATTTTACATATAAAGTTCACAATTAAAATGACTCATTAATGTAAGAAATATATATACATATATTTATGTTTGACATACAAATTTATAACATAATTGCTTGTGAATATATAAAATAATGAATAAATAAAGTGTAAAATACATCTTGTGTTTAAACATCTAAACATTCAAAAAAATTTGAAGAGCGGCGTTTCATTTAAGTACACAATGAAACAGCAAGTTATTACAGAATTTGTATATTTAAAGTACTGTAATAAATCAATTTTGTCAATAGAAACATTGATTGAACATGTTATATTGTGAAAACAATCCCACGTCTTAGGCTAAGTGTAATAACTATAGTCCCGTGTTATAAACGTTGTTTAGATAATGCAGAGGCTTGCGATTTTATGACAGCTCCTCCTGTGGGTGTGTTATCACGATGAAGTAATATGCAGTCTTGCGGGTTATCGATACTTAAGTCTGGCCGGGCGGTATCTAATGACTAGTAAGAGTAAAATAAACTGGTTTGAGTTGTGTTGAATTTTAGTGTATTTATTTAGTATTTTAAATGTTTATAATTAACAAGTTCTATAAAATAAGAATTTCAAATCATCAACAGATGTATATAGATTTATTATAATTTGAAATATAAACCATAAAACTGTTTTAAGTCAATAAAGTAGGTGAGAAACCTCTTTAAAAGGGTATGCGTGTGTTTTCAAAGATTGTTTACAGGAAACAGCTTTGAAATCCATTGTCAGGCGTATAATATCCCCAAGTGGTTAACGGGTCATCGTGGTGTTAGAAAAGTTGGCGTCTCCTTCAAAATATGTAGAGGTATTTTTCTTGTCAATTATCAATAATATTACGAATTTAAGATTATGTGGAAGTCTTAAATATTATTGCTTGGCCATTCCCCATCCATGGCTGTTGGTGTGATGGTCCTCCAGTCTTGCACCCGGTCAGTTGGGTGGAAGATTGCGAGAACGTAGCCCAGCAGCCTCAACCCGGCTCTGGTAGGGGTCACCGTGACGACTAACTCTCTTCTCGAGCGCAGGTCCGCAGGTTGCGTGGTTCATCGGGTGGTGCATACGTAATCATCATCTCTTTCACTACCTGAACATATTTTCCAGGTAGACGTTGTGAATGGGAAATCAAAAAATATGAATATATTAATGGTTACTGACTTTCCAGAAAGACTCATTTTCACCTGCGTTACGAGAAAATTTTATTTGAGATATTTTTATAGGAAAGATGAGGTGCTAGTTTGAAAACAAAGTGTCCCGAAGAAGCGTTTAAGGTTGTAATAAAAGGTTGCATTCATAGTAGTTATTTAATGGTAAAGTTTATAGTTGGTTATTATTTTTGTCTTGTTTGTTTTTTTTAGTTAATTCGACCAGTAGCTTAAAAGAAAACAGATTAAAATATCTCCGGTGGTAGGCATGGCTACTTTAGAATAATCTCCGTTGATAAGCATGGCTACTTTAATACCACTAATTTGAAGTCATAGTTAAATGGATATGAAAATCCTTTTTGCAGGACACATTTTGTCCTAAAGGCATTTTTCAGAAGCAGCCTAACATGTGGCAGAGTTGTCAAAGCAAGCTTACAAAATAATGTCAAATAAATGTTAACAATGCTAAGTTGATTGATTTTTAGTGAGGAAGAAAACTGTACTTTGAGTTGTTAATAAGTTTACTGTGTGGCTGTATTCTTAGTCTAGTTTTAACTGAGAGATGGGCATTCTCATGGGTTATTTTGTGCATCCTTTTGAAAGCTTTCTGTGATAGCTGGCACGAGGTTCACAATGTTTAAGCACTGCAAATCTTTCAGCTGTTAATAGAAAGTGGACTACAATACCACGTATATTAGGCTTAGTAAACGAATGTTTTTTTCTGTTCAGTACAACTATGCTACTATCTATGCCTTATTCACACCTAAGCATCTTACTTTCGGTGTTAACAATGTTATGTGGGTTTTTAAATGGTTTGAATTTTAAAATTGTAGACCTTTATATCAACTTTCTTGTATACTCCTACATGATGTTGTGAAACACTCCAAATAACCCCCTTTTATTATTTATGTCCTGAGCTAAAACCTATGGTTTCTTATAATTTGGTTATTACTTATCATCAATGCTTGCATTTGTGTAATCAGTTAGGTGTTATCACCCTTTGTGATTGTTAGATGCGATCGCCCACTATTTCTTCTGCTGGTCATCTGTTTTGTTAGAATTTATGTGGTTTGTCGCCTAAAGTTCACAGTTAACGTCGGTGAATGGTTTTATATAATAGATAATAGACTAAATGTGCTCAAAGGTACTGTAGCCCTCCACGTGTGGTATTTGAAGGCTGTTTTGGCGGTAGTCTGTGATGTCAGCAACACTTGTACATACAGTTTGCATTGCTTGATACTGCCTCCAGGTGTGATTATAAAGCAGAATTTAACAACACTTAAGCTTATTGAAGACAGCAGTACTTATTGAGCCTTCTTAATTTATCTGTGCTTGAGTTTTCATAGGTGGAAATGTTGTTTGGACACAATAAATTTAAATCGTCTAGTGATGAATTTCTTGGAGATTAGTAAAAGCAACTGTTGATACTAGAGTGAGGAGAGGTCGCTTAGTAACCCAAGCATGACTGATAAATGTATTGTCGTTCTGTAGTCAGGAGGTTTACAAACGCATCAGTAACGTCAGGGGCTTTCACAGACGGCTTGACAACCAGTGAAGTGTGTACGTGTTTTATTTGCCCGGAATGTTAGCCTTTTTGTGCATTTCGCATGGGTTGGTGGTGTAGAGTAAGTTCCTCGCTTAGAATGTTGTTAAAAACACAAATTGTTCGTGTACACAAGCAGAGAAAGTTCTAACAATGGTCATGACAAATAAAAGAAATCCTTACTGCTATAACTGGTGTAACATAAATAAGCACAACAATTAACAAATTAAAAGTTCTAGGATGCAAGTCGCCAATGTACTTCCACAGGAAAAGATGAGATTCTATTTCTCTGCATATAATCAATTTTTACCAACTACTGAAGTTTTAGGTCTAAAATTGAATCGCCATTGTGAAAGTCCACCAGTGATCGGGAGATTTTGTATATAAAAAGGTGACCATCATTTCTATTAAGTCTTATTAACCACCCATCAATTAATTTCAGAGTTGTCAAAAAACAATTGGCCTCAGCGGAGAATCAAGTTCATCTTCATTATAAAAGGCAATAGCATTGCATATAGTTTATAAGATTTTAAATAGTTACAGTATTTTAGTTTTAGAAACAAAACTATGCCTACATGCGGTGTACTGCTTCACTTTAAATTAACTCAAGCCCCTTCATTTCAGAAAAATCAAAATACACGGAAGTGACTAGTTACCATGCAACTGCCTGAAAAACATGCCGATTTCTGCACTTCAGTTAAAATTGCCTTAGTTCGACAATCGACTGTTCAACTTTTATCGAGAAATAAGCATTTTAATATTAGTTTGCACTCTGCTTAGTTATAGGTTTAGTTATTACTGAAAGACTTCCAATTCCTCCAGTTTCCATCAAGAATCTTCTCATCCAACATGAGCTTTATTTTTTAGATTATGAAGTCTCCAGGAAAACGGATCGAATGTAGTTAAACAAAATATGCCCATCTAGTTTAAGAATGAACAAGCTTTGTCGAGAATCAACATCATCACCTTAATAGTACGTTTGATATTCTAGTAATAGTTCCTCATGCAAACATACTTCGTTCCTGAACAGAGAATCGATCGGACAAACCACCACCACCATCGACAACCAACAGTACGTTTTGATTTTTTCACCACTCATTCGACTCGTACAATAAGTTCCAGAGCTCAAGGCATCTAGCATCTGTCAAGGTAGAAAACTTGAATGAATTCAACCTCTTCATTAGTTTATAAAATGCATATACTAAGCCAACGACGTTCAGCTGTAAACCCCTCTAGTTGTAGTTACACCAAGACAGCCAGCTCACGTTAAGATCTAAGCCTCATGCATATACTAAGCCAACGACGTTCAGCTGTAAACCCCTCTAGTTGTAGTTACACCAAGACAGCCAGCTCACGTTAAGATCTAAGCCTCATGCATATACTAAGCCAACGACGTTCAGCTGTAAACCCCTCTAGTTGTAGTTACACCAAGACAGCCAGCTCACGTTAAGATCTAAGCCTCATTTACTCGGATCAGCTAAGCCACAGCAGTAATAAAACACCTAAGCTATCCTGCCTCTCTCCGGTAACAGTCATCGCGGCTAACTGCAAGTCAAAAGGAAACAATGAAAACCATCGTAATGTTAAGGAAAGTAACAAATTTTTACTCAAGGAAGTATCCGGTACTTGGAATTTCATCGTTTGCATCGTTTGCAGGCAAGTTTTGTCCATATGTTTTGCACAATTTTGTGGTTTCAGGAGCCGAATGTGTGGTGTAGTGCTGTGTAATTTTAATCACCAGAATCAAGGATTATTTCCGTTTCTCCAGGATTTCTTGTTAAAGTAAGAACCATGTTTTTTTCCAAATATATCAGAGAAATTGCCACACCGATGTGTAGAGAGGTCCAGGCAAGTAAAATACCAGCCTTTTCAATACATGCAAGTTTTGTCGTTACAGATAACAGGCAAGTGGAATAATTTAATTTCATGTACTTCAGTAGATGTCGTAATTGGTACGGTGTATTGCCATGTAAACAAATATTGTTACCGTTTATTTAGGGCTTGCAAAGGGTGAGTTTTCCAGTTTTGTGCTTCTTTAATAGCAACCCTCAGTGTCATGCTCTCGTGTGCTGTTGTGTTAGTAATGGGTAAAAGTTTATATTTCAAGGGTTGCATCGTATGTTTTCACTGAAACTTACCGAGTTGAGTTGTGGCATTATTGTGAAATACTGTTTGCATCCTATCGTAAAGCTTTATGTGATAGCTGGCACAAGGTCAATAGATTCTAAGCACTGCTGCACTGGTGGGCTATTTTTAAGATTCTAACTTCAAAATCGCCTGGTAGGTAAAGTTAGCTTTTGGTATTTAATTTGTACTTACTTAACCTGCTACCCGAGGGTGTACAATTTCGCTAGCATCTTACTTTCACTTTTTGTGTGTGTAATTTGTTCATTCAATTAGTTTGCAATGACGAGAGAGCTCGCTTATTAACACACTTGTTTCCTCATCAATAATTTCATATCGATTACTTCATGGTATTTTCCCTCGTGTACTTTAGATCTTGAGTTATGACCTATAGTCTGTTTTTTTTAAGTGCTACTTGTCATTCTTGCTAGTTTATAATTTGTTTAATCATGTGTTATCACCTATTGTGATCAATTAGAAATAATCACCCACTATTTCTTCTGCAAATATCTTTTTTGTTAGAATTGATATGTGGTTTGTCGCCTACTACCTTTCTCAGTTAATTTTGGTGAATGTTTATGTATAATTTACTTTTGACTAAGTGTACACAAAGGAGCTGTAGCCGCCCCCACGTGTGTGGTATTTGAAGGCTGTTTGGTGGTAGATTGTGTTGTCACAACGTGTACATACAGTTTGCATTGCCTGAAACTTGACACTTGCTCCAGGTATAAAGCAGAACTTAACAATTCACTTAGGCTTACTTGAGATAGCAGTGCTGATTTTGCCTTCCTTATGTCCCTGTGCTTGGTTTTTCATAGGTGAAGTTGTTGTTTGGTGCACAATTGCAATCGTCTGGTGATGAATTTCTAGGTGACAAGGTTTTTGCAACCGTGGAAACTAATAGGAGTAAGGAAATGTTTATTTAACGGCCCAAGCATGATTGATGTTGACTGTAATGTTTCTATTGTCAGGAGCTTAAAAATGCTTAACATACAGGGGATTTCACGTTTACTTGATTTTTTGCTCGACAAATAGTGAAGTTTGTATCGTGTTTAGTTGCCAAGAATTTTAGCTTTGTGCATCCCGCATGAATTTGTGGTGTCAAGCTCAATTAGTAAACTAGCCTCCCACAAACTTAATCTAAACTCAAAATAGTTGATTTTGTTTCAACTCTGTTGGTTGTGATTATGTTTATAATAAGCGGTGTTCCTGCTTGCATTCTGTGAAACCTTTGCACCTGCTCACATCAAATTATTAGAAAAATCCTCGGTATAGTTGTCAGGAGTAATTAAGCTTTTGGTCAGTAATTAATTAAATCTAACCCGTTTTTAGTTTTAGAATGTGAGTCCTGAATGTTCCTCTAAAGAAAAAAGTTGTTTTAATCAATTGGCAGCGTATTTTTTCAAACGACTGTACTTCTACTTCTATATGTTATAGATTGGCATCGAACACTACGTAACAACCCATCATAATCACTAATCAACATTTGTTTTAGATCTGCTTGTTTCTACCTAAATTAAAATCTTCAATTAATTTTCCAAACCTTAGTTTCAGCGAAGCGAATACTAAGAATTAAACCGTTGCTATGGTTTTATAAACAACATTACTGCTCTGGTGAAGTTACCCAAGTCAATCAACCAGCTATCATGACAAGGATTTTAACTTATCATTTTATTTTAATATGTCTTAGTTTTAGGAATTCCTGTTAACCTTAACTCCCTGTTAAGAACTGTTGTAAAACAGTTTATCTAGTCAAAAAAAGGATTTATTAATTTCATCATCCTGAAACTAGTTCCTGCAAACAATACAATAAGACGTCTGAAACTCTGGCAGCAGCTGACGCTTGCCAAAAATCAAAATAATATTTGTCATTTTACTTGTCCAGCTTCTGTCAAGATCAAAATGGATTTTTTCAACATACATCAATTTTAGAACCGTCATAGCTACTGCCACGAAGAAAAAAGCGTTGATCACACTATCTCTAATTTGAGAACCAAATGTTACAGTTTCTATAACATTGGGAAACAATCGCTCGAAACAGAAGAATGGTACCTTTGATCAACAAGCTGATAACAATTCACCGATGTTATAGGTTCAGAACTTATTCTCCAGTCAAGAGAAAGATTATTTGTTCTACACTCATTCAACTTAGTCTACCTTATTTTTAGGGTCCTACAAGCATCTGTAAGCTTTATTATGAATGAAAACAATCATCCTGCATGGCAAACAACCTGTGTTTGATTAGCACTTATAATGGTGGTGGTTAGGCAAGAGAGTTGTTGTTTCACAAGCTTGTAAACCTGACTTGGCTGTCAACATCTTCTGCTCGAACGGATTATTAGAATGCTACACGTTAATTGTACAGGAAATAATGCAGATAGCCTATACTTATAGAGTTCCAGGCAAGTTGGTAATATTAACTTTTCGTAGAAAATAAAGGAATGAAGTTCTGAAGGTCAACAATTTACACAGGTATGAATTACTCCATTACTCAGACTGGTGGTTGATCTTGAATGTGGTTTGCATATAGGAGCTTATTTGTACTTACCCTATCATCTGGAGTGTACTTTAGTTGGAATTCAGCATGGATTATAAGTTGTCGATTTTGCTTCTACATTATTTCAACAGGCAAGTGCTACATATTATATTGTTGTGAAGAAATCAAACTGACGATATCCAACTAGAGCTCTCAAAAGGCAAGTCGTAATGTTTATAGTCAAGAAGAACGGGCCAAGAATGGGTAATTGACAAATTTCACAGCTGTATTACTTCCAGGCAAGCGATTTACAAAAACAGTATTAATTCAAATGTTCTCAGGTTCCAAGCGAGAGGAAAAATGTTGATGACATTGCTCTGTTTATTCAGCTATGTTACAGGCAAGTGCTTTGATATTTGTCTTCTTGTTTGAGTCGATAAATCGGGCCTTCCCAGTCTGCTAAATGTGGTGATAAAGAATTTGTCAAACCGTATCAAGTAGTACATATGTTACCGCAGGTAATCTGCTGTGTGGGGATTGTTGACATAACCCTTATCTGCAGATTCCAGGCAAGTAAAGTATATCACAAAGTACGATTTTAACGTAAAAGTTGGTCTTTCTAAGGAACCACCAGGTCAACTTCAAATGCACTAAGGAAGTTAAGTAAATTTTTACCAATTTTAATTTGAATATGTCTTAAGTTTCTTCTAGAAAGTCTGTCCACTAAGAGCATCAGTATCTATAGAAGTTTTGATGTGTCATAATTTTATATTCGCACACTGTTTTAGTTCCTTTCAGATATTAGGCTCTGGCTTGAAGTAAATGAACAAGCACCTCAATCAAAGGTCGCTTTGCTTTGAAGACATTTGAGGTAGTTGTTGAAACCACATAATACATGTTTTCACCAGTTGAATGACTAATGGTTGTGCATTGGCTATGTGTAAATTATTATAACTGTTAAGAATTCAAATCTTTATGGCAGAGCATGAGTTTTATGTATGTTAATAAACTTCACATGTCTTTTTGCTCAGGTGTATATTTACTTTTGACAATCTACTTGATGAAACCAACTTCATCTACACGCTTATCAATAACAATATTTAACAAATATTATTTTTAGATTTATTTTAAAAAGCGACTAAAATTTCTTAGCTGTTCCATAGTATGTTCTGATGGTTGTTGGTTGTATTATTTTCCAAATAACGAAATTGCATCCAAATTGTTGTATATAAGTATTTGCACTTTTCTGCTGCCATTGAAATTAGCTTTTCTATTTTACATTTGGGTGGAGCAAATTCTAGGGAATTCGTGGCATGAGTAGTATTGTTACTAAACAATATTCAGAGTGTAATATCTAAATAGAAGCCTGAAAATGTAAAAAAGAAGTGCTTTAATCAATGTGAATTTCTCTAAATGCACGCCAGTTATAGAAGTCCTTAGGCCTTTGGAAAATCCTTTGCTGAGAGCTGATTATACACTAAATTAATGTAATCGTTCGTTGTAGAAATCTTTGTTAATGCTATGGTGTGATCATTTGTTGTCATAATAAATTCTTCTTTATTACTTAGCACTCTAAAAGACGTTGCAATTAATTGTATAAATAGTGCCTCAAAGACTAGCATTGGCTTTCCATATTACAAATGCTATGGTAAAAGCTGTGTTCCAAACGTGTAGCAGATGCATGAATCTAGTTAGTTCAAGATTCTTTCAAACCATACACAATGGAAATGGCAAACACTGAGTTGGTTTTGTAGTTACTTTGTTGTTGTTTTGTTCGGTTTAACTGGATATGAAGGATCACTTTGATGTTAGTGTTGCTCACGTCTAATATTCACTTAAAAATAGTATATATTAATGCAATGTGTTTAGTCAATTTATATCATTAAAACCTGTATCTTCTTCTGATGCTTTATACTTTGATGTTAGTGTCTCTCGCATCTAATATTCGCTTAAAAATAGTATATATTAATGCAATGTGTTTAGTCAATTTATATCATTAAAACCTGTATCTTCTTCTGATGCTTTATACTTTGATGTTATTGTCTCTCGCATCTAATATTCACCTAAAAATAGTATATATTAATGCAATGTGTTTCATCAGTTTAGACTGTTAAAACCTTTCTTATATTTCCCTCTGCTGCTTCGTATTTATTGTGTTGATGTTAATGTGCCATTTTTGCCCTACCCAGGCCTTTTTATCTGCACACATTTTGTGAGTTTTATGTACTTTCTTTTGAATACTGTCGTCATTCTTTTCCAGTATTACTAAAGTAGACACGATTTTCTTTGTACCGGAACTAATTTCATTACATTATGTTAGAATATAATTATAAGTGTTAAAATTCAATCAAATTTAAATAGCGTTGATTTTGTAATCACAAGGGTGTAGGAAGTCTTGGTATTAGTATTTTCACCCTAGCCAAAACATACTCGTTGTGGGATTTTTTCAACAGAGAGAGTCGTTTGGTGTCTATTACGTAGCAAGTCATTTGGTTACATTTCAAGAGTAGAGCAAAAAAGTAAAATAATGTTTTATTTCTCATTACAAAAAATTATTAAACCAACCATACATGTGCCTTGTTTACTTATTCATAGTATTATAGTAATATATCCGCATGGAGTGTACATTGAGGTCTTTTGTTTCCCTTTGTCTCTGTATTTGCCTTAAAATAACAAGCCTATTTTTCTTTGTAGAAGGGAACGGCCATGCTACATAAATAAAACCTTTGTATGTCGTTGTTAGTGCTACAGAAGCACAGTTCACAGCTTGTAACTAACGGTTTTCTGATTATATTGATTTTTATATTTACATATTTTAAAAATTATATATGAAAACAGCATTCTGGTAAGTTAGCTATGCATTGTAGCTCAAGATTAACTTTTCATTTCACTCTGAATTTTTTCTCAGAAATCAGTTTTTAGAGCTAAAATTAACAGTAAAATGGAATAAGGAAACAAAATATTGAAAAAAATATTGATGTTAAGTTAACAAATATTCCTTTTAATATAAACTAAAAATAAGACATAACAAAAATAAAAGAAGAATGAAGGATAAACAAGAAAATAGTAAAAAATTAAGTGAAACAAATTAAAAAAAGAGTAAAATATATATAAAAGCAATATAAATTGTGAAAATGCTAAGCAACTCCATTATTTTTGTTAAAAGTGATAGAAACTTAACAAAAACATATTTGTTAGATTACAATAGAGTTAACAGACAACTTTTAAAATAATAAAATTAATGACATAGAAATATATTAGTATAGAGTTTTTAAAATAAAACACCCTCAGCACTTGTGTGAATGTAATATGAATTTGTACAAGAGCATATTGTTAAGATAAAATAACTTATTCTTTCTGGAGTTTATGTAACTTACTTGAAAGAAAGAAAAAAAATAACTACCATAAATAGTTTAAATATTGCCTAAGAAAACATTATGTATACCAAATAAGTTAATGCAAAATGTAAAAATGAATTTGAAAACAAAAGAGATTGTTATTAGATTAAAAAATATAAGTTTTGGACATAAGTTATTTAAAAAATGTATAGAGAGAACAAAACAAAAAATATGTTATACAAATATTGAGAATAAATTGCAAAAAAAATAAATTTTGGGAAAAAAGAACTATTGAAGAAAAAATGTTAAAAATAAAAGAAAAAACAATTATTGAAAAAGAAAAAAAAATAAACCTAAAAAAAAGAAAATATTTAAAAAATAATAAAAAATATTGAAAAAGGAAAATTTAACAGTACAAAGAAAAAAAGAAGAAAAAGTTTAAAAAATAAATAAAAAAAAAGAAAAAAAAGTTTAAAAAATAAATAAAAAAAAATAAAAAATTGAAAACGAAAAAATACAGAAAATATGAAAAAATATTTTAAAAAAATAATAAAAAATATTGAAAAAGAAAAAAAGAAAATTTAGTAGTACAAAGAAAAAATTAAAAATAAATAAAAAAAGAAAAAATTGAAAAAGAAAAATACACAACGGGAATAAAGGACAAGAAATATTGAGAAATATAAGAACAAAATATTAACAAATGCAAGAAATTTGTAAAAAATTGTTACTAACAAAATCATGTTATGTTATTTATTTAGTAGAATATATAAAAGTACTGTGTTAAAACTGTCCTGTAAAAAAGGATAAGTACAACAATGTCATAAATGTCACTTAAAAATAAAAATATAAGAATTTACTCTGTTAAAACATTATGCTTAAATCTAAATAGTTTTAAGAATGTTTTATACAGGGTAAATACAAAGAAGTATATATTTTAAAATAAAAAGGCAACAATTTCACAAATCAAGCAATGTTGATTCGTGTTTGGCGAATCCATGTCAAAGGATGGTTCCACGATGGGCAGACTTCGGCGGTTCGACGACGGGCGGTCTTCGGCGGTTCGACGACGGGCGGCCTTCGGCGGTTCCTCGACGGGCGGCGTTCGGCGGTTCCTCGACGGGCGGCGTTCGGCGGTTCCTCGACGGGCGGCGTTCGGCGGTTCCTCGACGGGCGGCGTTCGGCGGTTCCTCGACGGGCGGCGTCCGGCGGTTCCTCGACGGGCGGCGTCCGGCGGTTCCATGACGGGCGGCGTTTCCACGGCGGACGGTCTTCGGCGGTTCCACGGCGGACGGTCTTCGGCGGTTCCACGGCGGACGGTCTTCGGCGGTTCCACGGCGGACGGTCTTCGGCGGTTCCACGGCGGGCGGGCCTTCGGCGGTTCCACGGCGGGCGGGCCTTCGGCGGTTCCACGGCGGGCGGGCCTTCGGCGGTTCCACGACGGGCGGGCCTTCGGCGGTTCCACGACGGGCGGGCCTTCGGCGGTTCCACGGCGGGCGGGCCTTCGGCGGTTCCACGGCGGGCGGACTTCGATGGCTAGGCTGAGTATTAAAAGCAACATTGCGTTGAGCTTATTTATCAAAATCTGATCTATGAATAACTTTTGCATTTTGTCCACCAGTCAGTGTCTATTCGAGTCTAAACAATGAACGTTATATTTAACATTATAACTTATATACATGTCAATGATTGGTTCTTCAAGGGAAAATCATGCCACGAAGGTACTTTAACTAGAAATGATTATCTTTTTACCTGATCTACTATAGTCACATCTTTTCGGGTCCAAATAACAATCATTGCCTGGCCTATGAAACGATCATTACCTTAGGGCCATGAATCATCAATCTTGAGAGCCAACATCACATCTGGTTTACCAGTCAGTATCTCGTCAAATGTAATGTTCAACGTTGTCGCCAATGCAGGGACAGATGATTATAGAACTAATCACCAGTCAACTTATCAAGGTTTCTAAACCATCGATTTGGGGTCTATGAGAGGACGGGTTTATTGAGTAAATATCGTATGGGGTCTAAGAGGCACATAGTTCTGCAAGTCTTTAGATTCTGAAAATATCAATAAAAACTGATTGTTACAGTCTGAAATAGATTACAGTAATTCAAACATGAGATATAAATTTGTTCAATCATGGCTCAATCAGGCAGGCAAAACTATGTTTCAAGATTGACTGACTGGCAAATCTGCGGCGACTCTTGTATTAAATTATGGGTGGAATATGGCGAGTCTATGTTTCATGACGGACGGAATGCAGCGAATCAACATTCCATGACAGGCGGTCTGCGACGAATCGACGTTCCTTAGCGGGCGGTCTGCAGCACATCTACATATCATGACTGGCGGTCTGTGGCAAATCTACGTTCCACCATGAGCAGTCTGTGGTGACGTATGTTACATGATGGGTGGAATGCGGTGAGTCTACGTTTCATGATTGGTGGTCTGCGGCAAATCTACATTCCATGACGGGCATAATATGACTAACGGGCGGTCTGCGGCGAATCTACGTACAACGACGGGCGGTCTGCGGCGAATCTACGTACAACGACGGGCGGTCTGCGGCGAATCTGTGTACCATGACGGGCGGTATGTGGGGAGTCTACGTTTCATGACGGACGGATTGCAGCTAGACTAGGTTCCACAAGGGAGGTCTGCGGCAAGTCTATGTAACATGACGGGTGGAATGCGGCGAATCTACACTCGTGACGGACGGATTGTGGCGAGTCTACGTTCCATGAAAAGCCGGTCTGCTTTCTACGTCGGTTGGTCATTGGTGGGTCAAACTTCCATCGGGCGGTTGTTGGCGGATCTACCTTCCATGACGGGTGGACTGCGTCGGGTCTACTTTCCATGACAGGCAATCTTCGGAAGATCTATGTTCCACAGCCTCTTTGGCTGACACTTGTGGCAGACTTCATTAAAAGGTTAGTAGTAATCATCCTGCAGTTCAAAGTATTCCATTTTTTTTTTAAATTGCTATTTAATGAAACAAAATAGAGATTTATTTAGTCTTAAGAGGTGCTGTTTAAGGATTTTTACAATGATAGTTGTACATTAATAGTCTATGTTTAACCCTCCAACTGGTAAAGATCGCGATCGCGATCCAATTACGCAACGCGTATACTGGTAAGGTCGCGATCGCGACCCATTTACATGGGTTTAGTAAAATGCATTTATCTCTGTTATTTTTCAGTAAATATACGTGTATTTTATATAGTATTAAAGAGGAAAGAATACGCTATCTTGTCATCATAGTTCCAGTAATTTGCGTCGTGAAAATGCGATGTTGGCAAACCTGGTTTTCGGGGGTTTGTTTTTGTTTACGTTGAGTGTGTAGTCTGCTCTGTTTTGTGGTTACTGTCTAATTGTAATGTTTTGAAATACTTTTGTTTAGAAAATGTCTTAGTTTTGTGTATAACTTATAAAATATTTATAGATAGGCTAGTAGTTACATAGTTTTTATAGACTAAACACTTGATAGATCTCTTATGCAGTTCCAACAAATACTGAAGTGGTTTACCATATATGTTCCACACTATGTGGCATTTCTGCGGAAAAGTGTGTTGTGTTTTTCCACGGATTTTTCCCTGTAAATAATTTATTTCCAATAACAACCCAAAGTTTTATATATCATTGAAAAATAAATAAAATTGTGCACATTTTGGCTATCTCAGAATGTGGTTAGAATATATATTTTATGATGGTACCATACTGTAAAAAGAAGAAGAAGAAAAAAAAAGATCTATTGCAACTATATCCTTGGACTTCCTCTGGATATTTTCTGTAAGTATGTAATAAATAATGTTATTTTCTAATAGAATATTTTATTCTGAACAATTTGATATATAACATGTATTTGCTGTGTAAAAATTTAAAGTTTGAGTTTTTTCCTAAAAACTTACGCGACGGTCAAAATTACCTTACCATTATGGAAAATTTTAATGAGCGGTTGGAGGGTTAAGAAGTCAACACTGTATAAAAGTTGTCACATTGTTAAGTCTTGGTCTCCAGACGTCTTAATCCAGACTGAAAAACAGCTAACAAATTTGTTTACTTATGTTTTATCTTATACATATTTACAATTCAGTTCACTTTTTGTTTTCAAGAAATGCATACAAATTTAACAAAATTGATTCATTTATTTATTTTAGTTTATAACGGATTTCCAATCCGTTTTTCAATTACTTAACACTATACTCACCTTGTTAGAAAATTTCCTATGGAAAGGTGAGCTTTTGGCATGACTCAGATGGGAGACAAGCCCAGGACCACTGTAAAAGTTTCCCATATCAGAAACTTAAAACCAAGAACTTTCTTTGCACTCTAGCGATTGTATTTATGGCCCTAAATGTGTTGACATTTATGTAATCACATGGACAAGTTTGTTTGGAAAACAATACAAAATCCCAAACTTTTTGGGGCTTTTGAATAGGAAAACAATAAAAAAACCTGACTCTTTTTTTTGGGTTTTTATAAAAATTTAAATTTTAAGAATTTGGTTTAAAATGTTAACAAATTGTACCAGTTGTAAAATGATGTATATGTACCAGTTGTAAAATGATGTACAGTAAAACCCCGTTTAACCGAAATAATGGGGGCGGGACCGTTCCGGATAACCGATTTTCCGGTTAATCCGGAATTGGTATTTTAAGGTTAATTTAGGGGAAAAACGCATACAAGTTCCAGTTTTCACAACGTCAATTTATTAAAATACTTGTACTATTTACAAGTTTACAATATAAAAGGCTATTTGTTGAAGTAATGAACAATCTTTTTCTGAACCTTTTCGTCACAGCGGTTGCGGGCAGCCTTGTCTCGCCATCTTTTTATCAGTAGCAAATCAGCGGGTGTAGATTCGTGTGACTGCTCGACGAATTGGAGTGGACCTAAAATAATACCCATATTGGACTGTGCCTACACATTCTTAATTTTTATTATGAATTTAAATAAAAGGGACATTATTTAATACAATATGAATGAATAAATCCTACCTCGAAAGCATTAAAAGCAGCGTCTGCTACTACTCGGTTGACGTCACATGCAGTCGACGCATCTACGTCGTCATCTCCATCAACGGGCTCTGCTGTTTCTCGCACATGCAGGTGTGAGAGTCTGCAGTACACTAATCCTTTAGTGCAAAATGGGTCAAGCCCCCACCCCCTCGTGACTGGTACAGGAATGTGGAAAACCCGTCGAAACAACCCCCGAGTTCAGTGACCACCGCGGCCGGCGATGTCTCAGCGCACCATGAGTCATCCCGCCGGGCCGATCCTCTCTATTATTGATTATTTATCTCTCGTAAACCGTTCTGGTTAACCCGGGTTTCGGTTTAGCGGGGTCCGGTTAAGCGGGGTCTTACTGTATATATATAGACATGATGGAATGTAGAAAGCCGAACTTTCTCTGCCCTCTGATCATATAACCATACATATTTACGGAGTTATTAAGGAAAGGATGATTAAACTAGTTATGTCTCATCTTCATCTGCTTGTTGATAGCACAAGTATAAGCCAATTATAGCTATAGTTTTTAACTTTCACATACAGGAACACAGCAAATGTTAACATCACTTAATGATGTATATATTTATACACTGGTATACATTTATATTCTTGTTCACTGGTTTAAGTCCGTAAGCATAGTCATGCCAGGTGTACGCGGATTGATGGGCTAAAATGTATTATAAACTTCACCTACAGGTGTCAAACTTAATTTTTGCGAGACCAGTTTTAGATTTAATGACAATCTCAAAATGTTTTTACAGGGCTAAAATGTGTTGTGCTGCTATGTTGGCAGGGTGTAGTTTGTTATGCTACTTTAATGTTTATCAGTATTCTACAATATCTTGATCCATGTAAAGATATTGCATTTGTTTTCTTAGGTTCTTGATAAATTTAACATCTATTTTGCAATTTTTGTGTCACCCAAAAACTTGTTGAAAGTTATTTTTTAAATAAAATTATCACAAACATTTGTATACATGAACTTGTATTAAGAAATATCTTTGCAACATCGCTAAATATAATATATATTGTTGTGTTATAATTGTTTTGAAGTATAAAAAAGTAAGATAATTTTCCCCTTTTCAGAACAAACACAGTGTTGTAAGAACGTCAACTTTCAAGTAAATCTACGGCAGGCGGGTCCATCGGCGAGCGGTCTTCAGGTGGGTTCATCGGCGAGCGGTCTTCAGGTGGGTTCATCGGCGGGCGGTTTCACGGCGGGCGGTTCCACGGGGGGCGGTCTTCAGGAGGGTCCATCGGCGGGCGGTCTTCAGGCGGGTTCATCGGCGGGCGGTCTTCAGGCGGGTCCATCGGCGAGCGGTCTTCAGGCGGGTCCATCGGCGAGCGGTCTTCAGGCGGGTCCATCGGCGGGCGGTCTTCAGGCGGGTCCATCGGCGGGCGGTCTTCAGGCGGGTCCATCGGCGGGCGGTCTTCAGGCGGGTCCATCGGCGGGCGGTCTTCAGGCGGGTCCATCGGCGGGCGGTCTTCAGGCGGGTCCATCGGCGGGCGGTCTTCAGGCGGATCCATCGGCGGGCGGTCTTCAGGCGGGTCCATCGGCGGGCGGTCTTCAGGCGGGTCCATCGGCGGGCGGTCTTCAGGCGGGTACATCGGCGGGCGGTCTTCAGGCGGGTCCACCGGCGGGCGGTCTTCAGGCGGGTCCACCGGCGGGCGGTCTTCAGGCGGGTCCATCGCCGGGCGGTCTTCAGGCGGGTCCATCGCCGGGCGGTCTTCAGGCGGGTCCATCGCCGGACGGTCTTCAGGCGGGTCCATCGCCGGACGGTCTTCAGGCGGGTCCATCGCCGGACGGTCTTCAGGCGGGTCCATCGGCGGGCGGTTCCACGGCGGGCGGTCTTCAGGAGGGTCCATCGGCGGGCGGTATTTGATAGAAATGTAAGTAATCTGTCTGTATTTAAAATAAAATGCTTGTTTTTAAGACACCTTCAAATTTTAAGATGTGACTTAACAAACAATAAATTAATACAGCACTCAGCATTTATGTACAAATATTCATAAAGCCTGTTTCACTGGACCAGGCCCGACATGGGAAGCGGGGTTAATACGCCGTGGTGTACCCCTACGCAATTTGATGACTCCTATGGGTAGCAAATGAATTTGTTAAATATACAGAATTCCACTGGTACCGAATTCCAGTTTGTAGTAAATAAATTTATCCTGAATACAGAAAAAACAAATGTTATGTCTTTTCATACTAAACAAAACAGAAACCACCCAAATCCTCTTATTTTAGCTGATGCTAAAGAGTTGGATAAAGTGAATCATACTAAATTCCTTGGGTTAACGGTAGATAAAAATCTCAGTTGGGATATGCATGTTGAAAGAATCATTAAAAGGATCAATTCTGGTATTTTTGCTTTAAATAAAATGTCCTTTCTTTGTAATTTATCTGTTTTAAAAACTATTTTTTATGCTCACATACAGTCCCATATTGCATATGGAATAAGTATATATGGAGGGACTTCGAGCCAAAATTTGAAACAAATTCTTGTCCTGCAAAAGAAAGCTATAAGAACAATGTTAAATCTTAAAACTGATGTATCCGTGAAACATCACTTTGTTGAACTAAATATTTTAACCGTTCATAGTCTCTACATACTTGAGTGTATTATGCATTGCAAGACACACATTGGCCAATTCAAGAGTAACAATGATTTTCATTCATATAATACAAGAAACAAACATGATAAAATATTACCACAGCATAGACTAGAATGTTTCACCAAAAAAACCTCCTATGCTGGAATACATTTTTTTAAATATGTCCCAAAGGAAATAAAAGATATTAAAGACAATGGTAAATTCAAAAAGTCATTAAAGGAGTTCCTGATGCAGAAAGCTCTGTACTCACTAGAAGAATTTTGCATGGACAATTTTGTAAAGAAATAGTAATTAAGTATTATTTAGACTAATCATATTTATGTTTTGACACTATTTGTTGTACCTTTGTGCAAGAGACAAATAAAGATATTTTTGATTTGATTTAGTTTTGTGATACAAGCCAGCTAATTTTCTAAAAAAAAACCTGATTCTGTAAACGTGTTTTGGGGAAATCCACTTTGTTTTACTAAAATTAAAATGGTCGCATTGACTATAAATACTGAAGGAGACATCCCGTCCATATGGCCCATGGCCCAGCTGTCCCACTTTTAGTGTATGCTAAAATTTAAAATTGATGTAGTTTGATTAGGTCACCAACAGATTGTGCTGCTGTCAACTATTTATTTTAGTTATTTACGTTAACTTTAAAAATATATCCACCCCAGAAAGCAAGTAACAACTTATGTTTGCTTCTTGAAACACCAACTGTTGTATTATTCCTTCCTTGAGAGGATAAGTAATAGTTGACAGCAGTATACTCTGTTGGTGATTGGTGTAAACTACGACCTCTTTCTATCCTGGCATACACAAAACTAGGGACACATTTTATAAAGGCAATGAGAAGTCTACTTCAGTATTTATAGTCAATGATGGTAGCTTGCACAAACTGGCAACATTGCAAAATCCCCCACCCGCCTAATTTGACGCTTACAATTATAAGCATAATAACTTCTCTACTAACCCATGCTGTTTTTTCTACCAACTTGAATTGTAAACGGCAATATAGAGGCTGCACTAATATTGCATTACTCACCACTGCAGGCGTCGTTGCATCTTCGATGATAAAAAACAGCTTTTTAATGGCTCCATCCACAAACCATTTCCGGTTTCTACCGTCTTTCCGGCGGAACGACTGTCAATAATTGTTAAGAGGGGGCTCCAGTCACGATATATTTTATCTTTCTACCTCCTTCGCCTATAAGCCCACTGCTAACTTAATTCCTGTAACCTACCAACCCACTGTTTCAAATCATCGATTTGTGGCTAATTTAAGAACGAAAAATACCCGGAAATTTCATTGAGATAGTTTTTATATCGAAAACAGTTAATATAAAAAACAAATATTACACTTTTAAAATTTTACTAAACAATTATTCAAGATATTAAAAACTCTGCTGGCTAAAATCGCAAGATATTAACATGAGTTATAATTAAATAATTTTGGGATAACCAGAAAATATGAAGTGATCATGTGTCCACTTAATTAACCAGTGCACTAAATCAACTACACTTTTAAAATTTTACTAAACAATTATTCAAGATATTAAAAACTCTGCTGGCTAAAATCGCAAGATATTAACATGAGTTATAATTAAATAATTTTGGGATAACCAGAAAATATGAAGTGATCATGTGTCCACTTAATTAACCAGTGCACTAAATCAACCTTACAATATGAAATCATAATGTGTCCACTTAATTAACCAGTGCACTAAATCAACCTTACAAATTAGGTAAATTAATGAATAATTTGTTAGAACTTACAGAATTAATAATATTTACATAAGGCAAGAGTTTCATAATAAAACATTGCTTCTCTAATCTGTTTACTAAGCATAATAACTTCTACTATCCCATGCTGTTTTTTTACAGGGATGAATATTCGGGTGTTCCTCAGTGGGCGGTCTCCGACATTTTCATGGCGGGCGGTCTTTGGCGGTTCCATGGCGGGCGGACTTCGGTGGATTCTCAGCAGTCGGCCTTCGGCTGTTCCACGACGGTGGTCTTTGGCTGATCCACGACAGGCGGTTTCATGGCGGGCGGAATTCGGCGGTTCCAAGGCGGGCTGACTTCGGCAGGTCCATGGCGGGCGATCCCTGCTGGATTCTTGGTGGTCGGTCTTCGGCTGTTCCACAGCAGTGGGGTTTGGCTGTTCCACGGCGGTGGTCTTCGGCTGATCCATGGCGGGCGGTCCCTGACAGTTCCACGGTGGGCGATCTCTGTTGGATTTTCGGTAGTTGGTCTTCAGCGGTTCTATATTGGGCGGACTTAGGTAGGCGATCTCTGCGGGCGGTTCCATGGCGGAGGATCTCGGGTGGTTCCATGGTAGGTGGTGTTTAGCAGTTCCACGGCGGGCGGTCTTAGGCGGTTCCATGGCGAGAGGCTTCAGCTGTTCCACGACTGTGGTATTCGGCTGATCCACGACGGGCGGTATTCAGCTGATCTACGACGGGCGGTATTCAGCTGAACCATGACGGGCGGTATTTGGCAAGGTCCGTGGCGGGCAGTCCCTGGCAGTTCCATGGTGGGCGATCTCTAGTGGATTCTCGGTAGTCGGCCTTCGGCGGTGGTCTTCGGCTGATCCACGGCAGGTGGTCTTGGGCGGTTCCATGGCGTGCGGCTTTGGCGGTTCCATGGCGTGCGGCTTTGGCGGTTCCATGGCGTGCGGCTTCGGCGGTTCCATGGCGTGCAGCTTCGGCGGGTACACGGCAGGCGGGCAGTTTCGGGCGGCCTCGGCAGGCGGGCAGTTTCGGGCGGCCTCGGCAGGCGGCTTAGGTTTAGGCGTCTTTGGCGGTTTCGCGGTGGGCGGCTTCGACGGTTTTACGGCACGCGGCTTCGCTGGTTCCCCGGCAGGCGGTCTTCAGCAGTTCCACGGCTGGCGGTCATCGGCGGTTCCACAGCGGGGGGACTTCGGCAGTTCCACGGCAGGGGTCTTTGAGTGTTCCATGGCAGACGGTCTTTGGCGGTTCCATGGCGGGCGGTTTTTGGCAGTTCCACGGCAGGCGGTCTTTGGCGGTTCCACGAGGGGCGGTCTTCAAGTGTTCCATGGTGGGCGGTCTTTGGCGGTTCCACGGCGGGCGGTCTTCAGCGGATCCACGGCGGGCGGTCTTCGGCGGATCCACGGCGGGCGGTCTTCGGCGGGGGATCTCAGGCGGTTCCACGGCGGAGGATCTCGGGCGGCCACGGCGGGTGGTCTGCATTCCATGGCGGACAGTCTTCGGCGGTTCCATGGCGCACGGTCTTCGGTGGTTCCACGGCGGGTGGTCCTCGATGGTTCCACGGCGGACGGCCTTCGGCGGTTCCACGGCGGGCGGCCTTCGGCGGTTCCACGGCAGGCGGTCTTCAGTGGGGGATCTCAGGCGGTTCCATGGCGAGTGATCTCGGGCGGCCACGGCGGGCGGTCTGCGTTCCACGGCGGGCGGTCTGCGTTCCACGGCGGGCGGTCTTTGGCGGTTCCACGGCGGGCGGTCTTTGGCGGTTCCACGGCGGGCGGTCTTCGGCGGTTCCACGGCGGGTGAGTTCCACGGTGGGCGGTCTTCGGCGGTTCCACGGTGGGCGGTCTTCGGCGGTTCCACGGTGGGCGGTCTTCGGCGGTTCCACGGTGTGCGGTCTTCGGCGGTTCCACGGGGGGCAGTCTTCGGCGGTTCCACGGCGGGCGGTCGTCGGCGGTTCCACGGCGGGGGATCTCGGGCGGCTTCGGCAGTTCCACGGCGGGCGGTCTTCAGTGGTTCCTCAAAAGACCCTGGTGCATCGTCCTTGATGAGACCAGTGGTCCTGCTTGTGATAATGGTAAGAACAAAATAAATTTTTAAACATTACTCACTAAGCACTGATATAAAATAAATTTCAAGACTCACTATTAAATTTCAGAACACATCTTTTACTGCCATTAAAAGACTGAAGATTCTTATAATCCGTGATTGATCTGGTCTTTAAATTATAGAGAACACTTTCCTTGTAGATGAGATTGGTAAATCTTTCCTGCAGTTGGTCTCTGCATTAAGCTCCAAAGGAGCATTTTTTGAACAACTACATTTTCAGGCTATAATTTTTAAGACCAAAGTTTTTAATTTGAATATAAATGTTAATAACTAAACTTTTTCAGTAGAACATCATCAATTTAAAATTAAGACATTTCATCTTTAACTATTAATACAATGTTAATGAAGTTCCTGAGTGGTGCAATATTGTTGATACTATAGAAAGAAAGTAACTTAGGTTTTCGTCTGTTGTGTCAATGGGTGGGGCTAGTGTTGCACTCTTGCTGTCTGCAGCCAGGCTACCAGGTTTTAAGGTTTGTGTCACCATTTGTTCATAATGAATTTTTAAATGTGTATTGCAATTTAATAATCCTGTGAGTTTTAAGGTGCAATCAATAATAAGTTTTTGTTGGCAATAGAACGTTACCTGATTAAAGATTTTCAGCAACTTAAGAGTAGACAGAATAAGCAATATAAAGAAAGAAGATGGAGGTAAGTTGATACATGCAGTTTAAAAGTGGCCATACTAATGTTTATTATTAGGACAGTCCACATCGGTTTTTTGCACCCGTTTTGAAACGATCTACAAACCTACTCCACCTTCTTATTTATATTGTTTTTGTACACTTCACACAGTTTCTGATCAATTTCAATTGGGTTATCTTTTTTTGCCAACAAAAACCTTATTACTGATCACGCCTACAACTCGTAAAATTTTTAATTGCAACAAACATTTTTAAAATTACTGTGAAAAAACGTCTAAAGGCACAAACCTCCGGCCAGCACAGCTGGTTGCATACTGATCGGAGGAACGCCTAGATTTTCCAATATCGAGTGTTAATTAATTTTACTGATCAATTTTTAAATCTGTTGGCGTTGACAAGTCCCCCCGGATTAAACTGAGGTGAGAGCAGCCCAATAAAAAAGCAATACACAAATTCACCTCACAAAAAAGTGTCATTCTTTGATTTATATTTTAGAGCAAGATTTTTATTGTACATGGATGTGCTCTGTTGCGTCTACCTTTCATGGTAGCCTACGTTTTTTTTTAATTAAAATTAATCAAATCAAAAAGCCGGTTTATTTTAACTGTGACTGTGGAGTGTAATAAATTGTTGATCTTGAATTAATATTTATTTGGAACTCATAGACATGTGAATGAATATTAACACGTTCAATGCTGCACGTTCAAATATGTTTAAACATGAAAATCACATGAAAATGTTAATTATAAGACGTTAATTAACGTCTTCCGCATCCAACATGTTAATTAATCAGTAGAATTAATGGAGGTCGCAATTTTGTTTAGCTTCATCCTGACTGGTGCCGACACTGTCTGGTTGCCTGTTGTGTGGCTTCATTGGTCGTTGGAAGATCCATCAACACTAAGTCAGACAAGGTATGTGATTTTATTTTTAAGCTCAGTTATTACTTTTTGGAACTTTACTAATGTTTATTGCATAGTTTTTCTTAAAAATTTAAAGCATGTTTTGACCTGTTTCTTAAGGAGGTCAATCAGTATTTTGCTATCTACCTTTCAGTAGGCCGCACCCTGGTATTATATCTTCAACAACAATTCAAATCAAATTCAGTTTCTTGATTGCCATTCAGTACATAAAACACAGTATCACGGCACAGACAGAAAATAGTTAAACTGTGCCGTCTTACAAAGTTCTAATACAAGCGGGCGTAGAACTTTAAACAGAAAAATTATAAATCTATATTGCATGAAACACTAATTTAATATAAAGTTATTTTATTAATTCTACCTGTGCTTATTAAATGTTAAAATGTACATATTGTTTAGAACGTAAACAATGAAATGATATAAAGATTGAAACATTTTGAATTTGCATCATGATGAAGAGGTTTACAATGCTCAACAAAACTTGAGCTCAAAACCATGTTGGTAAATCACATTTAACCTTGATATAAAATTCTGTTGCAGTTCACATTTCGAGTCATAAATCTTATAATAACCAATGGTGGTGAGGACATTATTTTCTTTGATATATCAAAGTGAAATACCCCCGTAGCAGCAAACCTGTGTACTCAGCGAATTTCCAATGCAGATATATGTATCTTAATGCCACATACCAAGAAGTTTCATCAATATACATTCATAAATAAACAATTTATGGCATTTTAATTATTCTCCATAAGAATAACATGGGGGCTGAGTACGCAGGTTTGCTGCTTTGGGAAATATCGGCTAACACATTTTTTTTTTTAATGCAAATATCAATAGGCTATAACGATATGATGCAATACACCAAGTTTCATTAGGATAAGTTGATAAATAAGCGAGATATACAATTGTTCTTATCCTCCATAATAATAACATTGAACAACGTACTGTATTTTGCAATTTCAATATCTCTGTAACCATTTGACGTAGAGCAATGATCAAAACTCCAAATTGTGCGTCTTTTAAAGCTGATTCCAATGGCTTTCAAGCTGAAAAAATTAAAATTTGACTTTTTCAAAAGAATTTATGTAAAAAGCTCAAAAACCTATTTTTGGGGTATAAAAACCCCCAAAATACCCCTTCGGTTAGGTCGATCGGTCTGGTTTTCGAACTGAAGTCATAAATACTGCTTTACATTTTATATCAAATTTTGTCAAAATCGGATTATTTTTACGAGTTATCGTGCTTACGGACACACACACACACACACACACATATATATAGTTTTGAACGAATGGTGTTTTTGGCATCTGGGGACCTCAAAATGAAAATTTGGTCCCGGGCCTAGGTCTTACCATGCCGACTACGATAATAGCTTCTTCCCTATAGAGGAAATTCGCTAAAACTACATTTTATGTGTTTGTGAAAACTTTGGAAAATGCATACAATTTGCTTAAAGGTACACAGAAACAAGTCAAACCCACTCATTGATTGGTTTAGCCTGGTTGCATGATTTGTATGAAGCAAAGATTATAAACTACACAGAGAAATGTGCTTCCTTGACGCAGAACTCAAATGTATGGTCAGCTGTCTCTGGGATCACAGTGCCTTTACATTTAGGTTTTGGTCAGCTGTCTCTGGGATCACAGTGCCTTTACATTTAGGTTTTGGTCAGCTGTCTCTGGGATCACAGTGCCTTTACATTTAGGTTTTGGTCAGCTGTCTCTGGGATCACAGTGCCTTTACATTTAGGTTTTGGTCAGCTGTCTCTGGGATCACATTGCCTTTACCTTCTAGTAGAGATTTCCTTTTTTCTCCCCAGTTGTTGATGCAGTCTGTTTTTGTCGCAGGAACCAGGAGGGAGGAGCTATGAGGCACACAGGACAGGAGAGCCACACACTTCACTTCTCTGAAATGTAATCTTTGCCATTCCGAGATGAGTTTGTACGGTTTCTCACCACACACTTCACTTCTCTGAAATGTAATCTTTGCCATTCCGAGATGAGTTTGTACGGTTTCTCATCTCATTTAGGCGAATGCCGGAATGGTTCCCCAAAGGGCCGTACCCCGCCAGGTAGGGGGAAGATAGGAAACTGTCCTAGTCCTACCTGGTTAGAAAAATGTCCCCAACAATTAATTTTGATCAATGTTTCTCAAATTTAATTAAATCATTTTAATTTCAATTAAATTAATATGTTTTCAAATCATTTGTTGTTTCTTTAATGAATCCTCCTCTTGTTTTAGAATAGGAGGCACGAGATTTGGTCCGATAAGTAATATTTTTGTACAGTAATAAAATCCAGTTCTTTATACATGCTTGTCACGTTTTAAATGTGGCTTTACATCGATGACTATATTACATGTGGTATATAAAGTTTAATCAAATATAAACAGTGGTCATAACAGTAGTACAGTACTTAAAACCAATCTCGAGCCTTCTCTTTTTAGTTTGTACAAATAGAGTTCATTGACAGATATATATATGGTGGATCCACTAACAGATGTGATGTATTCTTAACTGACCCAAAGACACGATGATATATTCCAATGAGTTAAAATATAAACAGGAGTCACTACTCTCTGGCAAATAACCTTCAAAAAGCAAGTCGTCGTATTTTGGTCTGTTGTGGTGTCATCTTGTTGGTGGGACGCTGTCATTCGACATTGTTTACAACACTTCACTTTCCAAAGCCACATTACAAGGGTGTTTTCATTTAACTCGAAGTAATAACTTTGCTTCGAAATAAACAATCCAATTCCATCTAAAATATGTGTCAAGATTATAAAGTTAAGTTTCACTTAAAATGTGACAAAATATTAATATTTAAAGACTTTGAATATCACCGTTTTTACACTGAATCAAATGGGATATTTTGACAGCGTCCCACCAGATTTACTACCAACATAACTGAGCAAAAACTGGCTTCACAACAGCACACATTTTTTTAACCAAGAGTAGGGAATCCAGATTACATGGAGCTCATTGGACATATCCCTGGATCCAGCAGCAAGATTAAAATTAAAGAAAGGTCAGGGTGACGAACTGGAGAAAGAAAAAGAAAAAATCAAAAAATCCTTACAAACTTGCTGTCAAGTATTATAGGAAAAGTATAATAATTAGAAAATCAAAATTACAGTTTAATTTATTGGGAACAGGGGTAAGGTTAGAGAATTTGTAAAATATATTTGTCAAAAGTCTATTGAGAAAATATATTTTAATTATATATCCAATGAGTGAGGTGAATAAAAATAAGTGAACTCTTGCACTTATATAATTTTAAGTGAACACTTGCTATCTAGTGAATAAAGCAAGAGTTCACTCACTACAAGGGAACCCTATTTTCACGAAAGTTATTACTCCTAAAAACAAGTGAGTATTTCTCATGGAATAAGTTACACTTGTCACTATTTCCATGAAAAATGGCTGTTTTTATGCATATGCATAAACATAAAAATTACAGAATTAGAAGAAGTATAAGCCCTGATAGGTGTAAACAATTACTTTGATTTCAAGATGAAAGGGTTGATTTTATTACAGATTATTTTTTAAATTATGTATATGACAATTGTGGTGGGGCCTTGTCCAAAAGGGAGAGGATGGGAATTTTCCTCCGATATTGAAGTAATCGATTAAAATTACTTGAAACTGACTTGTTTTATTCCTTTCATTTTAGGTTAACCTCATGTAAACATAAAATTAAAGAAAGTAAATGAACATATGACTAGTTGTGATCATTAATTTTGCAAACAATAACCAATTTACATTTTGTATAAGATTTATAAATTAGCAACAAAATGATTATTTTAGGATGTAAATAAAGAAAACTGTCATCAAAATTCAAAACTCATTGTCAAACTAGACGGTGTTTTGTTTTAATAAACAAGTACAAGTGTTTACGAGTGAACACTTGCCACCGCATGCACATTTGTTTAGAGCGAACCCTCCGTTTCACAAGTCAACTCTTGGGTTTATTCACGCACCTTTCTAGAGAAGACTAGACTTGCTTAGAGAACACTCTCGTCATCACTTGCTTTTATTCACCTCTCAACTTCGTGTTTTGGAACTTTTATTGGAAAGAAAGATATCATTTGTTTTTAATAAATTGTCTTAATAAAAAATACTTTATTCCATACCTGTATAACAGAAATAGGTACATGGCAATTTATACAGCAATGTTACACTATAATAGTGAGGTTAAAATAATAAAGAAATCAAGTTTTGTTTTAACCCTTTAAGCACAAAGCTAATGAGTGAAGTGGTTGAATCGTTTTGTTCATGTCTAAAATATATTGACTGTGTGAACACTAAAAATTAAAAACTTGCGTCTGTTGGGCACACACAAACAGTAAGGATAGGTAAAAAATAGCAAAACACAGATCATATTAACAACTCACAAATAATACACCCATCCTGTCAGCTTGGACCTGTGCCATCCACCATTTGCTTTAGGTCAACCCTCGCCTTCAACTCTGCCACAGACCGGTGAACCCTCCATGAGGTGCACGTAAAAACCACCGACAGATGGGATTTGAACCTTTGATCCAAGCACTATCCTCTGGCTGGGTAGTTGAGCCTTCGGCCCCTCAGCTACCTGATTAGCTTGCAGTTGTATCGGTCAGTGAGGTAATGAGGTAATACGCCGTAGACGTAATACGAGTTCCGATATTGTTTACTAGGTTACACTACGTAACTTATCAATTAATGTAGTTGATAATTTAGTAGTATCTAACCTGTCACCTAACTGTCTGAATGTGAACATTTCTGAAAATACTGAATATTGAAAATTCTATACTTAACCTATAAACAAGGAGGAATTGGATAAAATTATATCGTTTCAAAACAAATACTTCAATGCCCGTCATCAAACAAGCTAAGATGTCTTATAAAGCTATTAGTTCATGTTACAAATTCATCACTTATCTCTGGTATTTTTCTAGATAAATTAAAAATATCAAAATTAATAACTGTATTTCAAAAAAGGTATTACAAAAGACCCTAATAATTATCGACCTTTATCTATTTTACCTTTATATTTAAAATGCTTGAACATGTGTATCTGCAGTCAACCGACTTCCTTGAAAAGAATATTTCGTTTATAAAGTTAACCTTTAGATTAGGCTGCTAGAATGTATTTTGTTGAAACCATAGGTGGTGATATGATATTGATAGGGAAGATAATGCCACAGGAATTTTTATGGACCTTTCGAAATCCTTTGGCAGTGTATGAAATGAAATATTACTAAAATCGTTAAGAAACCTTGGCATTGTTGATATCACATTTAATTGCTTTGCATCATATATTTCAAACAGACAACAGTAAGTTTAATTGAGGCATATAACTAAACTTAATCAAATGGCTCAAATCTGCCATACAAGCATTGAGGCATGGCGTACCACAGGGATCTATTTTGGGACCCATTCTCTTCCTTTGTTACTTGAGAGGTTTGCCTTCCATTCTATCTGGGAAACAGCGCAAGTCATGTCTATATGCGGATGACACAACTTAATAGATACAGGTTAAACTGTGTATAAAGTAAAGATTGCAGCTAACAACGATCTTTTGTTGATTAGCCTAAAAATATTTTACTAAATTTTGACAGGACATATCTCAGAGATTGCAGCTAGCAATGATCTTGTGTTGATTAATAATTATTTCGGCATTAAAAATTTGTTACTAATTTTGACAAGAAATAGGTACACCAAAACATACAGACTATTTTCCACAAAGCACACCCTCCGGTGAACCCTCCATGAGGTGCACGTAAAAACCACCGACAGATGGGATTTGAACCCTGAGCAGAATAACCTTCTTCTGGAATTTTTTCTCGATGCTGGTAATTGTTATTACTGTTCTCATTTCTTTAAAAACAGTGAAAAAGACCAAGAACAAGGCAAACTCTGGCTTACCATTAAACGGTGACTAAATATTTGAAGAGAGGAGAAATAGTTAAAACACCGATATATTTATAAAAATTTTTATTCCACTCTTCAACGGGTCTTCCTTCTTTTGAAACCTGAAACATAGCAACGTATTTGCATTTATTACATTGACAATCTTAAATCAAAATTAATTTTTTTTTTATAATTAACCCTTTGCACTCGGGTAGGGTCTTTTAAAATGTTTATCTGGAGTCATATGGCCACTGTCAGTAGCCGCCGCCATTTCCTTATCAGCTGGGGTTTTTTTCTGCTGCATTATTCCTCACAGCTCATATGGCCACTCTCAGTGGTTAGTATAAAATTCCGCAAACGTTTGTATGGCCACTGTGAGTGGCCTAAAGTAGTAACACATAATTTAAAATCTATTTTACCTTGCCTGTACGCAGCGGAAATCTAGTGACGAACTTAATAAACTCACGTAATGTCCCAGCATGCAATGCCATACTGTGTTTATTACGTTTTTGCAACTGCCAAAGCCTAACAAATAACCTCTTTCGTTGTGCTGTTTTCCAATATGGTGACTCTTTGTTTTTATAAATGTTAACTGTGATTATTAGTGTTATTAATTAAAACTGGATGGAAATTTACATTCTGATTAAATCTATGATGTGCTCAAAGACAATTCAGAGCATGAGAGTAGTATTAACTCCAATATTGCATATTAAAAATGGCATATTTAATATGTTTTAAAAGTAACTAAAAAATGAGTTCGCACGCAGCACGCTGACGTGAGGGAAGTGAATTTCCACATACAAAACTTTTAAAACTCAAGCTCAGTGTAAAAACATACATTTATGCAAATTTTATTTAAATCTGAAAACATTGATTTTTTGGCTGTTCTGATGTTCCTGGTTTAATTTACATGCAATGTTAGGAATACAATTTTGCGCATTATAAGATTAGGGGAAGATCCAGTCAGGCTTAAAAGTAGGTTGCTGGGGATGAAACAAATACACCAACAAATGAATAACATGCTTTTCTAATGTAAAACCCCCATAAGACAACGTGTGTTTAGCCGATATACATTTTCTTTAATAACTCTGTAAACTCGGTAACTCAGTATTTATGCTAGAATGACGAGAGAGGGCTTAAAACTTTCGCTTCACTAATTCCCATCTTAATACATGCATTAAGTGTACGTCCGGGGCTTTTCTGACCCTTTCTGGGCCCAAAAACTCAAAATTTGAAAGAATAATCCCCAAAAAGGGGGTTTGGAGTTTTCCGATTGTTTTGCCCAACGAACTTGTCCAACTGATTATAGAAAGGAACGCCTCTACCAAATTTGTAGTAAATCGGACAAAAAATGTGACCGCTAGAGTGCATACACATACATATAATTTTGAACGACACCCCAAATTGTGTTCAGGAGGTCATGTTAGGAACTTCTATGGTGGTACCAGGCTTAAGTTTCACTGTGCGGGTGATGCCAATAGTTCACTTTCCATAGGAAATTCACTAATAATAAAACATGTTTTGTTTGATAACAAACGGAGGTAAGAAAAAAAAACCAAAGTAGGCTATACAAAGAGTTTTTATAACCATCCGTTATACCCTCCTACATCACACTTCAGGCTATACGATCAAGAAAATAATTAAAAGCTGGTGAGAGCAGAAGGTCAGAATCGCTGCCAGGCTGACAAAGAAAATGGTGCGGCCACTCAGAGTGGCCATACGACCTGAGAGGACTATGCAGGCGGGAATAAATACAAGCTGACATGAACTGGGAGTGGCCTTTCAAGCAAAGGGTTAAATATACCTTCAAACTAACTAGCTTAGAATTGAGTTATGATTACAAGCCACTTCCCCGAAAAAATGTGCGGATATAATCCTTATAACAGCTGTTTATTTAATTAAGAAAAAACACATGTGACATAAACCAAATAAAACTCTCCTCCATATGAACATGGGAATTGGAAGTCCCGTGGGGCAGAGCCCTGGTCCTAAATCAAAATTCTGGCTTCACAGCGACATAGAACGTGAAATTATCTTTTAAATCAAAAAAGAATTACCAAAATCGGTTATTAACTTCAAGGAGAGAGTGAACAAAAAGCAGGAATTTTTTTAATATGTAGACGAGCTACTCCTCCCTAAAAAATTGCTAATATAATCCTTATAACACCTGATTGTTGAATTAAGAAAAAACTAAATAAAAGCCTCCTCCATATGAATAACATGGGAACTTGGAAGTCCCGTGGGGCAGAGCCCTGGGGCCTTCGAAATTCTGGCTCAACAGTGACTTAGAACTTGAAATTACCTTTTTAATAGAAAAATAATCATCAAAATCGATTAAGTTTCAGGAAGCGAGTGAACAAAAAGCAGGAATTTTTTTATATGAAGATATCACAGTGCAACCACTCACTTTTCTTTTTGTCAGCTTTGCCGCCAGACTTGCGCTTGCGCTTGGCTGAGCCTTGAAAAGCTGCTTCGTCCTCAAGAACCTGAATGTCTTCGAAGCGAGTCAGCTGATCCCCAATGTTGCCAACTGTCATTGAATACCGACCTCGATGCTGGTCTTTCTTCAATGTTGGCAACCGTGTGAAGTATTCTTCTTCATATCTGAGGATTAGAAGATGTATGAGCTGTTTCTTCTCAATCAATCAATAGGCCTAAATATATCTTAAATGTCCATCATTAGTCGCTAACAAGTTAATCCTACATGGTGTTACACCAGCACTATGAAAATATACCCTTACAAGAAAGTAAAGGACTCTGTATTCTGTTTTACACATATTGTTGTATGATAAAGAGCAAGGACGAATTGCTTAGTTTTCTGCATATTGCAGCAGCTTTCAATATAATCCAAACCGTCTTATCCTGAAGCCATAATCTTCTACTTATATAAAGCTAGACGGGTTCACTCATTCACTGACATCAATTATGAGGCACTTCCCGTAATCTAACCCCCCTCAACATCATACTTGAAACTCATAATAGCGATGGATTTGAATTTATTTTTTGATTTATTTGGACTTTGGTTTTAAACACTAGAAGCGATAGGTAAAGTCCAAATAAATCAAAAAATAAATCATACTTGAATTAAAGCTCTTGACGAGAAACTGCCAGAAAAATTGCTAAAGGTTAACATTTTTGTAAAAAAAAAAAAACAGGAAAAAAACATAAGCCTACAAATACTTTATATGATGGCAGCAGTTTGTAATTTATTCTGAAATGTAAAACAAGCAAACTTAACTTGGCAGAGCATCACCTATTTTAACTTGTTTTGATGATGCTGTTACATTTGAGATTTCATAAACATTTTACTTTCTAAGGGCCGCTTCCCCCAAATACAGTTTAATTTAAACTTAAGTTTATGAGAAATACTGCTTTCCCAATGTGTTATAGATAGTTTAAACCTGTTTTATGTGAAACCTAAAGAGAACACTGTTAACCCATTGGCCTAGACATATGAGCTGGTCTCGTTCCTTACTTGTAATTTTTTAAACCTATGAATTGGAATAGAAATTTGTGTTTTTAAATGAATTAATCGTTTATTTTCATTAAAATACTGTTTTCATTCAGTTGTTAGAGTCACATTGGCACACACACATAGACATAAGTAAATACCCCCGTCGCAGCAAACCTGCATACTCAGCGAATTTCCAATGAATATATAACATAACACATTAAAAGACTTAACAGGATTCATAATAAATATATTCACAAACAAGCGATATTTAAAATATTAATTAATCTCCATAAGAATAACATTGGGGATGAGTACGGAGGTTTTCTGCAACAAGGCACACAAAATAATGGGTTTTTATGCAAATATCAATAGAACTCATCTTAGTGAAGTCACATACCAAGTTTCATCCATATACATTCATAAATAAGCGATATATTACATTTTAAGTATTTTCCATAAGAATAACATGGGGACCAAGTACCTAGGTTTGCTGCTACAGGAACCATAGGCAAAAAATTGTTTTTTTGTGCAAACAACAATAAACCACAACCAGATGAAGCCATATACCAAATTTTGTCAGTTAATGTTCATAAATAAGCGAGATATACAATTTTTCTTTTTCTCCATAAGAATAACATTAGACAACGTACTGTGTTTAGCAATTTCAATATCTCGGTAACCAATTGACGTATAACAATGATCAAAATACCAAATTGTTTGTTTTTTTAAGCTGAATTCAATGGTAAAAATTAAATTAAAAAATTAAAACACCATTCGTTCAAATTTTTATATATGTATTTATATATATATATTTATATATATATGTGTCCGTAAGCACGATAACTCTCGTAAAAAAGGTCCGATCTTAATGAAATTTGGTACAAACGTGTAAAGTACCATTTATTTGAACGAGTTCGAAAACCAGTCGAATCGCACCATCCGAAGGGGGGTTTTGTAGCCCAAAAATGGGTTTTTTGGGGTTTCCACATGTAATTTTTATTAAAATCAAATTTTAATTTTCACCACTGAATTCAGCATAAAAAAACAAACAATTTGGTATCCTGATCATTGCTCTACGTCAATTGGTTACTGAGATATTGAAAGTGCTAAACACAGTACGTTGTCTAATGTTATTCTTATGGAAAAAAAGAAAAATTGTATATCTCGCTTATTTATGAACATAAACTGACGAAATTTGGTATATAGCTTCATCTGGTTGTGGTTTATTGTTGTTTGCACAAAAAACAATTTTTCACCTATGGTTCCCGTAGCAGCAAACCTAGGTACTCGGTCCCCATGTTACTCTTATGGAAAATAATTAAAGTGTTATATATCGCTTATTTATGAATGTATATGGATGAAACATGGTATGTGACTTCACTTAGCTGAGTTCTATTGTTATTTTGCATAAAACCTATTATTTTGTGTTCCTTGTTGCAGCAAACCTGCTTACTCATCCCCAATGTTATTCTTATGGAGAATAATTAATATTTTAAATATCGCTTGTTTGTGAATATATTTCTTATGAATCCTGTTAAGTGGCTTAGTGTGTTATGTTATAATTCATTGGAAATTCACTGAGTATGCAGGTTTGCTGCGACAGGGGTATTTTTACATGTAAGCTCCTTTTAAAATTTAATTTTTTTATAAACTATATATATATATATAATATTTATTATTTTATACTGTATAAATTGAGCACTATAGTGATTTTGAGTTAAAGTCTACATTTATGTAATTTTTCTTAGGAAATTTAACGGTTTGTCAAGTGACAAATTTCAGGTAGGCCAATGGGTTAAAAGCATCGCAAAATGAGAATTTTTTTAAGATTTAAGCTTTTTAACACTTACTATGATTGTGTTACGGAGGGAGGGGGGAGGGGGTGTGCTCAGGTGTTACGGTATCTTTTGTAGGGGAGGGAGGGGGTTTGAAATGGTAAAAAAAAGTGTTACATGACACGTGTATAGCTAATCTACGACCCAAGGCTCGGTACTGTACTGACTTGTTCTTGACCCGCTGCTGCCGCGTGACCGTCTGCCGCAGCACATTGCCGTGAGCCACCTCGGCCGGCGTGTCCAGATACTCCTCTCGCAGCTCCTCCACCACCGAGCTGTGCAGTGCTCGCCTCCTCGCGCGCTCCACGGCCCGCTGGCGACGCCCGGCCGCACTCTCCTCCTCCTCTGGGGGACACACGCAACATTACAAACAAGTAGTTTTTTGTTGGGTTCTTTTCCGTTATACCTATTCCACTATTTAAAGTTATGTTAAATGTTTTTCCATTATCAATATAAAAAATATTTAATAGGCCACCTATTTAGGTCGATGAAGATGGTACTCTGCAATGTTGCACAATTTTCCTCAAATAGGTCCTTTCCTATGGAGTAAGGATAAATAAAGGCAAATTATTTACCAGAAACAGATAATTTGCATATATTTAGGATAACTGAATCTAACCTAACTCCACAAAGCGCTGCCAAAACTGCCAAACTTCAATTTATTATTGTAATTTGATATATTAAACTATATAATTTGTTCGCTTATCGCATAGACAGGGATAACGATAGATGATATAGTGAAACCGCTCCTAAAACAAGGATAGTGAAACAAGGATATCCTATTGTAAAATGACTAATCACAATTATTTTACAAGTTTTTGGAGAAAACCAATGTAAAAAGTGCAATTGGAATGGTGATATGCGTATAACGGGAGAAATTCCTCTACAAAGGATGATTTAACAGCTTTGCTGCGTTTGTTATGTTTAAACATGAAAATCTCATATAGTTCAATGTTGAGCGATGTCCCGCAGCGAATGCGTTAAAAGGCCTAGACAATATACTTGATGGAACATTGGAGACAGTGGCCATGTTGGATTTTTACTCCACAATAACTAATTAAATTTAATGCATGGTATCTTAATTTACTCGTGATCAAGAAACTGATTCATATCTCAAATTAAAGGTCTAACCAACCCAACCCAACCCAATCCAACCAAACCATTCATAACGTCTATTTTGCCTGTGAGTGACGTTTTCCATTAAATTTTACATTTCATAACAAAAATAAAAGCAACTTGTTATTTACTTGTTAACATTGTTTTGTCAAACAAAACAAACATAATTCATGAGCAAAATACACAATGTTACAGTAAACGCTCACTAATCCGGCACGTTCGGGATTTAAGCAGTGCCGGATTACTGAAAATGCCAGACGACTGAGCGCCGTTTAAAAATAGCCGTTATTGCAAGAATAGCGGAAACACTGCTAAAAATAGGGACTCATAAATAAATTCATTGGTTGGCATTGGTGTGTATTTTGTGTTTTATTATGTAATTATCTGTGTTTTCTTTGATTTCGGTAGTGTTGGAAAATTTTAAAAACCAAACAACATTTTACGCAGAAAATAGATTTACAGTATGATTGTTTAATATATACAGTGCAATTACTTCTACCAATCACCCGCTAACTACCGATTGCGCTTGAACTCTACCGAACGCGCCCAAATAACTTATACACTGTACAACCAAATTTTGTTAGAACCGTTACCGATACCGGATACCGTTGACCGATACCGGATTAATGAAAGTGCCGGACCATTAGATGCCGGATTAACAATCTTTTACTGTATCGTTAAAAAAAAAATGCTTGAAATAAAGTAAAAACACGTAGAGTGTAAACTGACATTGAAATTATCGCTGGTTAGCATGCAATCAGCTGGCCTGTTACAAAAATACCCCCTTTTTCTGGCGCGTAGGAGTACACAAATTCTTAGCAGGCATTTCAAATTAAGTTAAATACATAAAACAGCTATTATTCAGAAGTGTTAATACCCCAAGGTGAAATTTAGGATTGAAATCCAAGCCCGACCACGGTAGGAATTGTTTAGATCGGCACTCATTTTTTAGTATAATTGGTTGTTACATATTTTGCAGCACAAGATCCCCCGAGAAGAAGTATGTCAGTCGCATCTTTACTGCCTCCTGCCTACCTAACTTCTCCTTAGTACACATCAATATGTACCATGTCCCAATCATCGCAAACGTGCAGACTCCAAAGTCTTAATTAAATCTAATCTTATTTTGAACTGGGCTGAACACTTTGTTGTTCATGTAAAAAAATACTTCCATTCTAACCCTCACAAACTACAACAACAACGAAACTGACAAATAAAACATGGCAATGATGCACATCTCTACTACTGCAGGGAGAGGCAAAGTATAATTTGCAATACTTTGCACAATCTTCTGGCTCTAGTCTACAACAAACTGCTTTTAAGCCTACAACAGTATCTGAAGATTTCTAAATAAAAGACCTACATACTTTAATATAGTGTGTATCACATTACGATCAGACATTAACATTAATTTCCTGAATCATCTGTGGCATATTGTTTCACCATTAGGCAGATTCCTTTGCCAAATAAAGTGACACTCATGTTCCCAACTAAATAGATTTATTTATTAAGTTACTACCAAAGTCACATCTCACTATAACATCTACACTATTATGTTCAGTCGTCTCACCGTAATGCATGGGGGCCACTCTCGGCGGAACGTACACTCCAGATTTCTTCTCCGTCTTATTGCCAGAGGGAGCTTCATCTTCCTCTGACTCACTGCCACTACCGGCCATCTAAACACAACGTCTCAACAGTTTAACCAACTTAAGTTTTCTGATTGTAACCAATGCATAGATTTAAGATGTTATTCTGACTCCTTGTGGGCTGTCCCCGATTGGGATTGGGGTGAAGTCAGTGTGTGTACCCTGAAAGACAGGTTTTTATATACAATGTAGAACTAAGGAGTTTCAATTTTATAACTTAACCCATGCAAACACAATTTACAGGGGGTTAAGGGACTTGAAACTCACCCTGTTTATCAAATGTTAATGAAATCGATCAGGAAATAAGTGAGAAATGATAACAGGCCTACCGTGTTTATATAAGAGGAGAAAGTAAAATCTGAATGTTGACATATTCTTAGCCCTATTTCTGACCCTGAATTTTCTCAAAAATGTGGGTATAGCAATTTTTTAGAAATTTGGATTTTTCATGTTTTTTAACTTGGGCAATCATTTTTTTTACTAAACATGTTTTTTAAATGGAGATATCGTGGATTAGGATTACAAATCAAATGTTATAAAAATCGGCCCATTGATTTAGTGTCTAGATCTTTGCAAATCAAGACAAACAGATGGACAGATATCACTATAAAAATAACTTTTCTGGATTCAGAGAGCAAATGAATATTTCCACCAATAAATCAAATTTTGAAATGTTGACCCAAACAACACTTTCTCCACACGGTAGGCCCTACGAAAGTGAGAGAAAGTAAAAGCTGAATAATCTAAATAACTAATATTTTTAATCATTTAAAATTTTGTACCGGAATGTTTATGATTTAAATTTTATTTACTACGGAGGATCGGCCTAATCCAGACTCCGGATAGTCCAAACCTATGATCATAATTCTTTTGCAAATAAAAACTAAAAACTAAACTTAATGTTTTAGCGCTTTCAGTTTTCACGTGATTAGCACGCATTACACAAATAGTACAATACAGTACAGTAGCCTACTATAATTTATAACTTTCATTCAGCAGATAAATGTAAATACACATTGTCATAATTGTTCGCCATAGAGGCGGAATTGATGACTCATGCCCACCTCCAGGAAATCAGGATTTTCCAAAATCCAGACCAGCTGCTGCCATATTAGTACAGATTTCTGAGAGTCTACAGTACTTATTAAAGTTATTTTTAAACACTAAAACGAGAGACTTATCACAAGGACCATCATACCATCACAATCACTTATAACTTTACACATACATGTTTACCGAGTGGGGTGGCACTGTGGTACGCTTGTGCCTCTCGTTCAAGCAGTCCCGAACTGACCATAACTGAGTTGAGATTGTATGGGTTTTAGTCTCTTCACGGCAAATTCCAGAATGGTTTCCCAGAAGGGATGTACCTACCAAATTTGGTGGTAGCGAGGACTCTAGTCATAACCTAGATTAAAAAGACAATCTCCACAAAATTAATGGTTTGTTGAAAATTATCAATTTTTTTAGAAACCCCAAAGATACTAACATTGGTGGCCATATTTTCAGGATTGGCGCGGAAGTGCGTGGGATCGTTCTCGTTGCTGGCTCCTGTCAGGGCGGTTTTCACCAATTTCTCCATCATGTACTTAAGCTTTTGTTCCAAGGGTCGAACTCGTTCCAACACGGTTCTGATCTCTACTAGTCGCTCTGTGGGAAGCATAATATAATATTAAAATCATCCATGCTATTTTCCTCCTGGATCTATTGTATGAATTAAAAAATAAGGTTACAATAAGGATGAAAAATAATGTTTATAAGATTACTAGTTTCGGGACTAGTATTGTCCCATTATCATATTATATCACAGAAGTTAAAATACTGTCATCGTCTTGAGGTTTAAAACATATTCCATATTAAACATAAACTTGTACGTGACACAAAGAAACATTAAACATTTAAAAATTCATAATAAGTGTACACATTTATTCCCCATGTGTGGGCGGTTAAGCACAAAAGCAGACTGACTTGTTGGTCAGTCTGCTCTTGTTGGTTTACGTTAATGTATCAACAATATTACAATGTAAATAAGTGGAAAGGAAAAACAAGCGCAAAATACTGACCAATAGCAGGATCTTCTTCAATAGTCTTTCCATGAAGTTTTTTGGCAACAACGTAAACAGCATTTGCAATGTAATTTACCATCATTTGGTTCTTCACATCCAAAAGACTGACACCCTGAAAATAATCCAACCATAAGCAAATGCTTGAGCTATATGGAAAACTTTATTAAATTGCGTACATATACGTCCAACGTTCGCAAATTAATATTATAGTTAGCATATATATATATATATCTAATGCTTGGGAAGGGTTAACACATTCATGAAACTTACAGGAAGTGCTTGAATGTCTTGTCCGGAGCTTCACCCTGCATTTACCGCTTGGGAAGAGTTAAACAATTATACTTCTTTTATTGTATAACTCTGTTGAGCTTTATTGAAGAGAAGGCCAATATGACAGAGAAGATGTAATGCTGGATGTTCTTCATTCCTTTGGCTCTCTTTCTGTCATAAATAGCAATTTATCTTAAGGTTAAAAACACTCCAAAGTTCAGATTAAGTTGTACTTACTTCTTTAGTGTTTAGTTTCCCGCTTTTCACTTCCAGTTTCAAGTTATCCACCAGAGTGCCCAACTGGCTGCTTGACTCTTCAAGATCTTTTAACAATTTTGGTAACCCTTTATACAGGTTAGATTTTTCTTTAAAGTCCACATTTTCTTCTCCTTGAACCTACAAAAAATGGAAATCAATGAAATTTTGTGCATTTCAGGATTAAAGACAGGCAGAGATAAAAAAGTCAATTTTCTTTAAACATTTAGAGATAGGCCCTACCTACCTGTATAGGGCCTATTAGGAAGGGAGATGTAAAATTGAACTTATTATTCAAAAGAATAAAACTCTTTGGGGGTTTGAGTCTAATACTCAATTTTTTACAGAAGGAGTACGTTTTGTAAACATCTACGGATCACAGATGCTTAGGTCTACCAAATTTCATTAATAATTAATATACAAGGTATTACATTTTATTTGTGGTCTTCAGTGCTTCACAGAGCACAGTTTTTCCGTGGCAGTTGCCCTATGTCTGTCCGACTACGGTAATAGCTTCTTCCCTATAGAGGAAATTCGCTAAAATCATACCTCTCATGAACTGTATATAGAAAACCAGGAAGATCTAGTAATGTTACAACAAACATATCAAACAACTTTTCTGGGAGTGGTATTGGACAATCAGTTGAGGTGGGACGAGCAGATCATAAGTCTCGAAAGGAAACTCTCCAAAAGCCTATTCATTATCAGAAATGTAAACAGGTTCAATAATATTAATCTCAGTAGAATGGTATATTACAGCCTCTTTGAGACCCACATCACTTACTCTGTTGTGCTTTGGGGAGCAGGAATAGGGAATTTAGAACAAATATTTCTCTGGCAAAAAAAAAGGCTATAAGGTCATTAGCTAAACTTGCACTTCAAGCACACTGTAGGGATACATTTAGATGTATAAATATTTTAACTGTACCAAACCTTTTTATTTTAGAATCAATCAGTTATATAAAACTGAACAAATTACCTGAAATAGACAATAGTAATCTGAACAAGCATAATTATAATACTTATAAATAAGACCTCTTTCGCACAATAGCATAAGTTAACCATTTTTGAAAATAAATCTGAATATTTAGGTATAAAACTGTACCAGGCTTTGCCAAATTCAATCAAAATAATACAATTTTCAAAATTTAAGGTCAAATTTAAAATAATCTTGATAAGTCATAGTTTGTATACGATAGAAGAGTATTGGGAAACTTGTAAATCCCTTCCTTGAACCCTCCCCTCCTAGTTGGAAGGAGAGTGGTAGAAGACGTGACCAGAAATTGGAACGTGATTACAGATCCTACGCCCTTAGAGGACACGGGACGACGAAGTTAAGTCAAGTAAGTCAAAGATACCTATTTACTTTGAATTAGGCCTACATGGTTTGCTCATAAACGAAAAAATCACAAATTTACATTTTTAACTAGTAGGCTGTATACCCTACTTGTTTTGGATTTAAAGTTTTTTTTACATATAAATGACTAGCCGCCATCGTACCTGGTTTCACCCAGGCGTAAAAACCTGTGGTGTGTCCTGCAACCTGTGGTTAACTAAGTTACTACGAATCATGATCAGCTGTTTGAATTTTTAACAGCTCAAACTAAAGTGAATGCTTATAAGAAATATACTGTCTGGTTTGGAACTTTGACTGGTACTTTGATATTATACGGATGCCACCCTTATACAGCGCGCTGCGGCAGTTATGTTAGGATGGGTTATCATAAAAATGATTATAGGACTTTCCTTGTTTCGTTACAAATCGAATGATACCTGATGAGTCATACTTCCGGCCACCAAACCCCCTCCAAATAGGCCAAGGTCAGGTCGTTGACCGGAGCGCGCGCATCACCTGTCACCGCCTGTATCTGGGTCAGTGTCATGAGTGATTTATTGCCGTGCACTACGTTACATTTGTTTTCATAATGAGTGACGTTCTTTTGGTGTGGGATTTACCTCGAAATGAAGAGGAAACCGTACGTATTTTCATGATAACCCATCCTAACATAACTGCCGCAGCGCGGCAATATTTGGCGGAGTACATGTGGCGATCGGGTGTGGCTGCTAGCGGCGGCGACGCATTCAACACGATCCTAGCGGACATCGCTGCCTTTTGGGAGGCACAACACAAAGACCGCTCATCAGAATGATGTAAAATTTTTACAGTAAGTCAATAAAAGTACGTTTTTTCGAATTATGTAGTTATCCGGTACTTTGGTATTATACGGATGCCACCCTTATACAGCGCGCTGCGGCAGTTATGTTAGGATGGGTTATCATAAAAATGATTGTAGGACTTTCCTTGTTTCGTTACAAATCGAATGATACCTGATGAGTCATACTTTAGGCCGCCAAACCCCCTCCAAATAGGCCAAGGTCAGGTCGTTGACCGGAGCGCGCGCATCACCTGTCACCGCCTGTATCTGGGTCAGTGTCATGAGTGATTTACTGCCGTCACTACGTAACATTTGTTTTCATAATGAGTGACGTTCTTTTGGTGTGGGATTTACCTCGAAATGAAGAGGAAACCGTACGTATTTTTATGATAACCCATCCTAACATAACTATATTTGGCGGAGTACATGTGGCGAGGCTGCTAGCGGCGGCGACACATTCAACACGATCCTAGCGGACATCGCTGTCTTTTGGGAGGCACAACACAAAGACCGCTCATCAGAATGATGTAAAATTTGTACAGTAAGTCAATAAAAGTTCGTTTTTTCGAATTATGTAGTTATCCTTTGTATCCCGTAAAAATGTAACCTCCAAAAATAGCGGCATCCGTATAATACCAAAGTACCAGTTATCCTTTGTATCCGGTAAAAATTTAACCTCCAAAAATAGTGGCATCCGTATAATACCAAAGTACCCTTTGACTCCCCATGGGGCGGAGCAAAATGGGAATTTCTTAAATTCCTTTCTTAGTGGTTACCTACATTAAGAAATAAGTATACATGCCAAATTTTATGGTTGAAGGTGTAGATGTTTGACCTGGGGGATGATTGAAGCAGGGCAATTGCCATTTTTACGAGTAAAATTATATAAACTCTGTGTAAATGCCGGAAATTCACATACCGCATGGCCATGGTGCATCTACCAGAGGTACTGCAAGAGAGATAGTGAATATACCCCCACCAGTATTCCCATCCAACAATTGTGCAGAGTCAAGTAAAAATATAACATAGACTGTGATGTCATTAATGACATGTAGCATCCAATAGGCCTAGTCTTGTTTTGACAAATGGGAGCTTCGTTAAGTTACAAATAGATGGTGGACACCACTTACCATAAGTCACTGATCTACTGAAAATTTTGTTTATTAGACCTACCTACAATTATTATAGATACTGTGACTAAGACATGAGATGTGGGAAAGCCATTGATGAACATGCACAAACCAGACGCCGAGCACCTTGGCCTGATCTGAGCCATACCTTACAATACTTTCACCGAAGTGGTTTAGGTTTAGGGGCCGGGTTACCTGTGAGACTTGGGGTTAACTTTACTGGACTGTTAATTGTGCAGAAAGAAGGCCTAAAATTATTTGAAATTTATAATTTACATTATATATCCAATGATAATATGTAACGTCTAACAACTTGTCTTTTATTTTACCTACTTACCTCTCTGGAAACAGGAACCATTATATCTACTATAGCTTTGTAGTTTTCAAATAACAAAATCTAAATGAATTTTAAATCACTTAAGGTGTTTCAATAAACTCACACCACTAACACAAAGGATATCTGGATATATTTTAATACATGACAAGAGACATCACCGAACACCATCATAACACTATCGCATACATAACCTAAATCAAATCATAATAACAAAAATGTGGAGTGGACGAGTGTACTAACTGTCGTCTGTCGTCACTCGTCAGCTGTATGAGACTTCATTCAATCGTTAACATGTCAATCCAGCAGGTTGGCCAACGATATTTTCCAAAACTACCCTAGTCCTCAGTAATCAAGAATCACGAATCAAGATCGTTTATTGTATGATAAAACTATATACATAGCATGGACAATCGTCAACATTGTTACTCAGTAACAAAAGATTTAAAATAAAATAAACTACTGCTCTAACTAAACATTAACATTGTCAGTAAAATACTCCTGGACGCTTTACCAACCAAAAATGACCTAAGCCTGCCCCTGAACCTTTTAACGTCTGACTCTGATTTTATGTGTAAAGGAAGTGAATTGAACAGTTTTATGATGTTGAAGTATGAGTGTTTTTCAAAAGAAGCAGTGTTGTGATGGGGAATAAGAAGCAGCGTTGTGTTGGGGAATAAGAAGCAGTGTTGTGATGGGGAATAAGAAAGCAGTGTTGTGATGGGGAATGGTTAGTGTAGATGAAGGAAGCATGGCTGAGATTGTAGTGCCTAATGTTACTAAAATAAAATAAGTGTTTGTTTTTAACGAAGAATGAGAGACACTGAAAAATATATAAGCAAGAAAATGTGAGTAGATTGTTGACTGTAAAAATTCCTTTACATGAAACACTTTTTTCATACCAAAGACCAATCTAATTGTTCTTTTTTGTAAACGGAAAATGGCTTTTGTTTTTATGGTCTCAGCACCCCAAATCGCAAGCCATAAAATTAACCCCAAGGTTAGCCATAAAATTAAAACTCTCTAATTAAGTCATACATTGGTATGTAGCGGGGCCGGATTTAGGGGGCCCTAAGCCCCTTGTCTTGTTGCCATACAGATCCAAGTTGGTGACCTTTTTTCTCTTTTGCCTGTATCGGGCTTTCCATGTTTTGCATATATGGTTCTGTGTGGTGCGGGCCCCTGGACGTGTACCGATGTAACTTATGCCATAGACTAACTATGATCAAATCCACCTCCAGGGCTTCGCCCCCCTGGCCTTTAAAGTTCCAATATTAATCTTCTGAAGTTATTTTGTTTAGGCAGTCAGCTGAGTATAATATAATATTTTCAAAACGTCTGGTTCGACGCCCTACGCCTACTAGATCCCCGTGCGAAGAACGGGTCACCCGCCAGTATTCATTAATATGGTAAAAAGTGTTTTGCAAAAAATACCTGCCTATTTAGGCGTATATATTGTAAAACAAAATTAAATAAATAACTATAAAAGGGAAGTATTAATTTCGAGAAGTTAGTCTATGTAATATGCATCTACAAGGACTTAGCTCAATACTACTTATTTTTCATAGCAAGAAGGGAAATCAAAGGGAAAACTAGTTTTATTAATACTATCCATTCTACATCACTGCCCAGGAAAATCCTTGAGGATGCTGATCTAACAGGACGTCTGCTTCTCGGTTGATTAAACCATTTAGATTGTTTTGACACGTCATTTTATTTCCTAGTGATTAAGGTGTACTATTTGTTTGCTGAGCTTGCATTAATTTTAAGAAGAAACTATAATAGGTGTGCGTTTATATGGGGTTTTGTTTGTGAAGTGAAGGCATTTCTATTAAGAGTGAATATTGCCGTGGTTTCAACTGTTGATCGATCTGCCAAATGTTTAACCTCGACTGAAATAGCTGTGGAAAGTATATAAATTCCTGTGTTTGAATACAATTTAAACGCTTGGTGATTTATATCTGATTATTCGTTTATAATATAGAGTATAATTTTAAGAGGTCACTTTTTTGGGCCTTAATTCGATGTCCGAGTTCAAGAACTGGGTGTAACCTGAGGCATAGGTTGTGAAAACGGACTGAGAATGTCTTCTAAAGCCCTCGGAAGTTGTGAGGTAAGTTTCCTATATTTAGGTTATTATTGAATCTATTCATAGCTTATTGAGTACAAGTAGTGAGACCCTTCATGTACTCTGGTTTATTTTTGAGTGACAATTATTCCAGATGTGATAAATAGCCTAATCCTTTTAGTTTTCCTGCTTGCTCAGTTTTAATGATTTTATTACAACTTAATCTTATTGATCTTTTGTAAATGGAAATAGAGGACAATGTTCAAAACTTCTCCAAAGTACTCTCCACACTAAATTATGCCCAAGATTAGCGTATCCTATCCCTAGCTAGACCCTAACTCTTGTCAGGAATTGCTATTATCGGCAGATCAGAAATGACTGAGAAAACTAAGTGAAAGCTAGAGAGAATAAAATTAGCCTAAAGATTAAAAGAAAAATAAGAATACCAACTTAGTCTTTGTACGCCCTATATAAATTGATGTGTGAAACTATAAATTGCAGGATCATGAGCATAAGCTTCATAACCTTCTAACTTTTATGTGCAAAAGCATTACAGGTCACAAAGAGATAATAGTGAAATTGCCCGGTTAAATTAATCTAACCTAATATTCAGCCTATACTTACCTAATTTTTCTTTGTTGTTAATTTGATTTTATCCCGGTAGATAAGTTCATTACATTCTGTATGTGTAATACATAAGTTAACTTATGTACTTATAGCTTATAGGTATTATTAATAGGCTTAGTAATGGCATAAGGCCTATGATTGATTTTGCAACATGCATACACTAAATAGGATTTCTTCCAAAACTGAATTCTTAGCAAAATATTTGGAATAATGCCCTGGTTCCAGAAATTATACGTCCATCTTTAAGAATTTGTATCTAAGAGTGAAGTTTTATACAGTAAATTTAGATAGAAACTTGTTGTAAACTTGTCTAATTATTAACATGTTTAGTTAATGCTTAGTAACAAATTACTATAGGCGTTTTTTCAAAATAATCCTCAGTCATAGTTGCGTAGAACATTTAAACTTGGTGACCTTTGAGTTATTGTAGGCCTACAATTTTTTAAATCTCAACTAAACGTTACCATAGGCTATTGACCTGTGCGGTAAAGTAAAGTCAGTGAGGTGCCGTAACGGCATTAGTCACATGTACAAGCCAGAGGTGACCGCTCATGATCTTACAAGAGTCGGCCGGGGCCGGGACTCCTGTAATAGTTTTAATTTTAATAACACATAATGATTATTATTAGGCTTATAATTGTTAAAAATGTTATAGACTTAATTGTAAAAATTATTATTATCTTTGTTTAAAATAGGCCTAATTATTACTTTAAACTTTTAATCAACTTCCTCAATTCAAAGAGCTACAGTAACTTTTATGGCATTCCCTGCCTGCAGACTTATGGTGAAAAGATTCACAGTGATAGGTAAATAATAAGTAGCTTACAGATAAAATTGTGAACTTCCAGACTCCCCAGAAGTTACATGTGTTTGACAGTAGTAAAATAAGTGTCATAGGCTAACTCAAAACGGGATTTCATAGGTTCAGATAAAGGTAGATGTTCTTATTTAAATCTTATTAGCTTGAAATCTCTTTATCCATTTTACTTCTCCATGTTGAAAAAACGTATAACTTTTGTTCATTATTATCATCTTAAAAGAGCTTACAATGATAATGTTGAACAACGTCGATTGACACTGTTGATTTTTAAAGGGATGCGGATGCACGTGTCACCGTTGTGGGGACTCAGCCAATCTCCACCTCCACGTGGAGATAGAGAACCTGAAGCAACGGCTGTTGGAACGGGAGCATCACATCGTCAAGATGGAGACTAACTTCCTCAAGGAGGCCGAGAAGTTTCCCAACGGCGAGATGGCGGCTCTGACTGACGAACTGCTTGTCTGGCAGGACAAATACTCGAGGTATACTTACACTGTGTTTCAATTAGTTTAAGCAGAAATGCATCAGGTTCAGTTATGGGTCGTGTTTGAAAGCGCTTGGCCTACAAGGACCATTTATGATTAAATACTTAAAAACAGAGTAGGTATATCTAGTGATGTGGACTGGGTAAATACCCAAAAGTGGGTACATGGTTACCGCACTCATTTAACTTCTGAATAAGATCGAGATAAATACCCGGACTGGGTATTTACTACTTTGAGGGTCTTTTGGAGAGATTAATAAATGTTTTTATTTTGGAAGAAAATTATTGAAATTCAATTAGGCTACCTTGTTATTTTTGTCTGTATTTGTCCAATTATAAAATTGCATATTTTTAAATTTGTACCTATAGAATGTCTCGTATTTGTACCCAGTTCCTTCACAGTTTGGCAGTGGTGTGGTTTGTAAGCTTGACAGGTCTTTTTACAACAATTTCCTTGTTATTATTTATTTATTTGCAAAATAATTAATAATTGTAATCAATGAAATATCCTCAAATGTTATACATTGATAATAACATGGGTAGTAAGGATAGATATAAATTACATTTGGGGTTTTCATGTAAAATATTATAAATACCTAAAATCCCAAATATTTATGAATTTTGGGTATTTACCTGTGAGTAATTACCCAAGGTAATCTCCCCGAGTTTTAAATACTCGTGTATTTTACATCACTAGGTATATCTAAAATCAAGAATCAAGAATTTGTATTTGTCATGTTACTATACAAGTAGCATTGACAATAGTCTGTTTTTACAAATAACAAAGATACAAAATGGAGAAATTAATTACTGTACATAAAAATAAAAAAATAAAACAGCTTATAACTAAACGTTACTCTTGTCAGTTAAAATCTCCTGGACGCGGCAGACTACTACTCTTAGAACAAATTGGCCTCTCTATCTTCTCACATGTGACTCTAATTTCATATGTAAGGGTAGTAAATTACAAATTTTACTTTAGTGAAGAACGACTAACTGTTTGAATAAAGGTGGTGTTGTGTTGAGGTGTGGATAATGTAGTCGACTGGTTTTAAAAAAATGAAACAGTTGCTTATTTTTTTATGTAAAAATAAAGACTTTCATAAATTTAACGTATAGGCAGGCCCCTAAGCAAAAAACGTTATTAGGTTATTTCCGGAAAACACTATATATATGAATCAGTCTCCTTCATGGAACAAACTGTCATAATTACCAGTTCTTTTTTTAGGCGAAAAATCATTGTTGATTTTGTGGACTTGGCTCCCCCCCATATTGGAATGCCATAACTAAGATGAGGATTCAGACACCCGAAGTAGGCAGTTTAAAGATCACTGGAATCTTAAGACATATAGGGAATGGTGTAGATGTTAACAGTAGGTACACCTAGCAGGGATTTTCTAAACTTTTAAATGTATAATCAGTAAAAACTGGTATAAAAAGCCACATCTACCTAAACAACGTAAGGTAATTTAGGCCTGATCTTTCTCGTACACTATGTACAGCACTATCTACTAGTTTTGCAGATGATACTTCACTTATTCTCAAAGAGCATTCACCAAATGTATTGATAAATTTTATAAATACAACACTAAAGGAATTATATGAGTGGTTTGCCAACCATGGACTGCTTTTGAATCTTAATAAAACAACAACAATCCTCTTTAAAGCATCTAATAGAGCGACAGATGACTAATTCAGAATTAAATGTCAATGAACACCATAAAGTTTTAGGTATAAATTTTTGATAAAAACTTGAATTGGAAAAGGCACATTCAGCTTCTAAAAAAAATTGAACTCTCTCAGATTTGCACTTGCAATTTTATCAGATTCCACATCAATAGATACGGGAAAAGTTGTTTATTTTGCTTATATTCATTCAGTAATTAAACACGGGGTTATTCTTTGGGGTTCTGCTTCGGATTCTTCAGATGTTTTTAAAGCTCAAAAAAGTATTGTCCGATCAATGGTTAAAGCAAACAAACGTCAAAGTTGTAAACCTATATTCAAAATAAACGGTATCAGGAAACTGACACATACTTTCTCCCTTTTAGCCCAACTTTAATGAATAAATTACTTTTTATTTACTAAATATAGAATACAAAGCACGGTCGAATGTACAGAAAATCTTGTGAACAAGTTGTTTTAAAAAACATCCACCCAAATCCCTGCTTTGGAGGCACTACAGAATCAATTGCTACACTTGTGGTTTAAAGAGGGGAAATGCCCCCTATTCCCCCCCAGGGTTATTAAGGGGCAACATATTTCGAATTAACTCTGTTGGTCAATGCTAAATTGACAAGCATATCAAGTTTGAATTAAATTGATCAGTAAATAAGAGAGAAATAGTAATTTTTGTATTCCCCATAAGAATAACATTGGACAACGTACTGCGTTTACCGCTAAATGAAAATTTCAATTTTCTCCGAAACCAGCAATCGTAGAATAGTAATTCAAAATACCAAATTATTTAGTTTTTTGAGCTCTTTTTAATGGTGAATAGTATTATTTTTTATATTTATGTATTTTTATGAAAAATCAAAAAAATTGAATTTTTGATGTTTTAAGTCCTGTAATTTCTGAACCCGAATTTTTACAGCAATGCGGGTGGTGTCATTTTGTTGGAAAACTAAAGTTCTACAAACGACTAAAATTTAATCAAAATCGTTAGAGCCGTTTTTGAGAAATTTGGATTTTTCATGTTTTTTGGCAGTTTTTGGGGGATAATTACCCTTAAAAATCAAAAATTCAAAAAAATGAAAAAAACGCCTGGAGATATCGTGGATTAGTACCTACATACCAAATTTCATCAAAATCGGCCCATTGGTTAGGGCTCTAGCTCTGTACACATCCACACAGACACACGGACACACACACACACACACACAGACAGACATCACGTAAAAACCACTTTTTTGGGTTCAGGGAGCACCAAAACGAATATTTCCACTAACAACTCAAATTCGAAAATTTTGACGAAAACAATACTTTCTCCATATACTATGTATAGGGGGAGAAAGTAAAACTGGAAATGTTGACTCTTCCTTGCATTTATATCTTGGAATTGGCATACTTTGTAGTTAAGAATCCAGATATTTTTGATGAATTTAAATCAAATAGTAAATGCAAAACTAGATGCAAATATTTATACAACTATCCTATCCATAGATTATCTCTTTTTCAAAAAAGCCCATTGTACATGGCTCTAAAGGTTTTCAACTGTATCCCTCTGGAAATGAGGAATCAAACTCCAAACCTAATGCTATCAAAATTTAAACAATTTCTCATTGAAAAAGCTTATTACAGGGTTTCAGATTACTTGGTTGAAAATCCTGTTGGACGAGTTAAGTAGTTTGGGGCCTGTATAGGCACTTAAGCTCCAGCACATTTTGTTTTTGTTTGTGTTTTTTAACACTGGTTGAACTTTCATTATGTTATATTAAATGGATTGTATATTACTATAGTATGTAAACTGTTATACATTTTATGTTATGAAAGTATTTGTAATCATGCACGAATCTGGACAAAGCACCGGTTTGCACTATCCTGTGCTAATAAATTGATTTGATTTGATTTGACTATGTTGCGTTGGTCAAACTACTATGCTGAATTTTGCCCATTGGACCTGATCTTCTTAGCGTTTGTGTATCCGTTGTTAATATTTTATCTAGGCCTATCTTATTTTTCTTTAGAAAAACTTTATAAAAACTATTAAATTTAAAGTCAAAACCTATAAAAAATCTAAGAATATACGATATAAAAGTTTGTACGTACCGTATCTATAAGTTGGCTATAAGTTATTAGTCTAATATCAATATGCTATTTGTTTTCCTTGTTTTCTCTCATCTCCACATCTTAAAGATCATTAATACTAATCTTGCATCAGTTGTCATTTTGGTTTAATCTATATTTGTTTACAATTGTTATTAGCGAATTTCCCCTATAGGGAAGAAGCTATTACCGTAGTCGGCATGGTAAGACCTAGGCTCGGGACCATGATAACTTTTCGTTTTGAGGTCTCCAGACCCCAAAAGCACCATTCGTTCGAAACTGTATATATATATCCAGTCCAAAAAAGGACTGACAAAAAGGTGCTTGTGTTATTGTCTTATATACATATATATGTGTGTGTGTGTGTGTGTGTGTCCGTGAGCACGATAACTCGTAAAAATGATCACATTTTGATGAAATTTGGTATAAGCAACATTTTATTACTTGAAGTTCGAAAACTAGCCAGACCGCTCCACCTGAAGAGGTATTTTGGGGGGGTTTTGTACCCCAAATAATTGAATGCTATGTCTCCCTTAATTATGAACATAATTTAATACAAACTGGTATATGACTTCACCTAGTTGAGTTATATTGATATTAGCATAAAAACCCATTTATTGTGTTCGTTGATGTAGCAAACCTGCGAGAATAATTGGAGAATAATTAAAATTGTATATATCGCTTATTTGTGAATACATTTTTATGAAACTTGGTAAGTGGCTTTATGAAGTGTTAAGACATTTATATCTCCATTGGAAATTCACTGAGTATGCAGGTTTGCTGCGGCGGGGGTATTTAAAAACCATATTGTATTAGTATTGAAGCTTGAGAATTTAGTTTCCATAGAGCTGAAGAGGTGCATTGTCGTATCAGCAAACCTCTCCTCACAAGTGCTGCCTAGTCGGATGTTTTTAAAACTATGAGAAACTTTGGTCTATTTCGGCCGCACAGCTCTGTTGATGGTCTGAGGCAGTAGAAAGCGACGTAGCCGCAGAAAACGTGTTAGAAGAGTTTGGTACACTTGTACATTTGATTTAGGCCTAACAGGTAATTTTTAATGGAAATTGAGTTGGTAGTCAAAAAAGTTGCTTTGAGAGCAGTTCTTTTTTTTGTTATTGATGTCTTCCAACTTATCCGTTACTCTAAATGGAGACCTAGGTAACGCTTTTCGTTACATTGAGGAATTCTGGTGTTGTTCATATATACAAGAAGGCCCAGACCATTCCTTGGTGTGAATGTGACATGTGAAGATTTTGATTTGCCAATCTTTTAAACAATTTATTAACCCTTTGCGATCGGAAGGCCAGCAGGAGTGGCCACAACGCAGTCGGAATTCTTTCCGTACTAACTTGGTTCCGACGGTCGGACGGCCAGCTGTACTGGCCAAGTCCCACTCCGCGTCACCTCGGCATTTATCATGGCGGCTCGCTCCCCACAGCTCGGAATTATTTTCACTGAAAACCTTCAATGTTAACATAGGGGATTTAAATTTGAATAAAACGTCTCTCAATTCGTATGATCTTTAACGATCGTCCATTATTACTTAGTTAAATATACGGGGGGGAAAAAACATAACCCCATTCTTACTAATAAATGTTTAAACGGGATAAAACCATTTTATTGTAGGCCTAATTATGATATAAGTGTAGGCCTATACATAAACGTACAAGTGTTCTTATAATCATGTACATTAAAACTTAAAACTTAATTAAAACTACAAATAAACACAAATCTCTCGAGAAAATCACCAAAACACAGTTAAAGTCACATAAAACTGAACCAAAACAATGATGATTATGACAGCACTTGTGCCAGAAGAACAGGTGTTTATTTTAGTTGTTTCCACCACAATTCTTACGATATAATGTTGCAAGCCTGCTGATCGTTTAGTTTAACAATTCCTCACTAGGTTGCAGCACTCTACAGGCATCATACCACAGTTGGAATATTACAAACGAAAACATTGTTGTCGGCCAGTCCTGCTGGACGCCCGAGCGTTCGTAGGATTTCATGTTGGCTAGAACCGCTAGCCGTCCGATCGCAAAGGACAACTGCTGTGGAAAAAACCCCGACTTCCGCGCGCTAATGGCGGCGGCCAGTAGAGCTGGCCGCGCGACCGTTGAGGAATAGCAGCAAATATTCATTCCGATCGCAAAGGGTTAAAATGTTAATGTGGTTTTGGAGATAGTTACACGCTTCAGCGGGGACTTCCGATGTATTTAAAGAAAATTGTTTTAATCAGGGGACTGTATACTCGCTGAAACAGAACAGACTAGTAGAGTTTAGGGGTTTCAAACGCAATATCAGACAGGTTATAGCAAACTGTGCAGTGATAGGATCATGGTTGTGTTTGTAGAGTTTGATAAGATTCAAGCAATAACGGTTTCTGGTTTAATCAAAAACCATTATATCTAGGACACTGATAGCTTGTGTTTGTTAATTACCAAGATAAACTGTAATAGTAGTAGGCCAACTGATAAAATTGTGATTTTACAATCAAAATCTACATGGTGGCGTAACGATTAAAGCACATTGTTTTATTATTTTTTAATATTGTCTTATCCATCCAAATTGTATTAATCTTAAGTAGCAACAATTAACAATGACTGTTCGGTATTCAGCTATCAACAGTTTATCACCCCATCAAAAAGACTGAAACATCGTTTCATTAAAGATGAGCCATGAGAAAACTTTATTGAAAAATTACAGAAGTTTTCATAACTATATTTTACTTTTTTGTATTTCATATGTAAATGTATCAATTTATTAAAATAATAGACCTAATTGAAAATTTATTGATCTTTTATTGCTCCACCAGTTAATTTAGATTGAAGCTAATTCATTTTTTAGATATTTAATATCTTTTTATCAGTCATATCTTTTGTAAAACTTTAAAGTTTGCGTAGTTATTTGATAAAGGTTATGAATATGAATCTTGTTCTTAGATGACATTTCTTAAAATCACTTCCATAAATATTCTTAAGGAATATTGAGTAACTAGTGGGACAGTAAAAAGGAAAGAAAGGAGATAGTAAAGGATTATTTCACTACCTTATTATTATTTAAACTAACTGTTTACCCGTCCTTTGTACGGGTTGTATGTCTAAATAATTGATGAATTTGAAAATAATAACAACCGAATTAATTTTACAATATTTAAATTACATTTTACATTTGTTAAGTACAATTAAATAAAAATTAACGAAATATACTGGCAGATAATGCAGGTACTGTTACTGAGTTGAGGAATACTGTCGGGTAGTGAATGGCGTGGTCCTGGTTAAAAGGACGGTGTTAACAAATTGACACACCCGTTCCTCGCTTTGGAAGAGATACATCACCTTTGTGTTGATCTCTGTTGGTCTATGGTGGACGTGAGGATGGCACACGGCACTTTAGAAATTAATTTGGTTATGAACCTCAGGAAAAAAACTGTCAATCAGTAGTTCCTGTTATTCATCGATTGAACAGAGTGAAGGAGGGATGTTTATATATACCACCTGTTTTCCAATGTCCTGTTCCCAACTTTTAATAGGACTTAATACAACTCATAAACCCTTTAATCTTATCGAAAAATAATTTTCAAATTTACTGTTAAGTTGAGACACTCAGTAGTTGGCTACATGAAAGATCTATTTAGAGAGGTATAGGTCTCGTCCTCCCATGACTTAAGCACTCAAAGTGTCTGTATGAAATCTATAGCGAGAACAACACCATGACTCCCCATTATGGGCCATGTTGTTTTTGCTGATGTCCTTTAAAGTACAGTACCAAATTTCAGCTCTATTGGTTGAGTAGTTTGTGATGATTATATTAAAGCTCAGTGGGGCAGAACCCTGAAGTATTTTTATCTGCTTTTTTTGCTACCGAATTTCATCTCCATCAGTCCAGTAGCAGGTGCAAGATTGTTAAAATAAGAATTCTGAAGGTTCGGGGGTGGGGCCCTAAAACACGTTCTTAACGGGAATAGGCTTGTGTTTATTCTGATATATTAGGTACGTTCCTACCGAATTCAACTTAAAAGGTCCAAACTAATGCTCATAAGATTGCCAGCAATAAAAGTAAATTAGGACAGAGTCGGGTACGATTTTGTTTCAAACCTAGCCTTATTGTACATCTGCAGAATAAGGGGAACCACTATGCAAAATTTCACCTTCTTAGACATTGTAATTTTTTAGTTACAGTGATCACAATGTGAGCGAGTGAATGTGTCTGAAAAATATAGATTTAGATAATATGTCCACTCTGTATACTTCTGTTATTTATTACCAATCTTCACTCAGTGTTTTAAATGAGAACTACAACAGCTGATTATGGAATAAATATTCTTAAGAAATCAACTGGTTTAGTATAAATAAATGCTTTGTCCATAACCATAAGATGGTATCTTGAAAATCCCGTGGGGTGTAGCCTTGAGGTGAATTCAAAATAATTAAATAGCTTATAATCTTCTAACGTACATTTAGAACATAGAAACAACGTTTCATCTAAATCAGTTCACCCGTTTCCCTGGGAAAAGCGAATAAAAACGATCAAAACCGCGTGAAAACACATTTTGAAGTGGAAGCCATTATTTTTCCAAAAGGCGTATGACAGTTTAAAGTAGCCAGAAACCTTCTCACGAATCTATAAAACAAAGAAACAAAGATTCATCAAAATCAGTGCTCCCGTTTTCCCGAGAATAACAAACAAAAACATTTTCTTGAGTGTTACCGAAGGACAGACAGACGGACAGAAATTGAGATAAGACTTGTTTTGGCCCCCCTAGGGTGTAAAATGAGAAAATATACAAAAATGTCGTAATTCCAAGCAATGTACAGAAAAACCTTAATTTTTTTATATATATATCCTCACTGTATACTTATGTCATTTATTACCTATCTTCACTCAACGTTTTAAATAAGAACTACATCTGTTTATAGAATAACTATTCTTAAGTCATCATCTGGTTCAATATAAATAAATACTTTGTGCACAGGATCTTTAAAAACCCGTGGGGCAATTCCTAAGGTGATTTCCAAAAATCCAATTAACCTAAAACCTTGTGGCGCACATATAGAACACAGAAAAAAAGTTTCATCGAAAACAGTGCACCCGTTTCCCTGTGAAAAGCGAACTTAACCAAAATTGCACAAAATCACGTTTTTGAGCGGCTGCCATTGTTTTTCCAAAAGGCATATGCCAGTTTAAAGTGGCCTAAAACCTTCTCACGCATGTATAGAACAAAGAAACAAAGTTTCATCAATGATAGTGCACCCGTTTTCTCGTAAAACGCGAACAAAAACCCGTCTGAGCGTTACCAACAAACAGACAGATGACACACAGACAGACAGAAATTGAGATAAGACTTGTTTTGGCTTCCCTAGGGTATAAAACGTGAAAATATGCAAAAATGTCATAATTCCAAGCAATGTACAGACAAAACTCTAATTTTATTTAAAAGTTAAAGGATCTTAATTATTGTGCATAATTCTTTACTGCTGTTTACAAGAATATTTGATTAGATACCAAGTCCCCCTTAATCAGACATTGTTCTTACATTTTTTGAGCTAAATTTAATAGCTCTAATTTAATTTAATTTTCTATTTGCATTCTTTTAGCGAATTTCCCCTATAGGGAAGAAGTTATTACCGTAGTCGGCATTGTAAGACCTAGGCCCGGGACCATGATAACTTTTCGTTTTGAGTTCCCTAGATGCCAAAAACACCATTCGTTCAAAACTGTATATATATGTGTCCATGGGTGCGATAACTCTCGTAAAAATAGTCCAATTTTGGTGAAATTTGGTACAAACATGTAAAGCAACATTTGTGACTTAAGTTTGAAAACCAGCCCGATCGCTCTTTCCAAAAGAGTATTTTTGGGGGGTTTTGTACCTCAAAAGTGGGTTTTTAGAGTTTTTTACATAGAATATTTTAGTAAATAAAATTTTACTTTTCACCATTGGAGTCGGCTTAAAAAGACGAACTATTTAGTGTTATTATCATTTCTCTACGGCAATTTTTTATAGAGATATTGGAAGTGCTAAACAAAGTACTTTGTCCAATGTTATTCTTATGGAGAATAAGAAAAATATTATATCTCACTTATTTATCAACTTATCCTGACAAAACATGGTATATTGCTTTATATCTTTGTGGTCTATAGATATTTGCACAAAAAACAATTTTTTTGCCGATAGTGCCCGTAGCAGCAAACCTGTGTACTCAGCCCCTATGTTATTCTTATGGAGAATAAGAAAAATGTTATCTCCCTTAATTATAATCATAAATTAATACAACTACGTATGTGGAGTTACCTAGTTGAGTTATATTGATATTTGTATTAAAACCCATTTTTTGTGTTCCTTGTTTCAGCAAACTGGCATACTCAGCCGCCATGTTATTCTTATAGAGAAAAATTTAAAATGTGATAAATAGTTTATTTATAAATGTATATTGATGAAACTTGGTATGTGGCTTTATATGGAATTAAGATACATGTAAATACATTGTAAATTCGCTGAGTACGCAGGTTTGCTGCTACGGGGGTATTTTATCTTTGTAATAATAATAATTAGGATTTGAATTTCTGAAAAAAATGTTCTGATAGTAAAATACCCCCGTCGCAGCAAACCTGCGGACTCAGCGAATTTCCAATGCATAATATTTGTCTGAATTCCACATAAAGCCGCAAACCAAGTTTCATAAAAATATATTCACATATAAGCGATTTTAATTATTCTCCATAAGAATAACATTGGTAATGAGTATGTAGGTTTGCTGAAACAAGGAACAGAAACAATTGGTTTTTATGCAAATATAAATAGAATTTAACTAGGCGAAGCCACATACTAAGTTTCATCGATATTCAATCATAAATAAGCGATATATGACATTCTAGTTATTCTCCATAAGAATAACATGGGGGCTGAGGAAGCAGGTTTGCTGCAACAAGGAACAGAAAAATGGGTTTTTATATAATTATCAATATAACTCAACCAAGTGAAGCTACATACCAAGTTTTATTAATTTATGTTCATAATTAAGGGAGTCAGTACATTTTACTTATTCTCCATAAGAATAACATGGGGGCTGAGTACGGAGGTTTGCTGCTACGGGAATAATCAACAAAAAATCAATTTTTTGTGCAAATATCAATATACCAGTACTACTTGAAGCCACATACCAAGTTTCATCAACATACATTAATAAATAATCGAGATATCAGATTTTATTTATTCTCCATAAGGATAACATTGGACAACGTACTGTGTTTAGCACATCGAATATCTCTGCAACGGTTGGGCGTAGAATCACAATTTAAACACCAAAATGATTGTTTTGTGGAACTGAACAGATTGGTAAAAGCAAATGTGAAGTTTACATTAAAATAAACTGAGGAAAAGCCAAAAACCTTTTTCCCATAAGATTAACATGAGAGATTTTATGAGCAGGTTTTTTGGATTTTCTCCGCAACCACTTAACCTAGGTTAATAATTCAAAATACTAAATTATTTGTTTTTTTAAGCTCTATAACATGGTCAAAACCAAAATTAAGTTTTTTAAAAATTTTAAGGTGAAAAATGCAAAAAACTGATTTTTGGAAAATTTAAAACCCCCATAAACCCCCCTTCCCATGGTCCGATTTTTCTGGATTTCGAACTTAAAGTCATGAATGTCATTTTACACATTTGAGCCAAATTTCATCAAAATCGGACGTTTTTTACTCAAGTTATCGTGTTAACGGACACACACACATATATATATATATATATATATATATATATATATATAGAGATATATATATATACATATATATAAATTTGAACAAATAGTGTTTTTGTCATCTGGGGACCTCAAAACAAAAAGTTATCATGGTCTCGGGCTTAAGTCTTACCATGAGACCTACGGTAATAGCTTCTTCCCTATAGGGGAAATTCGCTAAAATCAGAGCTGCTGTTTTTGTTAGAGTGAAAAGAAAATTATTCTTAAAATAACATAAAAATTCAATAAAAACTGGCTATTAAAACACTAATAACAAAATACTATTACACAACCATTTGTATAACCTAATTGAAATGCCTAGGCTACTAAACTAACAAATGTGTTGTTAAATTTAAAATCAATAAACAATCCCACCTTACTTTATTAATTGCAATACGAACTATTAAAGTTATTGTGCAGTTCAGATAAATGTGTGGACTATTTTATTAATTGCGGTATGAACTATTCAAGTTGACGTTCAATTGAGACAAATGCAATGCAGAACATTTGTTTTAACTGAGCGACTGCTGTTTGTTTCAGCTGTGTCAATATATGCACATCGTTTACAATGAAAATGGCAACGTGTTGTACAGTGTACAAAGGATGTTGAGAAAGTAAATAAGATAACATCGTTTTGATATTTGAAATATTACTAGGCTTCATGATTCCAGCTACACTGGGGAAATTTCCCAGATCAAATAAAAAGAATCTTATCAATAACTCGTAACTCACAGAATTTCAAATTTTTAATGACATAAATACAGATTAAAAATCGTTGTGTGAATGCACAACAGTCACTGCTGTTTATTTCTGAGTAGAAGCTGTGTGCTGTGTGTTGCACTCTATATAATGGGACAAACTTTCAATAGAAAATGGACATTTGGGTAAATTTTCATCTGACCAAATAAAATGTAATAAACGTTTAAACTTTGAAGGCCAATGGGGTGAAGCCCCAAGAGATTTTTAGCATTTTCTGAATGTTGGATGCTATTGTAGAAATCATTTTTAATATATTGTTATGCTTTTTGTTAAAGTTTTATCATAATAACATGGTCAAATATTCGTTGGCAGATTTTAAATTTAATAGGCATATTTCAAAATTAGTATTTAAAATACACAGATTCACTTTTGCAACTCACAAATTTGTGTACAAAGTTGTTTAAGGCCTGTTGGAAAGTAACTTCTTTTCGCTCACTGTGCAGGCTGTAGTAGTGGAAGGGCCTTAATTATTTCACAGAAATGCACGTTAGATAATCTGGGACATTGGGATGATTGTGCGATTGCTATATTGTTTTCTGTAGCTCATCAACAAGTATTCTGCAATCAAATTTTGTAAGTTTATTTAATTAATGAAAAATAATCACCAACCAACTGATTGTCTCAATTCATTACATAAAAATCAATTAGTGACTAACTTATTGTCTTTAATCATTTTTAAAACATTACTTTGCTATTTCACCTATAGGAATCGATGGAATCGGAATCGAGAATCGATTTGTAAGAATCGGAACCGGAATCGGAATCAAACAAAAATTGGAATCGACTGATCCCTAATTATTTTGGTTGCAAAAAATGTAATAACTAACATATCATTCAGTTTTTAGGAATTTGATTGCAGCAAACAATCTGATGAGCAACAGAAAAATAGCTATCAGTTGTACTGTCTCCCCGATGAACACTCTAATCTACTCATGATTAATCATTGTTGTTGCAATGTTTTCAAGTATAATGTTTTCATGCACAGTCAATAATAATCTTTAGTTTTGCTTTTTCTCCCAGTATTGTTTTTTATTTATTAACGAATTTCCCCTATAGGGAAGAAGCTATTACCGTAGTCGGCATGGCCCGGGACCATGATAACTTTTCGTTTTGAGGTGCCCAGATGCCAAAAACACCATTCGTTCAAAACTATATATGTGCGTGAGTGCGATAACTCTCGTAAAAATGGTCAGATTTTGATGAAATTTGGTACAAACTTGTAAAGCAACATTAATGACTTTAAGTTCGAAAACACGCCAGATCGCTCTATCCAAAGGGGTATTTTGGGGAGGTTTTGTACCCCAAAAATTTTTTTTGAGTTTTTTACATATAATGTTTAGTAAATCAAATTTTAGTTTTCACCATTGAATTCAGCTTACAAAAATTTGGTGTTTTGATCATTGCTCTATGTCAATTGGTTACAGAGATATTGGAAGTGCTAAACACAGTACGTTGTCCAGTGTTATTCTTTTGGAGAATAAGAAAACTTATATCTCGCTTATTTATCAACTTATCCCGATGAAAGTCATACAACGTTATATTGCTTCATATCGTTGTGGTCTACTGATATTTGCACAAAAAACTATTTTGATGCCTATAGTTCCTGTAGCAGCAAACCTGCGTACTCAGCCCCCATGTTATTCTTTTGGAGAATAAGTAAAATGTTATCTCCCTTAATTATGAACATAAATTAATAAAACTTGGTATGTGGCTTTACCTAGTTGAGTTATATTTATATTTGTATAAAAAACACATTTTTGTTTCCTTTGTTTCAGCAAACTTGCATACTCAGTCCCTATGTTATTCTTATGGATAATAATTAAAATGTCATAAATCGTTTATTTATGAATGTAAATTGATGAAACTTGGTATTTGGCTTTATGCGGTATTAAGATACATAAATATGTATTGTAAATTCGCTGAGTATGCAGGTTTGCTGCTACGGGGTATTTTTTACTTTAGCATTGTAACTGATTATATTTCATTCTTTCAACATTCTCATATTATTATACACTAGTTCTGTCCTTCCATAAAATAAAGCCTCAATTTTTTCCCTGACATTGAGGAATCATATCAGACGTCGAAGTGTGAGAATTGAGCCGTAAGATTAAGTTGCACATAATTTTGATTGACTATAGCTAATTTTAAAACCCTACAACTTAGTGATTCTGTTTTCTTACCATATAACAAATTATGTATTATATTAAATGTGTTGTATTAAATTAATTGGAAAGAGCTGAGTCTATTATATATAATGCAGCACAGAACACAAAACGGTTTCTGCACAGAAAGAAACAGCAATTTTCCCAGTGTAACTCAAAACCTACCAGTTTTTTTAAATATCAAAAATTGTTATTATCTTTAAATAAATGGAATTTATTTTCTGTACATCCCTCGCACATTGTATAACACTTCATTTTCACCTAGTAGACCTATTTATATTTAATGGTTTGATCGGGCCTCACGATGTTGGCTTGACCTTGACATGACTTGACTGTTGACAAGACTGGTATCACCTCACCTTCGGCAGAATGTTGAGTCAGTATTTTGTTTAATCTCAACATTTCCCCACGTTCTTCACAACAATGTATTTAATTTATTTTCAACATATTTTAACTTATGAAATAGGTCCAGTACTCCTTTCAAAAATTCAAATATATGCTTCATTGCAGTCTTTATGGTTGAAATGGTGGAAATTGTACTTTGGTGCAGTTTTTGAAACTCTGTGATTAAGCTTGTTGAGAGCCTTTGATCACCCTTTGAGTTGTTTAAAATTATTAAAATCAAAATAAATTAAAAAATGTTATGGCAAAATGTGAGGTAATTATCTTTGAAAATTCTTATCATCTTGCAACTCTAAACTAGAACTACTGGAAATAACTGTTTATGGTTTAAATAGTTTGTTTTGGAGTTAGCACCATTTCTTAAGATCTTCCTTTGCTGTAGGATACAGTTGAGTTCGGAAAAAGATCAGTGATCCTTTATGGAAGAAATTTAAATTTGATAAGTAGCCTGTCTAATTTGTTACTGACAAAAAATGGTTCTGATCAAATTCCCTAAGGATTTTACAAGCAAGTGACAGATTTTTATTAGGAACAATCAGAACAAATTTAATTGACTTTTAAATCCTATACTCTAATATGAGTAAGGTTTGCTTGCTTGCTTGCTTGCTTGCTTGCTTGCTTGCTTGCATGCTTGCTTGCTTGCGACACGGATCTCAAAAACGGCTCCAACGATTTCCTTCAAATGTTCGAAATTACTAATTTCTGGGATAAAAATAAGTTCTAGACAGACCTCATCCCCAGGAAAAATCAAATAATGTAAAAAAAAATACAAAAAATAAATGAAAAGTTAAAAAAATTAACATTGGGCTTATGGAGTTTCAAATCAAAACAAAAGAATTGTAACAGCTGTTCATAATCAACCAGGGTACTGTCAAAGGGACTCATGTTCTATATGATTATTAACATGTGGTTTCCTGAGAGCAGAGATTAAAAGATTTTAGTGAAGATTACATATATACAGGTAGTAAAATAAATCAAAGGGACATTGAGCTATAAATAACAACTGGAGTGACCTTACAAATGCAGGAAAGAGGCAAATGAGCTATAAAAATATGGTAATCAGTTGGGGTAAGTGGTGAAATATTACTCCCAGTCATCTAAACAAACTGACTGGCCTTCCTCGAGCAAAGCTCGGCCCCCAGGTACTGTCTCAGAAGCAATTAAGCTATTCACCAGCTGATTTAGACTGTATCAGTAAAGTTCACAATGTTTGGTGTTGTAGGTTATACGAAGCCCACAAAAGGGTGCAGAAGGTGAACCAAAATCTGGAAGACAAGTTGCTGAGGATCGTGGACAAATGTGAAACGGAGAAGAACAGTTTGACGAGCGAAGTGGCCTCACTGACTCGCAGGCTGGTCGATGAGAAGTTCAACATCTCGAGGCTGCAAGACGAGAATGTGAGTAAAGTGCTAAAAATAAAATTAGACTTTCCGTCTTTTAAATCTATGAGATATTTTGGATTAAATAGTCATTGCTGATTTTTAACATCCGATATTGCAAGTTTCTGAATGTACTGGTAAACAAATATAAGTAGATTTTTTTTATTTGTTTACTCTACAAGACAATTTGAAATGGCAGGAATAAATCTCAAGAATTACGATAAATCTCAGGCTCTCTGTGCAATATTATGGTTAAAATATAGAGAATTATATGCATTTGATGTAGTGATGGTCAAAACCAGAGATTTCAAATCTCGAAACCGAAACCAAAACTTAAAAAATCAAATCTCGAAACTCGAAAGTCAGTTCCAAAATCCTATTTACTTGCCTGGTTTTGGTTATGAAAAATAAATCCAGTTACTCCAAAGAAACCAGTTAACTTACTGCCATTCTCAAAGTATCCTAGAAAAATATTAGTTTCAGAACTACTAGTGAACCAATTATTTGTAGCTAATTATAAACTTTGGTTAGAGTTGTTCTTTCACAAATAAAAAATCAATAATCCACAAAAGGTGAAGGTAGACGACCGATGACAGTAGGCTTTTGACCTTCACATTATTAATCCACACCCGGGCGTGATTTCTGTTAAAAAAACGACACAAAAAATCTCGGCAGTTTTGAGTTTTGATTCTCGAAACTCGCCGATCGAATCTCGAAACCGAAACTTTTCCAAAGTTTTGGTGGTTTTGAGATTTGAGTTTTGGTTTTGACACATCACTAATGTGATGTATATTTAGTAGGCCCTACTGTAAAATTGGCGAAGTTGTTTCTATATGTTATTAGAGTTCCTTGATTTTTATATGGTGATTTTCTTCCTCTAGAACTTAAGAAAGACTCTTGAGAGGAATGTAACATGGCTTTATCAAATATACTAGTACGTATACAATTTTCAAAACTATCAACCCTTAGAGCTCAGCTTCTTTGGCTTTTAAAAGTTCAATGGTTAGTTTTTATGCACGACACATACTAGACTGAAGTTGAGCAACACTGGGCTGGGCTGACCAGAGTTTAATAATCCGTATGCTCGTTGTTTTATGGGAACCCACCACTACACCAGAGTAGAGCGACTTCAACCTCTCATCAGATAGCACTGCAAGAATTCTTCGAGAATCCCTTAGTTGACCTTATGACAAATTGTTGAGTTATGACAAATTGAGTATCCACAACCTAGTGTATAAGTTAAATGTATGTTATTTAATTTTTATTTATTTATCAATTTTAGAAGTATAAATTGAACACAGCTACAATTTAGAGCTACAAAATCCAAACACGGCTTGTCAGCTCATATTTTACTGAAACACTAAACTACAAGTTCTTGAGTCAGTTAGTCTTTTCATTTCCTTATTTCTTGATATCCTTGATTGTCTTGTTTAATGTTTTTATTGTTGACGCTACCAATCCCCTTAGAGGGGTAACAGATGGTAATTCATTTTAAATCGGTTTCTTACCTCCGACAAGAAATAGTCCAAAATTTACCAACACCGGTTATGTTTTGTTTGCAACATTTTCAATGCTTGCAAGTTTTATAGATGTTAAAATTTAAACAAAACACAACACATACACGAGTCTGCTGCCAGTGCCGGGACTTGTTGGGATGTCTGTGACTGTGATAGCGCTATCTAAATTTGTATTCGTTCGTGTCGTAATTTGTTTGTGTATGTGTATTGCAAGGCTTGAAAATGTTGCACTTCCAACAACACGAGGCATAACCTATATTTGAAAATGTTGGACTATTGTCATGGGTAAGAAACGTATTTAGCCTTGGAACACAGTCCAGGGGCTAATAAAAATGGAGTTTAATTCAGTTTAATCGTTGTTTCCAGGAGAGGTATCGCAACGATGTGAACCTCGCGATTCAGCTGCTTCAGTGCAAACCCTCCAACTTTGTGTCCCAGCGATACGACTCCGTGAGTAATCAGTTCAATAACAATCAATTGATATGGTTTTGGAAGGGATATATAATATCATTTCTACTTTCTTGGTGTATTAAGAGGCTGCCCTTTTGAAGGAAATTGCTTTTATTGATTTTGCCAACTTTCTGCATCCTAGGGTTTGTTAAGACATCGGTTAATGAAGACAGTTTGTTTGTGACTATGCTCGTAATCGTTTTAAGTAGACTCATAACTCTGCAATTTTAAGTAGAGTTTGTTAGAAGAACCCTACTTACTTAGGGTTTCGTCGTGTTAAGTCAGTAGAAGTCTATGAAATCCAGTGTAATTTTAAACTCTGGAAGCAATCATTAAATTCCGAATAAATTTAAATTTAAATTATATTGCTACAATGAGTTTCAAACTGCAGTTTTGAGGGAATTTGGTTTTATTTTTGTTTTTCTACAGACTTGTGTAAATGTCTATTCAGTTCATTCAATTGAGATGAAAAATCATTTATAGTTATCACTGCTATTTACTATTGCAAAACACAAGTTAATCTTAAACTTAAGTTTAAGGTTAGTTGACTACAATTGATTTGATAAAGATGGATGGTGTTTGGGTGGTAGATTGGTCTTGAGAAAAACTTTGTGAAGTTCTAAACTGGATTGCCTTTGGTATTGGGTTATTATATCAGGGTGATCTTAACAAAAGCATCAGCCAGTCTTGCTTGGTCATTAACAAGGCTTCACAAGGCGTCTCACTTATGCTGCACTATAATACAAGACAAGTAGCTACTTATGCTACGATAAAGACAAGTAAGCTACTTATGCTACGATAAAGACAAGTATTGCCAATTTGCGAGTTTCAAGCATTTGCCATCAGCACTATATTTTTTGGGTTGGTTTCAAATAGTGTAATGGAATTTAGATACCACTCCAGTCTAATAATGAATGGCTTCTAACCAATATGTATGAGTAGCAATACACGTTTGTGGCCAGTACAATCTAACTTGGTTATATGTGTTTACAAACAAAACATGGTTCGGTGTAATCACGGTCCGGTTGCCTTTTGGCCAATATGCCTTGGTCCGGTCATTGCTTATAATCAATAATGCGTGATTAAATCGTTATTTACAGCCGATATTATGTGGTCCAGTTACCATTTTTGCCAATATTATGTAAATTATTGTAGTCAACAAATCAAAATAGTTTTTAAAAATCTATATACTCAAATTGTTTGATAGTGTTATTTTAATGCACTAAACTCTACCATGGAGTTTTTTTGTTTTTTTTACCCCCGTCGCCATAGGCCAATAATTCTGTGCGGTGATTTAAGGACAGTGAGTACCATTAATGGAAATAGTCACATGGGCAAGCCAGTCGTGATCTCTCGTGAAAAAGTATCACAACAGTCAGCCAGGATCGAACCTACACTTGACCACGACTGACTTGCGAGGCCAGCGCTTTACCTCTGAGCTACTGCAGCTGGTACTATTGTCATGGCAATATGTTTCTAAAACCCATAATAGCCCTGTACTATTTTTTGAACCTTGGGCTACAATTGACACTTTTCTCACCAGTTGCCCCAGGATATGCAGCAGAAGGTGCGCCACTACATCAGCAGCAAGCGGCGGATCTCCGACGGCAACGGGAACATCCCCGCCAAACCGGAGATGAAGACCATCAAAGTACCTATCCCCACCTTCCCCCCCACTGCAATGGTCTACTCTGTCAACAAGGGGCCATCAGGTAACCGCAGTTCATTATGTGGAAGTTGCTGACATTTAGTAAACATTCAAATACATTTCAGTAAAATAAATTATTAAAAAGTTAATTAATAGAAACATATTTTTATTCCAATTGTATAAAGACTTTAAATGGATTTTTTAGTCTTATAAGTCCAAAACGGCTTTCCAAAATATAACAGGTTAGTAATTTGATGTACATTAAGTTGGAGTCAAAATAGGAAAGATTGTAAAACAAAATTGACTTTGCTACAATCAGGTGAGCCTGTAAGCTCTGCTCCATCCAAGTGTAAAGTCAAATCATATAATGCAACCCTTATACAAATTTTATGTAAAGGTCGTGTTTTTGTCAGAGTTTCTCACAAACTACTGGCATTCCAGTGTGAAGTTAGTGAAGTCCTGGTATGGATTAGCTTTGTATATTATCCATAGACCATAGAAAAAAATAGATCTAAAAAGGAGCCCTATGGGAATTTTTTTGGAATTCCTTGTACGTTATGAAAATAATAATCATACCATGCAATTTCTTCTGCGTTATGAAAATAACAATCATACTAAAATTTTTAAAATTTGGCCAAGGGATGGATCGGTTTTTTCCTGTCTAATATTTGTACAAAACACAATTATCTTAAATAGTGACTTTTTATTTGTTGTGTCACAGACAAAGACACGTCAGAAGAGAAGCAGTGCAAGCAGGGTTCCGTGGACATAGTGTCGGCGGCCATCATGGCTAAGATACTGGAGGAGAGAGAGAAGGAGAGGGCCCAGACCAAACACTGCGAGAGCTGCACCTGCCCCATCATCGGTGAGCTTTTAATACAAGATGCAAATTTAGCAGACAATTAAGTTGACAGTTGGGCTGTAGCCAATAGCACGCTTGAATGCTGTCACTGTTGCCATTTTTTCCTTAAAAAATATCACTCGAATGTTATTCCGATCAGCTGGTGTGCGGTTTTGGCAATGCAGCACGTCTACTTTTGGTTGATCTAGGTTGATAGCCCGGCAAACCACGCTCTCAACTGGCAACTTAGTTTCCCGCTATTATTGGGAGAATCAAGATCAAAGAAGTACACCTTTATTTTGAAAATAGTATATTTCATTATTAGTGCCTAAAGTGGTATTTTCCGGCACGCCATCGTGTTCTCCAAGCGAGGTGATAGCCAAGTGTGGAAATTTGAAATTTGAATAGCCAAGTGCCGGAAAACACTTTAGGTTCGAGTTATGAACGATATTTTTCATCACACTGTAAATAATAATAATGAAACCTCTTTTTAGACATTTTTATCAGGTTTGAGTTATATTTCTCTCAGCATACTGACAACAACAGTGTTTACGTTCATCTAATAGTTAGATGAATAAGAACAGCTGATTTTGAATACACACATTGCATTTCAATTTATACTGCTAACTAAATGAATAAGGTAAGCTGAATTAGAATGCAACAGTGCTACTGGTAGACGCAGCAAGCTTCTAGCGCTACTGGTGTCAGAATGGGGATTTTTTCCGCACTGTTATTAGTGTCGTGCACCCAAGAACAAATAAGCGCTGCCGAAAACCCCAAAGCTGCGAGATTGACTGCTTTGTTCTTTCTATGTCTGCCCCCCCCTCCCCGTGCCCATCAATAGTCTTTCCCTCTCATAGCCATCCCCACTGCAAGTAACGGCCACTCTAATGTCAATGGAACCTCAACTAGAAGCGGTTATTGCAACTTCGGTTACTCGGGCCGGTCAGCAGCGCTAGTGTGCTACCAATTGAACACAAAGACAGCAGTTTTGGACCTTTTACACCTGTTAGTGGTGAAAACATGTCTACACATTAACATTTGAATTCAGTCAAAAGTCAAAATATGTTGTTGTGTTGAACTGGTGTTTACTGTAAGTTTTCTAAGTAGTGGCTCTTCAAATGGTGCATGACTGTGATAAGTACGTTAGTAAAAAGCATAAAAATACATTCTGATAAAATATAAACAAAAGCAGAGAGTTCCTTAATTCTTGAGCATAAAATCTTAACAGTTCATTCTTTAAGACAATTAATGTGCTTTATTTTTTAATGCATTGGGTTTTCCATAATGCCATGGTTGTGTACATATATTTTCCTATACCCCGTTGGGTAATGGGAATTTTAGGTACAGTAGAAACTTGATTTTCGAACAAATTGTGACCGAGTTCTCAGATAAAGTGAACTCATATAGTACGGAGATGAAGTGCTGTTAGGCTTAAAACAGAATAACCAGTCAAAAATGTACAAAATTAGTTTATTGTAAGGAAATATATAAAGTAACCTACAAAACCATAGCCTCATGCAGTGTGACTGCGGAGATGACTCAATCTGTTAGGTAAGTCGATAATGGATGACTGAATCCGATACAACGTGGAAGTGGATGAGCAAATCCATACTGGATACAGCCATGGTGAAACCAATCATTTCAGAAGTACTGTATAGTAATATAGAATTGGTTGTCTTCATATTCAAGCGCTGACTTGCAACGACGAGTACAGACTTGATGGCTTGACCTTGCTTAGCAAGCTGCGAATAAACGTCACTTCTCATCCTGATTGCCCTGATTTTAAGAGCTTTATTTTTATGACCGAGTTTGGATAGTCGTGATTCTACTGTATGTAATGTACGACAACTGAGTGGAAATTTCAAGCCTCACCACCATTACATTCCAAATATCCGCCTACTCCACAATTACTTAAAAACAGGAGAAATTAAGAAGACGTTAGTTCATTTATTGGTACACAAAGAAGTTTAAAATAAATGCTATTAGAGAATAGAGTTCAACTCTATAGGTTACTCTCATAAAAATACAGTATAAATAACAAAACTGGAGTAAATAAACACTGTCCTAGATATAATGTCAATGCGCAGACTAAGTCAGAGTCATGTGTTTGGTATGGTTGAGAGAGAGAGAGAGAGAGAGAGAGAGAGAGGGAGGAGAGAGAGAGATTGGTTGGGTGGGGTGAGGTGATGAGTATTTTTTCAACGCTGTCAATGTCTTCGCTATGATTCGTCGAAGGTTCCCTTCCATATGAAGTCCCTTCTGGAAGTCGTATACCCTTCCGACTTTCACTAAACCTGTTCAAGAGCCGATCAATACTTTTTAGAGCTGACAATAGCAGGTGACCCTGCACTTAATTTACGCTTCATAAAGTTAATATGTTGATATTATTCATAAAATCCTGGTGAATTCCCGCTAAACCGAACAGGGTTTGGTCCCAATCAGTTTGGGATAGAGGGACTTTACAGTATAAGTTACTAGTTGTTACCCGCAGGCTTCACCCTGCAAATGATTTAAAAAACTATGACAGTTGTGTGTGCTGCATTCTGTGGTTAGCCCGTGGAACTACTACGAATCAGTATCAGCTGTTTGTATTTTCATCAGCTTAAACAAAAATTAATTTCCATAATGAATCCGTGATAACTTTGTCAGGGTTTCTGGCGGAGCCCTAAGGTCAGATCAGGATGAAACCCATTTAGTTTTCCTATTTTATGCCTAAAGAATCAGTGTACAACATTTCAAATCTCTAGGTAAATGGGAAGTAGGAGAATTTGTGTTGAGTGAGTGAGGGCTTTACCTTTTATATGTATAGATTTCTGTTTTGTAAACATTTCAATTTATAGTGTGAAACTGAAGTGGGCAGAAACCTTTTACACTAAATGTCACCCTTTTGCAGGTGCGACGCAAAACGCAGCGACCCAGACGACAGTGGAGGTGAGCGACAAGTGCTTAAACACGGGAAGAGACTCTAGCCTGGTGGCACGCAGTTCCAGCCCCATGTCGGTACGGGGGAAGGCGGTAGAGACGAAGAACTGTGACTTTACAACCCTAGCGGCCGAGAGGTTAGGGAGGCGCAACTGGGAGAAGACGGAGACTGTGAGGGAGGGGGTGTTGGTGAATCTGGACACTAGTGACGAGGGCGAGGTGGGAGAAGTGGACAAACCGCGGGGGCCGAGGCACTGCTCGGTGAGACTGCAGGCGGGGACCAGCAACATCCTACTGGACAATGTGGTCAACTCGTACACCCCAGTGTTGTACAAGAGCAGACCTGACGCGCTGGTGCACTCGCCACGGTCCCGGTCCGGGTCTAGCAACTCTAGTGTGGAAGAGAAGCCTCTCCGCACAGAGACGCAGATATAACAGTATTGCGCTTGCCTCTTGGAAATTGTGCCTGGCGGCATCGAATCGGGAAATAAATATTTTAACGTTGTTACGTTTCAGTTTCAAATTAGGAAATTCCAATTCGAACAGAAAGTATATTTAGTAATTTTAAATTGCGTTTTCGATCCTCCGATTGAACAATTTTAGTAAAATAAATGAGATCGAAGAAATTATTGGTAATTTAGAATCACAGTTTTAACTTATTAGACGATATAAATGTGTACAACGGTTGTGTTATGCCTTAGGAAATTCAGTACGAATTGAGGATTAGTTTACGAAAACAATGAATAATATCAAAACTATCTTTTATACTTAGCCAAATTATTATAGATGTTTTACTATATGAAAAATTTAAGTTATTTCCATTTACTTCTATACACTTAATAATTATTTATGCACTGATCTTTTTTTTTTTGTTTTTCAGCGTTTTTTTTGGGTTAGGTGCTATTTTCTATTTAGCATTGATTTGAATAAAACTGAAAATGCATCGATTAAATCATAAAAAACAAACTGCTCAAACCTTTTTCCAAACTTTATCATTAATTTTACCAATCTTTTTATTTTCTAGATTTTCTAATATCTTTAATGTAACATTGGCTTTGAGATTTTAAAAATGTTTATAGTAAATTTTACAAAGGTGACTTGATGGGGCCAGATAGTAAACAAAGAAGTGAGAAGAAAATGTCCCCTACCACAATCCTTTCCTTCTTTTTTCACCATGGGCAAGCAATTTGATTTGTTTTTATAGCAATGGTTTTATCATAGCTGTTCGTTAAACACCATTACGTCCCAGGACAACCTTAAAACTGGTCTATACCAGTTTTGAAGCTAATATTGGGTACAGCAAATGAAGTTGTCATTATATATGGTAAGTCTTTTGGCTGTCCATTATGGCAAACTTCCCTTTCACCTTTGGTCCCTCTATTGGCAGCGGTTAGAGACAGAATCTCCGGGTTTGGTCTCCACCTGCCAACCTGAGAATGGATGGTCCCTGGCTGTTGTACATAAATACCCTGTCAGATGAGTTGACCAGTTGGAGGGCAGAATGCGGGTCCCCTGTTTGAGAGCCTCGTCCCAGCTGTCACAGGGGCACGGGAGTTGGCCCTCTGAAGGATCGATTTGGCTGCTGTCCCATCCCACCCTTCCTTTCCTGCTTTATCCTATCTTTCCGGTAACCTGCGCAATATTCCCGCTTGTGGAAGATGTGACTAGCAGCTACGCTGGGGTTTCCTAATCCGCAACAATGATGATGAACACCGTTACGTTTCATTGATAGTTTCTCAGTTGGCTATGTCTATGAACAGTGAAGGGGTAATTTTCCCCTAAACCCTTTGTTTACTAATTGGCTATCAAGTTAACTCCATACAGTACCGATGTATAAAACCTCTGGCCTAATAAATTAAAATTTTAGTAATTTATTTTCTATTTTTGAATCACAACTGATAATTTCAGTCAAACAAAAGTTGTTGATTCCCTTCAAAATAATATGACATTTTCAATTAGGCCTAAACTTGTTTTATGTAGCTATTAACTGTTACCTAATTTTGTAAAATTCTGTTTTATTCCTTACCAGATGATTACTGTTCTTTATCTTATTCCTTTTATTATCTCTGTAGTTATTAGTTATTTTTATCGTTGTGATATAGATTTATTAAAATTTATGAAAGCTGTTTTTAGGATTTAATATTTAGTATAATTGTATTTATTATGCCTGTTCTATTTGAGTTGTCTCCCAAAGCATGTTTTTAGCGAGTTTAGTTTGGTAATTTAAATGTATATTTTCTTAAATATACATAGATTATTTTCCATGTAAATAATTATGGTGCTTAAAATATTTCTAAGCTTTTGAAATTTTTCATTTCAATCAGCCATGACTCTTAGCAGCTAATTGATTTGTTTTTATTTGCTTCAATTTATGTTTTTGTCTTTGGAGGGTAAAGTTAGAATAAGGTGGATAGCCATCCATATCTTGAATCAGTTTTATTGTTAACGTTGTAGCCTAGATGCCCTCTTAATAAACAGTTCTTCACGAGGTATGAAGAAAAACAAATAAATAGGACATTTGTTAATATAAATAGGTGAGCTAGACAAATTTTGTTGAAAAAAATGTTGTGTGCTATAGAAAGCCAGGAAGAACTAACTGATGATAAGAAATACATCGAATTGGGCCTGGATTATACACTGGACGATCAACGAAGTGGATTAAAATTCACTAAATCACTTGTTAAAATGTAAGAACACACTATTGCTTATTTTTAGGCAACAAGGATCAAATGTGAATTTAGAATGAGTTTATCCTTGTGTACCTTTGTTACTGGTTAAGAGGGACAGTGCTTAAGTGTGGATAGATAATTAAAAGCTTGATGACAATTGGCCATCTTACAACCCACAGACAGTTAACAGGAATCCGAACAACAAAAGTTGACACTCCAGTATTAGCTGATTATATTGGAGTTCTGAACGTCAAATATCTCCACTCTTGCACAAACCAGACTCAGAATCTATATCTTGGATGATAAGTAGAGGCTATCAGATCCTCCAGAAGAAATACTTCTGCCCTCTTCCCTTCGATCATTCATTGCATCTGACCTCCCAGCAAATGTATTACAAGGTCACACCAGTGGAAACCCAGAGCTGGCTTGGCCATCTTATGTTTTGTTGCTGAGGGTCATTAAATTGACAATACCTTTGGTTAGGACTCTCGGCTCTTGGCACCTACAATTACAGTGATGTTAGGTTTGAGGAATTTCTTAGAAACTAATACTGTCACTAGGCCATATGTCCAGTTTTCCTCATCCTAGTGATGTGAGATACAGTCTCATATCACAGAACAAGAATTTGATTGGTTTTGACATCAAATATCTTATTGCAGTATCATATCAGCCACTGCTTACATTGTATCATGTTTGACGTATCGCATCATTTGAATTGTACTGATATATCTTATTGAGTGGGTCAGAATGTTAAATCAAAGTGATACTTTTATATAATGATAATGCTCAAAAACAATCAATAACAAGTTAGTTTAGACGAATATTTTCTGCAAAATAATGGCAAAAAATTATGTACTTCCTGCCAAAAATATTGTTTCTATGTGCCAATTGAAATTGAAATATAAAAATTTATTATATGATATGTATGAATATCGTATGACACGTCAAGTATTGCACGTCACTACCGTATCTTCTCCCACAAGCACCCCTTTTCCTAATCCCCTGTCTGGGTCATCTTCCGCTCGGGGGGTTAGCAAAAGATTTCGAGTGTTCTAGCCAAAGATTTTGTCCTTTCTATGACCCCCCGTGACAAAAAATATAATGAACAAGCAGGTCTGTCCTGCACTCCACACCAGTGTCATTAAATTGAATATATCTCAAAAAGAACTTGATGAGTCATCAGTGTAGGAGCTATTGGACTTACTTAAAATTATTCTAATTCCTATAAGAATAACATTGGAGCTGTGACCGATGAGGGGCAGAGCCCTAATGACGTGCGGTAGTTTGAAGTAACCTAAATGTTTTCCACAGAACACTGTGAAAAAGGTTTAAGCAAATTTATTAAAGCTATTTTTCCTTGAAAAGCAAGCAAAATCTAGCCCTATGAACAGACACAATTTTTTTTAACCGGTTTTGACTTCTCAGGTATACGAAATATCTTTAATATCTGTTTAAGACACCAACGCAACCTATGCGTATTTTAAGGCAAATGAATGATGAGTGTAGAATTGGTGAGATGCCTTGTGTAGCCTTGTTACTGACTGATACCAACTGATTCTTTGGCCAGGATCATTAATTAATAAATGTCCAGCACAACTCAACAGTTTGAGATTGTGAGCTATATACAGACAAAACTCTTTTCTTTATTACAATTTTTAATCTATGACTGTTTTATCATCAGTTACAAGCAAAAATAATTATCTTCCCCCCACCCCCTTAGAAGCCTTAATGGGGCGAGTTTTATGTAAAAGGAGTCAGTACATAAAATAAAACAGGATTTGTTAAGGGGGCATCTGCTATATCATAGAATTAAACCCTATGGGAATTTGTATGTATGAATCACACATATTTCAAGAAATATAAAAAGATCTGTTAAATTTTGATATCAAGAGTCTATTAAAAAAAAATAACAAACACCTCCCACTTTTTAGTTTGAGATTCTGTATCTTAATTGTCTTACATGTAGCATGAAAATATGCATTTTCGTATTAATTATGGGGAAAAGTTTGTTGAGTGTTGTGACTTTTTGTGGGTTACTTGCTGATGCATCACTATAGTGAACTTATATTTGAATTTTGTTATATTTCTAATTTCTCAGGCGTTATGTTCAGTATTTAAAAAGTTGATAAAGTTGTATTGGAGCAACCATTAACCAATAACTAAAATTGATTTTAATTTTACAAGTACACAATTTACTCGTATTCTTGAACGAGACAAGTTAGTGAAGTATTATTTTTATAGAAATTTTATTAATACAATTAACCTTTTTTATAAAGATTGTGTCGATATTTTAGTTTTACCACTTATTTTTGCTGGCTTAAATTTAAATATCTCAGAATATTAAAAAAATGACTGATTCTAATTTATGTCACTTTGATATTTTTCAGAGATACCATTTATCATCTCCTTTCCAAAAACATTAATATAGTGCTAGAGGTATGCAAATACTTAACGAAAACTTTAAAAATTCAAGCGAATCGAGTTATCTAGATTTGTATACTATAATTGTGATTTTGATGTATTATTTATAGTTTGCTTCCATTTTGGATGTTACCTAGGTGAGTAGTAGCAGGAAAGAACCAACCAAAGACTGTCTGTCTATAGTATAGCGACTTGTGATATTGTGTAGGTTCACTTTGTTCTGATACATTGTACAATCAAATATATTTCTCAACACTTTCACACCGACTGGTTATTAGGCCTAACCCCCTCCTGCTTATTGCTCTGACGAATCAAAAGACATTCATTGATTTTTTACCCTTAAGGAAATTTGTCTTTTAGCGAATTTCCCCTATAGGGAAGAAGCTATTACCGTAGGTCTCATGGTAAGACTTAAGCCCGAGACCATGATAACTTTTTGTTTTGATGTCCCCAGATGTCCAAAACACTATTCGTTCAAATTTATATATATGTATATATATATATATATATATATATATATATCTATATATGTGTCCGTGAATGCGATAACTTGAGTAAAAGACGTCCGATTTCGATGAAATTTGGCTCAAATGTGTAAACTGACATTTATGACTTTAAGTTCGAAAACCAGAAAAATCGGACCATGGGAAGGGGGGTTTATGGGGGTTTTAAATTTTCCAAAAATCAGTTTTTTGCATTTTTTACCCTAAAATTTTTAAAACACTTAATTTTGGTTTAGACCATGTTATAGAGCTTAAAAAAACAAATAATATGGTATTTTGAATTATTAACCTAGGTTAATTGGTTGCGGAAAAAATCCAGAAAACATGCTCATAAAATCTCCCATGTTAATCTTATGGGAAAAAGGTTTTTGGCTTTTCCTCAGTTAATTTTACTTTAAACTTCACATTTTCTTTTACCAATCACTTCAGCTCCACAAAACAATCATTTTGGTGTTTAAATTGTGATTCTACGTCAAACCGTTGCAGAGATATTCAAAGTGCTAAACACAGTACGTTGTCCAATGTTATCCTTATGGAGAATAAATAAAATTGGATATCTTGATTATTTATTAATGTATATTGATGAAATTTGGTATGTGGCTTCATGTTGTACTGGTATATTGATAATTGCACAAAAAATAAATGTTTTGTTGATTGTCCCCGTAGCAGCTAACCTACATACTCAGCCCTAATGTTATTCTTATGGAGAATAAGTAAAGTTTTATATCTCCCTTAATTATGAACATAAATTAATAAAACATGGTAAGTAGCTTCACCTGGTTCAGTTATATTGATAATTGCATAAAAAATCATTTCTTATATTCCTCGTTGCAGCAAACCTGCGTACTCAGTCCTAATGTTATTCTTATGGGGAATAAATAAAATGTAATAAATAACTTATTTATGAATGTATTTTTGTCAAAATTGGTGAGTGGCTTTATGTACTAGTGAGAAACATATCAATGCATTGGAAATTCGCTGAGTACGCAGGTTTGCTGCGACGGGGGGTATTTTTAAATTAATAAAGCTAGAATTAAATTTTCTTTTTGAGAAAATGAAAGTGTTATCTAATATGAAGCAAATCATAATAGTTCAAAAAGTCTTTAACACGTTCGCTACCGCAATTATATGGAATTTGTCATTCACATAGACCAGCAGTTGTGTGCCGAGTGGTTTCTCTCGATAGACCACCGATGCATATTTGCGTCGGCTGGTCACATTGAAATAGACTGACAATGTGAATTTGCGTCAGTGTCCCATTGTTATTCAAACGTGTATTTCTTAGCAACGGTCTTTTTTAAAGCCCTGACCTCTTTATATCAGTCTGTATCTGACGCACATGTGCATTGCTTGGTCCGTGGGTATGACGATTGGTGACGTCACATCGTAACTGGCAGAACTGTTGTTTACATTGCCATTTTTGCTGCATCACTGTACAACTGTCCACGTGGCTAACCTTACAGTTTTTGGTCGTGCTTTAGTGGTGTTTGTTTGATTATTGTCCAGAACATTAACAATGAAACGGAATAGGCCTACAAATGATCAAATTTGCAACAACGCAAATGTGCGTCGCTCTAATTATTGAACAAAAATACAATCTTTTTTACTATTTTCAATTGTATAGACTGACCGACGCATATATGCGATGTTTTTAAAATTGCTCAAAGTAAAATAAAAACAATTGTTATTGTGTACAAATGCATTTTAGGTTATTATGAAGTGAAATAGTCCATTTAAACCCAATTTCTCTTGTGGTCTGTTGTTAATGTTACTTCTGTACCTCCCGGTCTGTTTGCAACGTTCAGATTATTTCTTTTGGTCTGTGGGAGTGACCGGACCGACGCAAATATGTGTCGCTCAGTAGCGAACTGGTAAATGGTTGAGAGGATGATTGTTACTATGATGTCTCTTGCAATCTTTCATCAGTCTCTGAGTGTTTGTTACTTTGAACCAAAATATTTTGATAAAATATTCTGTATAATTTGTCACAATCCAATAATATGTAGTTATGCTAGTGCAAGTTTAGTTTTATAGTGTGTCAAATGGCTTATCATATTATAAAATTTATGTGTACGAATAACAGTGATTGAGGGTGACCTAATTCAAATGAACAATCTATGTATATAATTTGGTAAGTGTAATGTTTAAGTCAACATTTTCAAATGAGAAATAACGTACTACATCCTCCATAAGAAAAGCAGAGGGATTTAAAAACTTCTGCTTTGTTTACATTGAAACATTTAATTAAGTGTCAACTATATATATATATTTTTTGCAGGACTAAACCAAAACTAATTTTAATAAACATTGTTTTGAAGTATTAGGAGAGGAGGATTTATTAGTAAGCAGCTGCAAAGTACAAATCATGGATGGCAGTCAGACAAGACGCAAAGAGGAGGTAAACTTTAATATATGATACAAAATATATCTTTATATTTGATTTATCAGGGGTATTTTTTTTTTCAGTCCATATCTCCCCGAATACTTTATTTAACCAATAAATGAGCCATAATTTTGAAGGCTCTGTTCTGCCTTGTTTGAGAAACTAAATCAATGTGAAATATGTCACATGTTGGATGTAAACAAAGCATACATGTTAAGTCCACTAAGACTATTTATCCTTACTTATTGAAGACGATAAGAAATGCAATATTTAAATACCCCCGTTGCAGCAAACCTGCATACTCAGCGAATTTCCAATGAATATATAACATAACACATTAAAAAACTTAACAGGATTCATAAGAAATGTATTCACAAACAAGCGATATTTAAAATATTAATTATTCTCCATAAGAATAACATTGGGGATGAGTACGCAGGTTTGCTGCAACAAGGTACACAAAATTATGGTTTTTTATGCAAATATCAATAGAAGTCATCTTAGTGAAGTCACATACCAAGTTTCATCCATATACATTCATAAATAAGCGATATATAACATTTTAAACATTTTCCATAAGAATAACATGGGGACCAAGTACCTAGGTTTGCTGCTACAGGAGCCATAAGCGAAAAAAATTTTTTTGTGCTAACAACAATAAGCCACAACCAGATCAAGCCATATACCAAATTTCGCCAGTTTATGTTCATAAATAAACGAGATATGCAATTTTTCTTTTTCTCCATAAGAATAACATTAGACAACGTACTGTGTTTAGCACTTTCAATATCTCGGTAACCAATTGACGTAGAGCAATGATCAAAATACCAAATTGTTTGTTTTTTTAAGCTGAATTCAATGGTATAAAATAAAATTTGATTTAAATTAAAATTACATGTGAAAACCCCAAAAAACACATTTTTGGGGTAAAAATCCCCCTTCGGATGGTGCGATTCATCTGGTTTTCGAACTCGTTGAAATAAATGGTATTTTAAACATTTGTACCAAATTTCATTAAGATCGGAGCTTTTTTACGAGAGTTATCGTGCTTACGGACACATATATATATATATATATATATATAAATATATATATATACATATATAAAAATTTGAACGAATGGTGTTTTTGGCATCTGGGGACCTCAAAATGAAAAGTTATCATGGTCTCGGGCTTAAGTCTTACCATGAGACCTACGGTAATAGCTTCTTCCCTATAGGGGAAATTCGCTAAAATAACAGTTTTTTTATTCCCCTGGGTCAATACCAATAATTTAAGCCAGATCCCATCATCCTGTGATTTACCAAAGACACAGTTTCTCTTTAACCCATTCTCTTACAGAATTACGAATACATATATTATTAATAGTTTGGTCAATGTCATAAACTACTTCATTTCCATTGATAACTAATCATTGCTAATAGTTACTAGCCACTACAAAAGTGATTATAATTATTGTTTGACATGGGCCTCAACAGATTTTTGGAACTTTGTTTCCCCGCGCACCTTTGTCTTGGCTTTCTCTCATCCCCTAATCTCTCTTCCCTCCCCCGCACGTGGTCGTGACTCGCCTCCTACGCAAGCCACAGTTGGTAGATTCTCCGGTCAGTAGTAGTCTTCAGCTTAGAAGAGTCTTCATCACCGGAAGTTGCTAGACGCCATCTTTGAGTTTTGTTCCATAAGGCCAATGTTAACTTTGTGTCTACATTACTCCTCACCTGATCATCACATACAATTCAATTTGGTGTCAAATTAAAGGTTTAGTCGTCCTCTAGGGAAATACAATGTCGAAATCCTTAATTTGGGTATCATAATTTCATAATAAATAGTTTAATTTTGAACTGAAACATTGTACATGTTCTCATTAATTAGTAACAAAATCCATATTCGATTATTGTATTTCCCTAGAGGACGACGAAACCTTTAATTTGACACCAAAATTAATTGTTTGTGACGATCAGGCGAGGAGTAACGGAGGCACAAAGTTAACATTGGCCTTATGGAACAAAACACCAAGATGGCGTCCGGCAGCTTCCGGTGATGAAGACTCTTAAACTAAGAAAAACAACCGCCACAAATTATTTGGTCGAGGAAAAAATACTATTTCCGTATGAATACACAAAAAAATGATATAAGGGGTGTTAACAACTCACAAGCACAATGAAGATTATTAGCTCGAATTGAGTACCTTTACCAATTTAAGCCGAAACCAACCTATACTGGTGTAGGTATATTTTTAGTGAATTTCCTTTGGAAAGTGAACAATTAGCATGACCCGCACGGTGAAACTTAAGCCCGGGACCACCATAGAAGTTCCTAACGTGACCCCCTGAACACGTTTTGGGGGGTCGTTCAAAATTTTATATATATATATATATATATATATATATATATATATATATATATATACATATATATATATATATGTGTGTGTTTGCACTCTAGCAGTCACATTTTTTGTCCGATTTACTTCAAATTTGGTAGGGACGCCCCTTTCTGTAATCAGTTGGACAAGTTCGTTGGGCAAAACAATCGGAAAACTCCAAACCCCTTTTTTGGGGATTAATCTTTCAAATTTCGAGTTTTTGGGCCCAAAAAGGGTCAGAAAAGCCCCGGATGTAAACTTAATGCATGTAGAAAGATGGGAATTAGTGAGGCGAAAATGTTAAGCCCTCTCTCGTCATTCTAGCATAAATATTTACCGAGTTATTAAAGAAAATGTGTTTTGACTAAACACAGTACGTTGTCTTATGGGGGTTTTACACTAGAAAAGCCCGCTACTCCTTTGTTAGAGTACCTTTATTATCCCCAGCAACCTCACAACTACTCTCAAGCCTGACTGGACCTTCTCCTAACATTATAATGCGCAAAATTGTATTCCCAGCTCTGCAGGTAAATTAAACCAGGAGCATCAGAACAGCCAAAAAATCAAGGTTTTCAGATTTCAATAAAAATTGGAATACATGTGGGTTTTAACACTGATTTTGAGTTTTAAAAGTTTGTATGTGGAAATGCACTTCCCTCACGTCAGCGTGCTGCATGCGAACTCGTTTATGATTAAATCGAGGATAACGAAAAAAGATAGTTTCAAGGGTAAAATTAAGTCTTTGTTTGTGTAAGGTTCAATAAATCTCATGTTTTAAAGTGAAAAGTAAATATTATGCAAAAGGGAGTTGAATTCGTCAGATAAATGGTATTTGTAAGAATACCCAGTTACCCAGTTAATTTCTAAGAACCAACATTTCAGCCTGGTACGTAATACCCAGTTCATGTAGATTAAAGTTAATATGAATTTCGCATGGACTTTTTTCACGAAACGTATTGTTTTTCCTGAACAATTTATATTCTTGTTAAGCTTCTTGTACGATCGGGTTGAATGACTCAACAAAGATTTATTGACTAACATTAATAAATTCGTTGTTATAGGACGCCCTAAACTTCTTACATATAATTTGTCCTGATGTCCTACAATTCGCTAAACACGCGAACGATAAAAACTTGCGAACCGAGTCACCGAGGCGGACTCGCGACATTAAACAATCAGCTGTGGACGTCGCGTGTTGTAACGACGAAAGAATCGCGGTTCATTACATTACGAAGTGGAGAGTTGAGAGTTGGAGTTGTAGTCGGGCCAATGAGGTTAGACTGATTAGCGCAGGGTCGTACCACCGGGTGCGTGGCGGCGAGGGATCAATCCGGATGATTATGGCCAACGGAGGAGCGGAGGCTCATTGCGTGAGTGACCTTACGACCTTGACCTCAGTTCACACCCTCCCTCGCCTTACCCTCGAATTTTAATCCTCCAAGGGGATTTTCCTAATTGGGGTGATTCACCCCCACGCCACGTATTTCGGAGTAAATCAAGGGCTGATTTTGCGCAGACGCATTTTTTGTTCCTCGTAGCAACTGTTTATTGTACTGTAGAAGGGGAAATATGTAATCGTAGGAGGCGCATGTTGATGATCTTGGAGGTAAACATTTGATGTCACACTTCATACTATTTCCCGTTTTCTCGCCACGTTTAGCTAATCAATGACGCTGATAGCTCCTAAGACTTTATTTGGTTTTAAACCTTCCCTACGATTATTCGAGTTGTCCGTTGCCTAAGGGATGGTTGAATTTATGGTTAGTATTTGCTATTGAACCAATTATCATAGAACAGACAAAAATAACAAATCTTGATGCGTCTTTTACGAAGTTTTGTTGGCGAGATTTGTTTTCTTCACTTCGGTTAGTAAACTATTTATTCCACCTGCGGACCCAATATGAACGTTGGAGGATCATAGTGGTCTCGTCGGGGGGGGGGGGGTCTCCCCTAATGTTAAGAAGTTACATTACCATTTGGCCGAAATCACGAGGTCCGGTCATCATTTATGAACGTCATCTTGTGGTCCGGTCATCATTTACGTTCATCATCACGGGGTCCGGCCATCATTTACAAACATCATCACTTGGTCCGGTCATCATTTACGTTCATCATCACGGGGTCCGGTCATCATTTACAAACATCATCACTTGGTCCGGTCATCATTTACGAGCGTCATCACGGGGTCCAGTCATCATTTAAAAACGTCATCAAGTGCTCCGGTCATCATTTACGTTCGTCATCACGGGGTACGGTCATCATTTACGAACGTCATCACGTGGTCCGGTCATCATTTACGTTCGTCATCACGGGGTCCGGTCATCATTAAAAACGTCATCAAGTGGTTCGGTCATCATTTACGTTCGTCATCACGGGGTCCGGTCATCATTAAAAACGTCATCAAGTGGTTCGGTCATCATTTACGAACGTCATCACGTGGTCCGGTCATCATTTACGTTCGTCATCACGGGGTCCGGTCATCATTAAAAACGTCATAACGTGGTCCGATCATCATTTACGTTCGTCATCACGGGGTCCGGTCATCATTTACGAATGTGATCACGTGGTCCGGTCATCATTTACGTTCGTCATCACGGGGTCCGGTCATCATTTACGTACGTCATCACGGGGTCCGGTCATCATTAAAAACGTCATCAAGTGGTTCGGTCATCATTTACGAACGTCATCAGGTGGTCCGGTCATCATTTACGAGCGTCATCACGGGGTCCGGTCATCATTTACGAACGTCATCACGTGATACGTTCGTCGTTTACTACCAATATTGGGTAGCTAAATCGTAATTTACGGTGTTATTAGTGAATCGTTTGTTTTACTGCCCATTTTACGCCGTTCGATCGCCATTTACAGCCGAAAATGGATTCTATCGTCATTTCCTAAGAGATTTGATCGTAAATTATGGCCGATATTATGCCATTGCGAGATCAGATCATCGCCACTGCAGTTCGTTATCGTTAGCGTTTCGCCACACATTTTCAGGAATAATTTGCTATATAGATTATTAATTGAGCTTTCTAAAACTCCAGGTCGAAGTGTATAAATTTAATAAACTAAGATCACGTCCAAAAATTAACTCTTTCAACATTTGGACTTTGTATTAATCATTTGCCTTTGCAAAAAACAACCATTAACTTCATAATATGACTCAAATTTATAATAACTTAATAATGGTAACCAAACCCTTAATAACTTCCCATTGTGCCCCCCCGCCCTTATTTTGATTTTGCTACGCCTATGCAAAGGAAATTAAATATTATTGCATCAGTTCATTGTAATTACATTGTTGGTTTATTCTAATTACATTGTTGTTTGATATCAAGTGAGCAAGGAATACATGATTATGTAGCTAATTAAGGCAAGGAATACATTTTATGATTTATTGCGCTGCTACAGATATTTCAAAAATTTAACCGGTTAAACGCACAACAATTATAAGTTCAGCGAACTTTGAAAGAGGAACGCTGCCTGCGATTTTCAACTCAACTTGTCTACAAACGTACAAATACATTTTAAAACTAACTTTTTGGCAGGTCTTTAAACCTTGAAGTGGTCTAAAAGTTTGCAAGTTCCTACTTGTTCAAGAACGAGAGTTATTTAAATGCGCCCAGCAATTTATTTCCCATTGTACTTTTATTGCGAACATTCCCACATTCCGCAGTCGCGTGTCTGCCTCAAAATAGGCCACTTTATAACAGTTTATTCTGCTCTCTTGAGACGGTCATTCGCAACTATTCCCGTAACATGTAATTTCACGACAAAGTTGCGTTGTTTTTATTAATTCGAAATCGGCAGCCTTTGAAATGAGTACATTTTTATGGTGAATAATGGTAGTGGATAGTGACTGAAAATTTACTGTGTGCAAATTATTAAAGTATTTTCTCGGCCCTGCATCCCTCATCATCTTTACAGATTTGTGAATTTACAATTTTCACAACCACGTAAATTGTAACACACTAGATGCAGTATAAGCGTTATCTGGGGTAACATAAATTGTAACACACTAGATGCAGTATAAGCGTTATCTGGGGTAACATGAATTGTAACAAACTAGATGCAGTATAAGCGTTATCTGGGGTAACATAAATTGTAACACACTAGATGCAGTATAAGCGTTATCTGGGGTAACATAAATTGTAACAAACTAGATGCAGTATAAGCGTTATCTGGGGTAACATAAATTGTAACACACTAGATGCAGTATAAGCGTTATCTGGGGTAACATAAATTGTAACACACTAGATGCAGTATAAGCGTTATCTGGGGTAACATAAATTGTAACACACTAGATGCAGTATAAGCGTTATCTGGGGTAACATGAATTGTAACAAACTAGATGCAGTATAAGCGTTATCTGGGGTAACATAAATTGTAACACACTAGATGCAGTATAAGCGTTATCTGGGGTAACATAAATTGTAACAAACTAGATGCAGTATAAGCGTTATCTGGGGTAACATAAATTGTAACACACTAGATGCAGTATAAGCGTTATCTGGGGTAACATAAATTGTAACACACTAGATGCAGTATAAGCGTTATCTGGGGTAACATAAATTGTAACACACTAGATGCAGTATAAGCGTTATCTGGGGTAACATGAATTGTAACAAACTAGATGCAGTATAAGCGTTATCTGGGGTAACATAAATTGTAACACACTAGATGCAGTATAAGCGTTATCTGGGGTAACATAAATTGTAACAAACTAGATGCAGTATAAGCGTTATCTGGGGTAACATAAATTGTAACACAATAGATGCAGTATAAGCGTTATCTGGGGTAACATAAATTGTAACACACTAGATGCAGTATAAGCGTTATCTGGGGTAACATAAATTGTAACAAACTAGATGCAGTATAAGCGTTATCTGGGGTAACATAAATTGTAACACACTAGATGCAGTATCAGCGTTATCTGGGGTAACATAAATTGTAACACACTAGATGCAGTATAAGCGTTATCTGGGGTAACATAAATTGTAACACACTAGATGCAGTATAAGCGTTACCTGGGGTAACATCAATTGTAACACACTAGATGCAGTATCAGCGTTATCTGGGGTAACATAAATTGTAACACACTAGATGCAGTATAAGCGTTATCTGGGGTAACATAAATTGTAACACACTAGATGCAGTATAAGCGTTATCTGGGGTAACATAAATTGTAACACACTAGATGCAGTATAAGCGTTACCTGGGGTAACATCAATTGTAACACACTAGATGCAGTATCAGCGTTATCTGGGGTAACATAAATTGTAACACACTAGATGCAGTATAAGCGTTATCTGGGGTAACATAAATTGTAACAAACTAGATTCAGTATAAGCGTTATCTGGGGTAACATAAATTGTAACACACTAGATGCAGTATCAGCGTTATCTGGGGTAACATAAATTGTAACACACTAGATGCAGTATAAGCGTTATCTGGGGTAACATAAATTGTAACACACTAGATGCAGTATAAGCGTTACCTGGGGTAACATCAATTGTAACACACTAGATGCAGTATCAGCGTTATCTGGGGTAACATAAATTGTAACACACTAGATGCAGTATAAGCGTTATCTGGGGTAACATAAATTTTACAGTAAATCCTCTTCATTACCTAAAATAATGAAAATCTGTAAGTAATCAACTCAGCTTGGCTATATGATAGTTACTGCTTAGTTAAGCTTAGTACTGCTACTAGTAGACTAACGTTAAATTAATACCTTATGTTAATTTTTCGAACCTAGAAGGCGAATGGGGCGAAGCCCAAAAGTATTTTAGAAATGGGAGTATGCCTGTGTCTTTGAATTTATAATTGCCCCCATCTTCACTTATTCAGAGTATTTCGACTGTGTTTGCGTTTTGTTTCTCACCAAAAATTACATTTAAGTTTACAGGGCTGTTAAGGGGATTCGCTACTGAAAAGGATGAATTTTTTTATTTTATGAGGAAAGTGTTCAAACCTTTTTTTTACTTCTGAGGTATGAAGTAAAAAAAATACAAAATTATAAGTTTACCTCCAAATATAAATTATAGGTGGAAAATAAAATAAAATAGAGGTTTTTCGTGAATTTGTAAGGGTATTTTAAAATTGATATTCTGAAAAAAATACTTCATGGATTTTAATATTTTTGGTGTTTTTTGAAAGACAATTGCCTAAACTTAATATTTAGGTAGATTCATTATAATACCTCTAATACCTTTTGTGCGGTTACATATTTAATTTATTTTTTTATATGAAAAAATAAAATATAAATAAAAAATTATATTTCATTACCTAATAAACTTAGAGACCTAAATCTTCCTAAATATTTGCTTAATGTTGTCTAGAATAAGTGGTAAAAATTCCAATAATGTAACTTAAATGGTTCTCAAGATATATCAAATTTTGACTTCAAAAACATGAAATTCCGAAGTTGCGGAAAACAGTGTTTGAATGAGAGCGTGTACCGTAACCATGGAAATAAAAGAAAATAATCTGATTAATTTGGCTACAAACTTTTGTAGTGTTACATTAGCTTATTTACACACCAAATTAGTAAATATTCATCAGTCCTACTTCAAAATAATATTTTTAAAAATGTATATGGCTTAGGCCTATGCCTAAACGACATGACATCGTTAAATTTTGTGAGAGTGCAGTAACATAAAAAATTTTTTTATGAAAATAATGTTCAATCATGACTTATATAATATTTTTTGCATATAATAGGGCCCAATCTACAAAACAAATCAAATAAAAAAAATTTATTTTTTCTGATTTTTACCCATTTTCAGTAGCGAATCCCCTTAAAATTGTACATGAAAAATTTCGCATCAATCGGAACAATGTTTATTGCAAAATCTATCCGCAAACAAATACAAACAGCTAATTGTCATGCTCGTTTTGTCTGGAAAGATGTATTGGCAGATTGTATATTTTTAACAAGGTGTCAGCTACTGGTAACATGTCAACCACAGGTTATCGGGTCATAAACATAGCCCGTGGGTGTTGGTAACCAAACCATTGTAGCCCACCAGCCCAGCCCACTCATACTGCCAGTTGCCATGTGCGGCACCAACACCAAGGCAAGGCGCAGGCACACTCATTGAGTGACTCACTGACTCACACCGTCACACCGCTATATAGTCCGAGTCGTTTAATATGCGAGTCTTTGAATGATTGTGTAGATTTTTCACAACACAAGGCACTGTTTGTTTTGATAACTTCTGAATGTACCGATTTGCTCATCAGCGATGTAATTGTAGTTAACTCAGACTGCAGTGTTCCATTGTTTAGTAACTCTTTGCACATTTTGTTTGTCACATTTTTATGCTCGTTTGTGGTATGCGTGTGGTTGTCAAGTTTTTCCCATCTAGGCGCATGCGGAAAAATAGTGTAACTAATAGACCAATGTAATATTATTAGTGAATTTCCTTTGGAAAGTGAACTATTAGCATGACCCGCACGGTGAAACTTAAGCCCGGGACCACCAAAGAAGTTCCTAACGTGACCCCCTGAACACGTTTTGGGGGGTCGTTCAAAATTGTATATATATATATATATATATATATATATATATATATATATATATATATATATATAGACATATATATATATATGTGTGTGTATGCACTCTAGCGGTCGCATTTTTGTCCGATTTACTTCAAATTTGGTAGGGACGTTCCTTTCTATAATCTGTTGGACAAGTTCGTTGGGCAAAACAATCGGAAAACTCTAAACCCATTTTTGGGGGATTAATCTTTCAAATTTCGAGTTTTTGGGCCCAAAAAGGGTCAGAAAAGCCCCAGATGTAAAGTTAATGCATGTAAAACGTTGGGAATTAGAGAGGCGAAAGTTGTAAGCCCTCTCTCGTCATTCTAGCTTTAATATTTACCGAGTTATTAAAAAAAATGTGTATCGGCTAAACACAGTACGTTGTCTTATGGGGGTTTTACACTAGAAACGCATGTTATTCCTTTGTTAGAGTACTTTTATTATCCCCAGTAACCTCACACCTACTTTCAAGCCTGTCTGGACCTTCTCCTAACCTTATAATGCGCAAAATTGTATTCCCAGCTTTGCAAGTAAATAAAACCAAGAGTATCAGAACAGCCAAAAAATCAATGTTTTCAGATTTCAATAAAAATTGGACTAATATATGTTTTTACACTGATTTTGAGTTTTAAAAGTTTTTATGTGGAAATTCATTTCCCTCACGTCAGCGTGCTGCGTGCGAACTCGTTTTAATATCTTATCTTAAGATATTATCTTAAGATATTAAGATAACATTACATTGGCTATATTCCAAAGCACGCCCCTCCTCATCGGACTACCCGAAATTGTTGACTGCTGGTTCGTTTTTAAGAACAATAAAAATGCCTAGTGATTTTAGTGAGCAGATTTTCTATTACCTATACAAAATATAAAATATTTAATATTTTGGAATTTTCGTAAACGGTAAAAGTATGCTTACTGAAATCGCTAGGTATATTTTTTGTCTCTAACACGAGCCACAAATCAACAATAATTGCGGATAGTTCGTTGAGGAGGGACAGAATTTGAAAGTTATCATTGGTCCTATGGGAGAAGCTGGTGAATTGAGCCTTTTCAAGAAAATTCAGAAATGTAAATTATTATCTGATTAAAAAACATTTGTTTATACCTTTATGCAAAAACAAGTATTTTTATTTCCATTTTAGGACTAGTAGACAAAAAAAAAACTTCGAGACGTTGTGAAGCTGCATTCCTTAAAATCACTTAAAGCATTTCCGACGCTTAACAAGAATCACGAATAATGTCAACTCGCAATGTCACAAAAAGCAATAGTAAGGCAGCAGATGTAGCTAGATAGCAGGTCGCGTGAGTCTGTTATCAGTTGCCGCTGCCCGCCTCTTCCGGCTTATCACTGTGGCGTGTGCTACCGTGACCTTGGAGCTTATCTGGTCTGACTACCCTTACTTACAATTTACTGCTAACGGTCTTCTAAAATAGCTTCTGGTGGAAACCATTCAAAATCTCTTCAACTGTGTTGTAAGTTTTTGGACATTTTAAATTTTGTTATTTTGCAATTAATGTTTACTATTTTATGTAAAATGATACTTTATTTAACATGATACCATTATAAAAAGTATATAGTTTTGTAAACGAAATGTGGAGGGATGATTTGTGGATGTTTGGAAAATTAAAGGATTTGGGGAAGGGCTCAAATTAAACGTTATTCCAAGGAACTTTGAAAAATCTGGTTGAACTTTGCGTGAAGAAAATATTTATTAAATTTATTTAATAGGCTTGGCCGAATAAAATATTTATTAAATTTATTTAATAGGCTTGACCGAAGAAAATATTTATTCAATTTATTTAATAGGCTTGGCCGAATAAAATATTTATTAAATTTATTTAATAGGCTTGACCGAAGAAAATATTTATTCAATTTATTAATAGGCTTGGCCGAATAAAATATTTATTAAATTTATTTAATAGGCTTGGCCGAAGAAAATATTTATTACATTTATTTAATAGGCTTGGCTAAGAAAATATTTATTAAAAATATTTATTGAATTTATTTAATATAATAAGCTTGGCTGTAGAAAATATTTATTAAATTTATGTAATAGACTTGACCGAAGAAAATATTTATTGAATTTATTTAAAGGCTTGGTCGAAGAAAATATTTATTGAATTTATTTAATAGGTTTGGCCGAAGAAAAAATGTATTGAATTTATATAATAGGCCGCAGTACTTTTTATGCTTTTGTATGTAGTTGACAATGCTATAATATGTATGTACCAAGAGCGTCAAGTAGGTGTTTATCATCGCTTGAGAGGAAACTGTTACCGCGCGATGTGGAGCGGAGCGCGGTAATTTTCCGAAAGCGAAAAAGATACTTTACATTCGAGTTACATACAAAATATATCATACAGCTGCAATTTTAGTTACCTCACAACATACAAAAATTCACTTTAATCCATTTTGGTCAATACACGAGACGGAGGTTATAAACACCAAACCAGTTAGCTTTGCCCAAAGCAACAATCACATAGTTGTCACAGTTGTTGACATAGTTGTCAGCGAGCGGAAAAGTATAAGGCACCGTGAGCGAAAAAAAAACATTTCCGTTCGCTAAATAGAAAAAAGCTGTTTTCGATGTGTGTTTAGAGTAAAGAAGCGCTTTAGAAGGGGTTATAGGAAAAATTTATTATATAAATACAATACAAATTTAAATGCATGGAAATGTGTTTAACAATAAAACTCCCATCTAACACCCTAAACTTTTATAGTTGAAACGGAAAGTTATAACTATAAGAAGGATAATAGTAGGAAGCGGATTCGTTATTCACCATTCCTTATCATTACATGAAGAATAAATTCGCTACTGTCATTCGCCTTCGTGGTAAGCATATTTCCTATCCCGCATTTACTCTCATTCTGAAGTTTTAAAAACGTCATATACGTTATGTTTTCTTTGTAGTTTATTTTCAAAATAAGCTGTCTGATGAGTTTAAGAAACATAAATTATGCATAGTAAATTTCCATGACAGTTTATATTTAAAACGCTAATTTTGAAATACATGTAATTAAATCGGAAACCTTAATTTCATGTAGATGCGATTTATCGGAAGATCCGATATATCGCGATTGGTGCGTGTCAAGGACTCGATGCGATCGATACTACAACAATGCGAGTTCGTACAACTCTTCAACTGTCATTTGAACTTTGAGCGGGAACTGGGTCAGCCGATTATTCCCTGTAAACGTGGAACAGTTTAAAACTTTATTTTTTATTCAAACATCGTACCATGGAAGTTCCTAACGTGATTCTCTGAACACGTTTTGTGGAGTGCTTTGACTAAACACAGTACGTTGGCTTATGGGGATTTTACATTTGTAAAGGCTCCATATGTTGGTGTAGTTTTATCATCCCCAGCAACCTCACGCCTAATTTCAATCCTGACTGGACCTACTCCTAACCTTATAATGCGCAACATTGTTTTCCCAGCATTACAGGTAAAGAACCAGGAGCATCAGAAAACCCTAACAATTAAATATTTTCAGATTTTAATAAAAATTGGAATACCGGTAAGTCTATGTTTTAACACAGTTTTTGATTTTTAAAAGTTATTTATGAGGAAATCCAATTCCCTCACGTCAGCGTGCTGCGTGCGAACTCGTTTAATTTATGTACTCTACTTTCTTCAGTAGGAAACTGTTTTGCTGCGATCACTCCCAAATCCTTTGTGTTTTGATTTTTGGTCCTATTAATCTATATCTATAAAAGGCAAAGCCCTGGCTGACTGACTCACTGACTGACTCACTCATCACTAATTCTCCACCTTCCCATGTAGGTAGAGAACTGAAATGTTGTACACTGATTCTTTAAGCATGAAATAGGAAAACTAAATGGTTTTCATCATGATCTAACCTTAGGGCTCCGCCAGAGATCCCGACAAAGGTCCCATGTATTCTTATGGACATTCATTTTTGTTTGAGCTAATGAAAATACAAACAGCTGATCTTGATTCGTAGTATAGTCCACGGGATAGCAACAGAATGCAGCACACACAACTGTCATAGTTTTTATAAATTACTAGCAATTTCCCGGCGCGCGTTGCTGCGCCCAAATTAAGTTTTTACTAATTACAGCTGTTAATTCTGTAAACACTAAATTTCTAAAACCTGACACTGCACCCTTGTATGCCCTCTGGGTCGGAGCCCTTTGGACAGATTTGCACCAAACTTCACACAAACCATCCTTGAATAATGCTTAATAATGCCTGAAAGTTTCATTACAATCTGTCGAGCGGTTTCGGAGTCCATAGGCTACATACATATATGTATATAAATACATACATACTTCCTCTTTTATAGATATAGATTTAGATTTGCGGGGCGAAGCCTGCGGGAACAGCTAGTTAATATTATAAACTGAACAATCTTTGTTGGTAATCGCGCACCGTTCGATTAAGCTGATAGTTGTATGTGAAGCCAAGTAGTATATAGGAACCAACTATAGGCTTCTGCGTCAACTCACATTTTAAGGACATTAAATTATTATATATTGTTTTTTATTTTGAAATATTATGTTATGAAAAAAATTAGTCTTGAGACAGTTATTTAACTATATAAGATATGAATTCAGTTTAAAAAAAGTTAATTAAATTGTATTTTGTGATGGATACAACGGATAATTTGTGTACAAACCCAATTTAGGTTACTTATATTTTTAATATCACAGAAAAGTTCGGAAAACAGTCTTATTGACCTTTTCAACCTGAAATGCATTATTGGTGCTTCTTGTGGTATAATTAAATTATATGGTCTATGATTTTTTTCTGTTTCCACTTATAATAAAAATAACTTAAAAGGACAAATAAATGTTGTATGGGTAGAATTTTCAAATTATTGAAACGATGGAAAAAACTTTCTCTTAGTATACTCTTGCTTAATAGTATACGCAAAACGTAAATTTGTGTAACTCTTAGCCTGTCAGTATTTTTTATATGTTCTCCCAATAGATAAATCAATATTCCTATCTAGAGTTTCTAAGCGCAAAATAAAGAGTTCGTAAAAGCTTTTGATAGTTTGTTATACTTTGTCTATTCCATCAAACTAGTAATATAATTTAAGATAGAATATATGGTAGTATATTGTTTTTGAAACCCCTAATATATGTATGGTTCAGTTTGTTTTGTGAACGTATGGAAGACATGATGCACTGGTCTAAAGGTTGTTCGTCTGAGATCCTTCAGACACAATTAATTACATTGCGCTTGGCGCCAAAACAAATCAATAACCTTTTAGCAGTGTTGTTCAGCGTTCATCGAATAACAATACGACCCTGGCAATAACGATGTATGCGAACAAGCTTTGTACAGGGCTTCGTTACATATTGCCTCGGGTCACGTTGCTTTCTAAAAGCTGTGATAATAATCTGTAAATCTGTCATCTTTATAATATTTTAATATGGTTTCCTAATTATTGTGGTTCAAACGTTCGAGAAATTGTTCAAATGTTGAAGGGAATTTTTGCATGGAATGTGTTTATTGATTTGATCTTAGTTAAGCAATACATTCGTTATCCTTGTTACCAGTTACTTTGAATTATCCCGGTTCATGATAAATTCTGTAGAAATGTTAGAAAAACGACAATTTTTTTCCATTTATTGGTGAACATACATTTGTATGTTATCGAATTGTTCGTTGTGCCAAACACTTACCAATGCTTATTAGTGAATTTTCTTTGGAAATTGAACTATTAGCATGACCCGCACGGTGAAACTTAAGCCCGGGACCACCATAGAAGTTTCTAAAGTGACCCCCTGAACACGTTTTGGGGGGTCGTTCAAAATGTTATATATATATGTGTGTGTTTGCACTCTAGCGGTCGCATTTTTTGTCCGATTTACTTCAAATTTGGTAGGGACGTTCCTTTCTGTAATCAGTTGGACAAGTTCGTTGGGCAAAACAATCGGAAAACTCTAAACCCCTTTTTTGGGGATTAATCTTTCAAATTTTGAGTTTTCGGGCCCAAAAAGTGTCAGAAAAACCCCGTATGTAAAATTAACATGTAAAAAGATGGAAATTAGTGAGGCGAAATTTTTAAGCCCTCTCGTCATTCTAGCATAAATATTTACCGAGTTATTAAAGAAAATGTGTCTCGACTTAACACAGTACGTTGTTTTATGGGGGTTTTACACTAGAAAAGCCGTTATTCCTTTGTTACAGTACTTTTATCATCCCCAGCAACCTCACGCCTACTTTCAAGCCTGTCTGGACCTTCTCCTAACATTATAATGCGCAAAATTGTATTCACAGCTTTGCAGGTAAATGAAACCAGGAGCATCAGAACAGCCAAAAAATCACTGTTTTCAGATTTTAATAAAAATTGGAAAAAATGTATATTTTTACACTGATTTTGAGTTTTAAAAGTTTTTAAGTGGAAATTCACTTCCCTCACGTCAGCGTGCTGCGTGCGAACTCGTTTCAGGTTGAACATGAACCTTGTGGCAGGTTTCTACAGTAAGTGTATCGTGGGTAGGTTATGAAATATTACTCCTTCATCTAAATAGACTGACTGACCTTCCCCGAGCAAAGCTCGGCCCCAGGTAGTCATTCCAAATAAGCCGAATGATTTGCTAAGTACTGACTACAAAGTTTTCCCGACAGTAAACCCCACGACATGTCTGTTTCCCAGTTGCTATAATCATCCCCCTCACGCCAACGCGACACCCACCCTCCACCGTCCGCACGACACTCGACCTCAGACATCCCCCAACCGATCTTTTTTCCGAGTTTATTTTCCTCCACCGCGGTATTTCGTCGGCCTCTCCCTGCCCATTTACATACCACCGCTTGTCTCAACTTTTGACGGGGAGTTGCGTGTCAAAAATGCGCTTTTTCCCCCAAACTCTAGAGACATTGATCGTACAACGCGACGAGTGTGTTTTTGGGGTGGGAAACACCACTTTCTTGTACAAGACGGGTTCTTCTGTTGGCAGTTTGTGTGGGTAAAACATATTAAAATTAGGTATAATCGAAAATTGTGAAAAGTGCAAATTTCCTGATTGAAAAAAATATATGAGAGGGAAAGAGAACCTGGAAAAATATATGAGAGGGAAAAAGGACATATCTTAAACAATTTTCCAGTTATGTAACGCCAGGAAATTCACGAACTGAACATCCCATTCCACCCCAATGAACACTAGCATTGAACAATTTTATATCTTGCTTATTTATGAACGTATACTGACGAAACTTGGTATACGGCTTCATCTCATTGTGGTCTATTGATATTTGCTCAAAAAACAAAATGTGGGTTTGAGGGTTGTCCGTTTGTTGTTGGGATTTTTTTAAGTTTGTGTACCCGTAGAGATTTATAATACTTCTATAATACAATTTTTATAGACGATACATTTTGACTTTACTTTCATTTTCTATGGAGAATTGCATATCTATTATTCTTATAAACTGAAGGAGGTTCGACTACTGTTTTTTATAGACGCCAGGAATTTTGAGGGTTCCAAACTTAGAGTAAAAGCTGACACGACAAAAAATATTGCAAGTTTGCTTATCTTATGTCAGCATTGATACATGAGTATAATGTCATGCACAGTTCAGTAGTGGAAATTCCAAGACCGCTGACATTAGTACTTAAACATTGGCATGCACAAAAACAAAATATATCACTATGCAGCCAAAATCATGTTTATATTAAACAAAATGTCCTACTATACATGCAATTCAAGGAAAAACTCAAACTTAAAACTACAGCAAAAAGAAGTACATGCAAATTTAATAATTATCAAGACTAACAAACCGCCAGCATACTATTAATTACAATTAATTTACGATTGAAAATGGATTAGTAACAACATTAGCCTGGTAATGTTCAATAATAAATTAATCTATAGCATTTGAATAGCAATAACCAAAACAGTATGTAAAAGTTTGTGTAATTGCATTAGAATAAATGTGTGTCAATTTTGATACACTTTTAGAGTCAAGCTAACACCCTCGTCTTCTGTTAAAGTAAACAAATTGTAGCTTTAAAGTATTTTTCACTTTTTTAGTAAAGGGTTCCACATATTTTAGTACATTTACGTATTACGTAAGCTACCTTATACGTTTCTGACTGTTTTACAGTATTCACCGACAAATCATATCCTCCCATTTTCTCGGTTGGTAATCCTGCTCCAGTATAATCTGTGAAACAGTTTCCGTAGATTGGCGGCAAGGGAGGTGAGGTGTGAGGTTTGGTGCGGGGTGCAGTGACGTCAGCGCCGCTCACGCACCCTACCGGCCGTCGCGAGAAGCTGCGAGGCCGAGTGCAGTTACAGTGACGCTGTTGCTCTGTGTCGGGATACCGTAAGTCTCTTCTCTGTACTGCCACTAGATGCACTATCAGTGACTCATCGATCGAGGCTAGAATTACGAGAGGGCGTGAACCCTAACTTGATTTTCATTTTTTAATTTTCAATAATATCGGGATTATTCGATTTAAATTTAAAAAATACATTATTGTTTTAATTTCAACCCTGTTCTTTTTCATATCCTTTGTACTTATATAAAATTAAATATGTTTAAAATTAACATTTAAAAAGACATTTCTACTGTTGTATTGTTATATTCTTCTTCCAAACATTTAAAAATGTGCAAAGAAATATGTCATTGTAAAAATGTTAAGATTAAGAATAAACCGGTAATTAACGAATACAATATGACTGCAATTCATGCACAAATATAATTAGTTAAAATATAATTTGTTGTACAAATACAGTATTAGTAATACAATATTGATATTTGAATGTGTCAGTAGATGATTAAAAATTACAAAATATCGCTTAATAATAAAAATACCCCCGTCGCAGCAAACCTGCGTACTCAGCGAATTTCCAGTGCATAATATATGACTTAATACCACATAAAGCCGCATACCAAGTTTCATAAAAATATATTCACAAATAAGCGATATATACTATTATAATTATTCTCCATAAGAATAACACTGGGGATGAGTACATAGGTTTGCTGAAACAAGGAACATAAACAATTGGTTTCGATGCAAATATCAATATAACTCAACTAGGTGAAGCTACATACCTAGTTTCATCAATATTCATTCATAAATAAGCGATATATTCCATTTTGATTAATCTCCATAAGAATAACATGGGGGATGAGTACGCAGGTTTGCTACAATAAGGAAGGAAAAAAGTGGGTATTTAAGTAAATATCAGTATAACTCAACTAGGTGAAGTCATGTAAGAGGTTTTATTAATTTATGTTCATAATTAAGTGAGACATAGCATTTTAATTTTTCTCCATAAGAATAACATGGGGGCTGAGTACGCAGGTTTGCTGCTACGGGAACCTTTAGAACAAAATTTCTTTGAGCAAATAACAATAGACCACAGCCAGATAAAGCCGTATACCAATTTTTGTCAGTATACGTTCATAAATAAGCGAGATATAACATTTTTCTATTCCTCCATAAGAATAACATTAGACAACGTACTGTGTTTAGCACTTTCAATATCTCGGTAACCGATTGACGTAGAGGAATGATCAAAATACCAAATTGTGTGTTTTTTTAATTTGAATCCAATGGTAAAAACTAAAATTTGACTATTTCAAAAATTATATGTAAAAAGCTCAAAAAAACCATTTTTGGGGTACAAAACCCCCCCAAAATACCCCTTAAGGTAGAGCGATATGGCTGGTTTTCGAACTTAAAGTCATAAATGTTGCTTTGCACGTTTATACCAAATTTCATCAAAATCGGATCATTTTGACGAGAGTTATCGTGCTCACGGACACATATATACAGTATATGTATATATATATATATATATATATATATATATATATATATACAGTTTCAAACGAATGGTGTTTTTGGGGTCTGGGGACCTCAAAACGAAAAGTTATTATGGTCCCGGGCCTAGGTCTTACCATGCCGACTACGGTAATAGCTTCTTCCCTATAGGGGAAATTCGCTAAAAGAACAAAATATATAAAAAAGATTTGGTAACAGGTGGAGAAAAAATGGAGAAAATCTTAATAAATTTTCTTTATAACTATGAAGTTATTAATCACAATGCAATCTAATAATTTTTTAGTTAAAAATAATTATGAATACATTATAAGTTATGAAGTTATATACAGATACTTATGCAAATTAATTTGATTATTGATCATAAATAAGTAAATATTTTCAACTTCAAAGTTCAATTATTTAACCGTTTTGAAAATCATTAGATAAAAATGTACGTATACACTTCCTAAGTAATAATGCATGTTCGTTTAGAAACGCACTGCAATAACTGTCGATATTAATGCAATGCAATAACTGTCGCTATTAATGCAATGCAATAACAGTCGATATTTTACAGGGTGTTATCACCATCCCCTATCTCAATATACTAAAAACTGAACATTAGTTAATCTCTAATTTTAATCCCAAACAAATATTTTTTTTGCAAAGAACATTTTATCAAGCAATACATAATTATTACATATATTTTTTTCGCGATTGTAATAATATAACTAATCTTATAATTACTGTAATAGGAAAATCCAAAGAAGTTGGTTAAATTTTAGTAAAATCATAATTTTGTAATATTACTTAAAAAAACAATACACTAAATAAATGTTTTAAAAACTGCATTAATTTCAACTTATTTTAAATATAGGCTTACAAAGGTTTTAATTTTATTTGGTAGGTATTTTATTTGACATCATTGGTATCTTATAAACCACAAAACTTACAGAGAACTTTAAATAAGGGACTTCGCCTATTTTAGCGTTCAATAAAAATATTAATTCTGAATTAATTCCACAATTTGGCAACCAGTTTCCGATATGTCGACCAACTCTAACATTCCAAATGCAAACCCCCACGTTTTGTCGTTTTAGCGAATTTCCCCTATAGGGAAGAAGCTATTACCGTAGTCGGCATGGTAAGACCTAGGCCCGGGACCATGATAACTTTTCGTTTTGAGGTCCCCAGACCCCAAAAACACCATTCGTTCGAAACTGTATATATAAAATATATAATAAAACTTGGTATGTAGCTTTACCTATTTTAGTTATATTGATATAAGCATAAAACCCCATTTTTTTGTGTTCCTTGCTTCAGCAAACCTGCATACTCAGCCGCCATGTTATTCTTATGGAGAATAATTAAAATGTCATAAATTGTTTATTTATGAATGTATATTGATGAAACTTGGTATGTAGCTTTATGTGGCATTAAGATAAATATATATGCATTTGAAATTCGCTAAGTATGCAGGTTTGCTGCTACGGGGGTATTTTAATTTCAAACACACATTTTAAGACATTGTTTATTTCTTGATATTTCCCCTAAAGCGAATAAGAGATATTAGTGACGTAAAATGATGCATATTTAGGATGAGCATGGATAGTTTTGTTTCCCTTTCATTTTGCTTTTAATATTATCGAATTTCCCCTATAGGGAAGAAGCTATTACCGTAGTCGGCATGGTAAGATCTAGGCCCGGGACCATGATAACTTTTCGTTTTGAGGTCCCCAAACCCCAAAAACACCATTCGTTTGAAACTGTATATATATATATATATATATATATATATATATATATATATATATATATAGTTTTCTAGGCCCCGTGATTGTGGCCCAGGCGGATACTTTTTACCTGTGATTGTGGCCCACGTGGGCCACAATTGAGGGCCACATTCGGGGTAGCAAAATACCACCAAATGTGGCCCAAGATCGCGCTGTTGCCATGTTGTTCAGTTTTAGTAGTGTGGCGAATTTTATCAGTGCGGAGTGTGTGTTGATGGTGCTCTCCCCACGTGTAACCATCATTAGCCCAGTCAATAAAGGTTTCGTGTCGCAGCTAATTTGGGGAAAGCTGAATTTCAGCAGGATGTTAGTATACTAAAAAAACACCAAGTCCCCTCCCCCTCTTGGTCCCCCCCACCATAACCTTACAAGAGCAGTACCCTGGTTAAATGCTTACAGCTCAAAAACTAATGAAGTTACGGACACGTTATTTTAATTATTCTATGCTTAACGATGTTCTAGGCAAATTATCTTATATCCACTTGTAATGTAGACAGCTTAATTTCACCGTAATACTTCAATATATACAAAAAACTGCCACTGCGAAAAACAAAAAGTAGCTTAAACTAATTGTAAATTTTTTTCCTTGAAACAGGGGATGAAATTTTGTCAACAAAACTAATAGCTTATAGATAATTTAATCAGTTTTGAAATGATGGGTCTAGTAAAGATATTTGTTCAAATGATGGTTTCATAGAGATTGATGAAACAGTAGCGGACATCGCGCTACCGGGCCTCGAGCCGGCCGATGCCACTCGCTGCTGAGGGGCACCGCTGTATGTACTCGTATCGGTAATCTTGAATAGTTATTCAGTTTGAATGTAGATCAAATAGAACAACTTTTAATTCTAGTTTCATAAAAAAAAAAAAAAACAGTTTAAGTACACTTTTACCACTGATTAATAATAATAGTATTTTCAGTAACTTACTAATCCCTGCACAACAAATAAAATTTATGATTACAATTTTTCTCTTTTTAGTTGTTTATAAAGGTAATTTTCTAATATTTCTTCTGTTTGGTCCGAAGAATTGTTACAATTCTTTCTACTGCAGTGCCCACACATAGATGTGCAATCGAACCCAGCTTTATGACAGCTACAGTATGTTGTAACATACTATGGTTTACAGTTGCAATATATTAGTAGGAAAAGTTCGCTTTGAACAGGAGGATTCATCATGGGCTTAGGGATTAATATGTTGTTTTATATATACTGCCAACCCCATTATTCTGTTGGAATTTTACACCCTAACAAATTTGAATTTGGTGGTAAACCCTCAAAATATATTAATGAGCAGCAGTTGGTGGAAGTTTGGTGTCGGGAAAAAAGCGACCAGCGAAATATGCACAATCATTTTAAATTTAAATTTTTTTCCTTTTGATATTTATAAATAATACTAGCGGTTTCCGGCACGTTGTTCAGTGAGCTGTATACAATCTGGAGAGACTACTGCCTTGCAGTTTCTGACAGAAAGCGTGCCATATTTGAAAAGCAGCTGGAAGCACAATATCTCCCCTCTACAGTAACAACATAAGAAAATGAACACCATATACCAAGGTACCACTATCGTTTTGTAATGTTTTGGTATATAAAGGGGAAAATTCTGCCAATGGCACGAAAATCCAACCAGCATTAATCTCTCCAGTTATTCATAGAGCTCATTGGTGTTGCTACGCCTAAGAATTGTGTTTAAAAATCTTCATTCATAACATTTAGATTACAGCTCGCTACCTAAATGAGTTAACAAATGTTTACAATAATTAAATTAGTCATCTTTGAAAATCATAACATATCTTTCCTCCGTTAGAATAACATGGTAACTTTGAAGTCCGGTGGGGGAGAGGTAAGGTAAGGTAAGGGAATTTTGGCCGCTTATTTCACACATACCCTGGTTGAATTACCTCGAACGGGGGGTGGGCAGGACTCAAGGAAGTTTGGCCGCTTATTTCGCGCATTCCGTGATGGTCGCTTATTTCGCTGGTCGCTTTTTTCTGTTATTTGGAAGTTTTGCTAAATACAAATTTGACAAGAGACATTTTTGTGGTTAATTGGTTAAACTTAAAGTATCATTGAGTTTCATTAGGTTTCATTGAGGGTTTTGAGCTTTGATAAGTTGTACATGCTCAGAATAAATTGTTGAGTGTTACATTCACTGACCCACAGCAGATTAGGTGGATAAATAAAAGGTACTATGTGTTTGAATTTGTTTTCCTTAACGATATAACATCTGAAAAGTCGTCCATAACAATGCCAGCTACGTCACTTGTTTTTCACTTTACATACGATCGTTTACGAAATTTATTCTGCAATCTTAAACGATCCGTCAATTAATCTAGGTATTTCTAAGGTGATGGAGACATGGGACGATGGAGATTATGTGATATGTGATTCCTCCCATATCATGATATATATTTAAGCCCCGTCTAATGATTTTACGTTAACGATAGCGTTGATGGAAACATACTGTGTAAATGAATTATTTTGTAGTACTAGGGGGCCCAGCGTAATTAAATACCTTATGTATCTGTCACTTTCATAGTATGAAGACCATTAATTATACAGCGCATCGCAGAAAGTTCCTTCAGTCAGATGTTGTGACCCATACATTCTATTCCAATATAGAGACAAAGAAGTTTGAATTGACGAAAAGAATGACCTTGGTCTTACAGCTGAAATTATTGTATGGTTAATTACAGGATGTTTTCCATATATGTCAGGGGACAAATTTCCAGCTCTTTCTTTAGTCACTGAACTCGTAAATATTGCCAATGTATCAGGGATAAATCATTTGATACAGTATACTCAGTTCCTTTTCACTTAAGTATTTTCCACAGTCGTAATTCATTTTTTCAATGCCTTCCCTAACGATTTCTGCTGCTATTTTAATAATTCTTTTACGTTCCTCTCAGTACTTGTTTCTCTGGTTTTGTGCCATGAATGTAATACCTTGTGACTAGTTAATTTATTGAATAAATTTTCTTTTGATTTAAATTAAATTTCGTCCAAAAGTCAACAAAAACTGTGATAATGTTCATCGGGCTCCAATGAACAAACCAAAAACTTCAAAAGTTTCTATGTCATAATAATCTTAAAAAATACCATATCGTCGTTGGTAAATAAATCATTACCTTTTCTTGATTGACATCTGTTGGCTGGCTTTGATTTTTTTCAACCCGGACTGTTGGATCGATGATAAATCCTTTATTTCTTCTTCTGTTTATGGAAATGATGTCCAATCTTCTGGTTGAATCATTTTCTGCTATGCCATTTACTTATTTATAAACTTTAAAGCTTTTTTTAGATATTCTACAATCAATGATCCTATTTTGTGGTGACGGGCATTCCTCATGAGCTCTCCAAAATGGCACTGTCCAAGGGCATGGGGAAAACCTTCAATAATGTAATTCTTGGTAGTACAACATCGTCTACACCGGTGCCCGTCCCGGCCGTCCCTAGACCTGCATTGGATGCCTCGCACAGGAGCCACATCACCAACCATACATATTCACGTAGTATTTATACTCACTCTCCGTTAATGAAACCATTTGACTTAATAATTTATCGGTTTTCTGGCAATTAACAATATAAAATAAAATAAAACAATATCAAATCACTACACGGCAAAGGAACATTGGGTAGGGAACACATAAGCCATTGCAACATGGTATTTAACATTTTAATTTAAACAACTTAGACCGTTATTAGTTAAAATGGACAGATTGAACACGCATTTGTTAGGAAGATAGTTAATATTTTAGAATAAAACCACAACCTTTGCCTACCCTTGTTCCAAAACTGCTTTAGGGCCCTCCAAATGTTGGTACTATCAAATTTGTGGGTAAAGGAATAAGTTCTAATCAGGCCTCATCCTCAGGAAAAAATAATTATATATAAAAAGTTGTTTGAAAAAAAACATTGGGTTAGGGTTAAGATTTGTAAATAAAAACAAAAGAATCTTAACAGCTGTTCAAAAACAACCACTCAGTTGTAAAAATAACATCCACTTGGTAAAAAATCAGTATGTGATTTTTGTGAGAATAGTGATTAGAACCAATGTATACATAAATTTAATGTATATATTATTAGGTTAGGTATATATTTCTAGAAAGGTATTTCTACAAATTAAGATAGAATAATTGAATGTAAAGCGGAAATGGCCAAAATAAAACGAAACTAGCAAATGAACAAAGTAAATATGTTCGTCTTGGAGAGGAACCTTGAAGATAGTCATTCGTAAAAAAATTGCCTGGCTTTTCAAGCAAAGCTTCGTCCCCCAGGTGCTGACGAAGTGCTTTACGAAATATATCTAACATTTAAAATATAATATTGCACTTTGATCGTGAGCGAAGCCGTGACAGGCTACTAGTAAGATGATATTATTAGTGACAATTGGCAGTATTCAACAAGCACTGTAGAGAGGGCAGTAAAAACCAGTATCAATGTGCAGTCCGACTCACGTAGACAGCCAAGCGCCAGAGTACGCAATACGCTGCGCTGATAGGCCCGGCGGTGTTGTGTCCGCTACTGTTCATTGCTCTCTATGAAACTATCACGTTAACAAATATCTTTACTAGACCCATCATTTTAAAGCTGATTCAATTATCTATAAGTTTTGTTGAAAACATCTCATCCCATGATGCAAGAATAAACATGTACAATTAGTTGAAGTTACTTCTTGTTTTTCGCAGTTATATATTAAAGTCCTACGGCGAAATTAAGCTATCTACATAAAAAGTGCATTTAAGATCATTTTCTTAGAATATTGTCAGGCATAAAATAATGAAAAAAACACGTCCGTAACTTCATTAGATTTTGAGCTGTAAGGATTTAACCAGATTACTGCTTTTGTAAGGTTGGGGCGGGGGTGGGGGAAAAGCAAGAGGGGTGGGGATCGGGACTTTGTGTTTTTAAGTTTATATTT